>CAUYUJ010016784.1:104204-179204 GCA_963575745.1 Prorocentrum cordatum
CAAGGGGGACCAGAATGTAGAGGTTGGCCAGCAGTAGTCCGCGTTCGTACACAGTCGAACGTGCGGAAGAACGTTACATGCGACTGACTGACACCGTGGGGAGGGGTAGTAAGCATCATGTATACATGCCAGTGGCCGACAAGTTTGTAGTCCACAAGAGGGATGTGCATCCATGGGCTTCGCTGGAAGGTTTCGGACATACCTCGAGACGGGGTCCAACATCTCATCTACACGGATCTGGAGTCGCCAGAGCTCCTTTCTCGCGGTCTCGTTCGACCATCCCCCGAGCCGAGTTTTTAAAACATGACGGAGTGCGGAAGGGTTCGGAGGTGGGCGGTATAGGAGAAAGGAGAGGGGGGCATCGAGTGAGAACGGGGGACGAGGGCCAGGCACAGGGGGGTCAAGTGTTATTTGCTTGGAGCTCGGGTGTCAATGCGGCGGATGAGAAAGTCGGCCGTGATGAGGAGGAATGATGGAAGGCAGGAAGGAAGGGATGAATCACATAATGAGGGATGATCATGCGGATGATGCTGCTGATGAGGATGATGATAATGATGATGATGGTGATGATGATGGTGGTGGAGGTGGTGGCGATGATGAGGATGGTGATGGTGATGGTGATGATGATGATGATGATGATGATGATGATGATGATGATGATGATGATGATGATGATGATGATGATGATGGTGATGATGATGATGGTGGTGATGGTGGTGGTGGTGATGATAGGTGAGGAGGATGAGGAGGAGGAGCAGGTGGATGAGCTGTGCGACGAGGAACGGGGGGGGGGAAGGAGGGTGGGAGGGTAAGCAGTTTGTCCGTTTCTTTTTCCCTTGCGGGTCTCGTGCTCGACCGCCCACCTCTCGCAGCCGTCTCCTGGTGTTACGCCTACAAGCTGTGTTCCCTGCGGTCTGCGCTGGGCAGGACAGGACGAGGCGGCCTCTGGCGGCAATCCGGCCGCCCGCTCGGCCAGGCGCGGGTAGAGGCGCTCGAGACGGGCGGCGACAGCCTGGCCCAGAAGCTGGCGGGCGTGGCAGTCCAGGCCCGTGGAGTAACGAGCGTAATGATGTTGACGACGACGGCGAGTATGACGATGGCGGTGATTATGCTGATGATGCCGACGCTGACGATGACGATGCTGACGATGCTGCTGGGGAGTAGGAGGAGGAGGACGAGGAGGATGCCAAACATGATGATGATGCTGATGCTGATGAGGCTGATGATGGTGACGATGAGGCTCACGAGTATGATGAGCACAAAAAAAGATTATAGGATGCCAATCCTGATGACGATGGCCATGTCGATAATTTCGATAGCAACGGTGATGCTGACGATGATGGTGGTGAGTATTCTGATGCATGTGCAGATGCTGATGCATATGCAAGTGTTGATGGTGACGACGACGATGATGATGCCGATGATGATGATGATGATGATGATGATGATGATGATGATGATGATGATGATGAAGCTGATTCTCATTATTATGAGGATGATGCTGCTGACAATGAAGATGCTGATGCTGATGATGCTGCTGCTGCTGATGATGATGATTATGATGGTGAGGATGAGTAGGGTGGTGTTGTTGGTGTTGTCGTTTTTGCTGCTGCTGTCTGCTGCTGCCGTTGTCGTTGTTGTCATTGTTGTTGCTGTTGTTGTCGTTGTTGTTGTTGTTGTTGTTGTTGTTGTTGTTGTTGTTGTTGTTGTTGTTGTTTCGTGTGTTTGTTTATGTTGTTGTTGTTGTTTTTGGTTGTTGATGTTGCTGTTGCTGTTCTGGTGCTGATGCTATTGTTGTTGCTGTTGTTGTGGTTGTTGAAATTGCTGTTGCTATTGCTGTTGCTGTTTTTGTTGTTGTTGCCGTTGCTGCTGCTGTTGTCCTCGTCGTCGTCGTCGTCGTCGTCGTCGTCGTTATATTTGTTGATGATGAGGTTGTTGTTCTTGATGGTGACGGTGCTGATGATGCTGATGATGCTGATGATGTTGCTGCTGATGATGCTGCTGTTGTTGATGATGATGTTGCTGATGCTGATGATGATGCTGATGACGATTAGTATGTTGTTCAGTTGATGACGAGGATGATGATGGTGATGATGATAATGCTGACGAGGTGGTGACGAGGGTGACGATGACGACGACGATCAGGAGGAAGAGTAAGGAGAGGAGGAGGAGGAGGTGGAGAAGGAGGAGCAGAAGGATGAGGATGAGGATGATGATGATGATGATGACGATGACGATGAGTATGATGATGATGACGATGATGATGCTGATGATGATGCTGATGATGATGATGATGGGTGCTGATGGGTGATGATGATGATGATGATGATGATGATGATGATGATGCTGATGCTGATGCTGATGATGATGATGATGCTGTTGATGTTGATGTTGATGATGATGATGATGATGATGATGATGATGATGATGATGATGATGATGATGATGATGATGATGATGATGATGATGATGATGGATGATGATGATTTGAGAAGGAAGAGGAGGAGGAGGAGGAGGAGGAGGAGGAGGAGGAGGAGGAGGAGGAGGAGGAGGAGGAGGAAGGAGGAGGAGGTGGAGGAGTAGGAGGAGGAGGAGGAGGAGGAGGAGGAGGAGGAGGAAGGAAGGAAGGACAGGCGGGCTCCGCCTCTTCCAGGGCCACCGCTTTTGTGCAGAGCCTCGCGCGCGCGCGCCGCGAACGGCACGAGACACGGGAGCGCGTGCTCACGGTGGGGGCGGGGGGTGGCCTCTCGGAGGCATCTCGATTGGCCCACGCAGAGGTTGCGATCGCTCCTGCTCATTGCCCCCCCCCCCCCGCGGCGCGCGCGGGGGAGGGAGGAGGAAGGAGGAAGGTGGACGGATAGATGAATGAGGGAGGAGGACGGGTGAAGGAGGAAGGAGGAATGAGGAAGGAGGAAGGGGTGAGGAGGAAGGAGGAAGGGGGTAAGGAGGAAGGAGGAAGGGGGGAGGAAGGAGGAGGGAGGACGGAGGATCCGTAAGTTGAAGTGCCGCCTGGGATCCTGACCCTCAGACGTCCATGGAGCTCCCCCAGGGCCTTCGGAGGCGTCCGAAGACCCTCCGGGGGCACCTCGAGACCCGAATAGGGCCCCAGACTTTCAGAAACAGTTTTTTCATTCATGTATTCGCCGATCGGCGCGGGCTCCCGTCCGCCCCCCCCTCTCCCCCCCCTTGACCAGATCTTTGCTGCTTTTGGCGGCTGGTTTCTGGCGACTGGTCAGGGCCCCTCCCCAGTGGCCAAATGTCGAAACCCAGAATTGAAAAACGCCTGCAAACCCTTTCAGGGTGAACCCCGCGCGCGGGAATTAGGGGAAGGCGTCCCAAGTGAGTAACCAAGCAAGGAATGCTTGGCATTGCTTAGCATGGCTTCGCTTTGTTCCCCACATCCTGAGTGGGGTTCTTGTTTTCCCAGAACACCCTCTCCTTCCCACCCACCTCCCGCTCCATCACATACCATACCATACCATACCATACCATACCATACCACACCATACGTACCATACCGTACCATACCATACCACACCATACGTACCATACCGTACCATACCAAACCATGGCGTACCATAGCATACCATACCATATCACACCAATGCCACACCGTACCATACCATACCATACCTCCAGTACCATACCATACCATATCATACCATACCGTACCATACCATACCTACCATACCATTCCATACCACTCCAAACCGAAAACCATACTACTTACATGGTTCCGTGCCCCTCCCACCCCTCCAGGGAGGCCCCGCCTGAGCGAGGAGGGTATCGGAATACCATACTATTTACATGGTTTCGTGCCCCTCCCACCCCTCCAGGGAGGCCCCGCCTGAGCGAGGAGGGTATCGGAATACCATACTATTTACATGGTTTCGTGCCCCTCCCACCCCTCCAGGGAGGCCCCGCCTGAGCGAGGAGGGTATCGGAAAACCATACTATTTACATGGTTTCGTGCCCCTCCCACCCCTCCAGGGAGGCCCCGCCTGAGCGAGGAGGGTATTCGCATCACCTGTTATTTCTCAGGTTTCGTGCCCCTCCACCCCTCCAGGGAGGCCCCGCCTGAGCGAGGAGGGTATTCGCATCACCTGTTATTTATCAGGTTTCGTGCCCCTCCCACCCCTCCAGGGAGGCCCCGCCTGAGCGAGGAGGGTATCGGAATACCATACTATTTACATTGTTTCGTGCCCCTCCCACCCCTCCAGGGAGGCCCAGCCTGAGCGAGGAGGGTATCGGAATACCATACTATTTACATGGTTTCGTGCCCCTCCCACCCTCCAGGGAGGCCCCGCCTGAGCGAGGAGGGTATCGGAATACCATACTATTTACATGGTTTCGTGCCCCTCCCACCCCTCCAGGGAGGCCCCGCCTGAGCGAGGAGGGTATCGGAATACCCTACTATTTACATGGTTTCGTGCCCCTCCCACCCCTCCAGGGAGGCCCCGCCTGAGCGAGGAGGGTATCGGAATACCATACTATTTACATGGTTTCGTGCCCCTCCCACCCCTCCAGGGAGGCCCCGCCTGAGCGAGGCGGGTATCGGAATACCATACTATTTACCTGGTTTCGTGCCCCTCCCACCCCTCCAGGGAGGCCCGCCTGAGCGAGGAGGGTATCGGAATACCATACTATTTACATGGTTTCGTGCCCCTCCCACCCCTCCAGGGAGGCCCCGCCTGAGCGAGGAGGGTATCGGAATACCATACTATTTACATGGTTTCGTGCCCCTCCCACCCCTCCAGAGAGGCCCCGCCTGAGCGAGGAGGGTATCGGAATGCCATACTATTTACATGGTTTCGTGCCCCTCCCACCCCTCCAGGGAGGCCCCGCCTGAGCGAGGAGGGTATCGGAATACCATACTATTTACATGGTTTCGTGCCCCTCCCACCCCTCCAGGGAGGCCCCGCCTGAGCGAGGAGGGTATCGGAATACCATAATATTTACATGGTTTCGTGCCCCTCCCAAGCGGGGCCCCGCCAAAGCGAGGAGGGCATCAAGAAAATGGGTCCCACGAAACCGTTAGTCTCTTTATGTGGGGAACTCCGTTAGCATAATTTTGATTTGCATCACTTTGCTTTGCGTGGCTTTGCTTCGCTTGGCGTTTCTCTGCTTTGCATTGCCTGTCATTGCGTGTCATTGTTCTGCGTTGCCAGGCACCGCTTTGCATTGCGCTGCATTGCTTTCCACTGCGCTGCATTCCGTTGCATTGCGTTGCTTTGTTTTGCTTGGCATTGCTTCGCTTTGGTTTGCTGGGCGTTGCTTTGCTTCGCATCGCACCGCTCTGCTGTGCACTGCTGGGCAGCTGGCCAGCAGCCGGGCCAATTCTGGGGAAGGCGGGCCAGCGCAGGCCTCGCACCCACCAGTTCTTCAGAAGCGTCCCGTCCGGAAGCCTCCGCGTCGATCTTCACGGGGCGAGGGCGAAGCTCGGCAGACGGGAGCCCAGAGATCGGGCGTCTCGAGCAAGATCGGGACGGAGGTCTTCATCGCTTTCGGCCTGTCGGGGCCCCTGCTGGGCCTCGGGGCCGTCAAAGAGCCGACTCGGCAGCTGGTTCCGGGGACGTGGTCGCGAGGTCGGGGGCCCGTGTCTCGAACACAATCGAGACGCTGCATGTCTGGGAGGAGTATCGTCCGGGGCGTGGCGTCGGTGCCAGGTGAACGAGCTGGGGGCCGGCGTGATGGACCAGATGCAGCGGCAGCAGCAGGCGCAGGCGTCGTCCCTGCGCGAGGACCCCCTGGGAGGATATTGTCCAGGAGAGGGGGGGGGAGGAGGAGGAGGAGGAGGAGGAGGAGGAGGAGGAGGAGGAGGAGGAGGAGGAGGAGGAGGAGGAGGCGGAGGCGGAGGCGGAGGAGGAGGAGAAGGAGGAGGAGGAGGAGGAGGAGGCGGAGGAGGCGGAGGAGGCGGAGGGAGGGGAGGATGATGATGATGATGTGAGGAGAGGATGAGGATGAGGATGATGAGGATGATGATGGTGGTGGTGGTGGTGGTGGGGTGGTGGTGATGATGATGATGATGATGAGGAGGAGGAGGAGGAGGAGGAGGATTTTTTTCACCAGCGCTCCACTGCCCACAATCAAGCGAGCAACAACTTGAAAGGCTTCACCTGTACCTGGGCCAACTGAGGGTGCTTACCCTTCGAGATCTTGCTCTATGCTGCGGCGGCACAGTTAGAACTTGCTGTCTTCTTGAGAGCCGTGTCCGTGAGTGTCCGTAAGGCCACCCTCGGCAGGCTTGCGGAATCTACCTCCAGTTGTATACGCCTTGCATCCGGAGCAGGCACGTGCAGGGGAACGACCAGTGACATAAACATCGAACTCGGAGGTCCGCGCGGCTTTCTCGGATCGGTGCTGGACGCCCCTCCCTGGCGCGCGGAGCGCGCCAGGGGCGGCGCCGGCGGCGCCGCCAGGGGGCCCCAGCGCTGGTCCGAGAAATCCGCGCGGACCTCCGAGTTTTTGTGATTATGCCGTGGCCCGTTTCCCTACAGTTGTACACGCCTTGCACCTGGAGCAGGCATATGGCAGCGTACCGTCGGTGCACGAGAAGACTTTACTAAGCGAGTGCTTGCGCTGCCCAGACGGCGGGCAACTCTCCTGCACAGTTGCTCTTATTCGGAGGCGTCCGTCGCTCACAGCATCTGCCCTTTAAATTAGCAGCGCGGGCACCTCCAAGAGGAGCGGCGCGAAAGCCTCTCCTGCAGAATGCCAGTTGCATTTGACGCCTGCTGACGGGGAGGAGGAGGGACTCTCATGGCGCCAACATCGCAGAGCGGATTTCGTTCGGAAAACAATGGGATGGGGCAAGATTGTCGTGGAACATTTCGCTCCTTATTTCGAAGTCTCGGGATTCTGCATAGACAGAAATCCACGCAAAAATCCGCTGCATCACGTCTGCAAGATCGGTGCAATGAGGGACTCGAGGGACGCTATCGAGATCCAGCCTTGGCCAACTCGGCATGAGGTGGGCTGCCAGGGCACCGGCTTTGCGGGCGATGTCGACTTGATCGTCCATTGCCTGCAACTCGTTGGGCGATGCAGCTCAGGTGGCCAAGCCGGCGGAGCGGGCCCGCGCCCCCGGCCAGAGGTCGAGTAGGGGACCTGCTCCAGAATGGATTTGCCACAGAGACGCGTTTCCTCGTCGAAACTGCGAAGCATGCGTCGAGTTCGCGTGGACCTACGAACCGCCGACGTATTCTTGTTCGGGGCGAGCCGATTCTGCGGTCGACCTCCCACCCGAAGGCCGGCGGGGCGGGCCCGCGTCCCCGGCCAGAGGAGCTGGCGGCGCAGCAGGCGGCGCTGCAGCGGGAGGCCGCCGCGGAGCGCGCGCCGCTGCGGCAGGAGGCCACGGCCCTGGGCGCGTCACTGCAGGAGCATACCGCTCTCCTTCCCCAGACCGGCTCACGTCCTGAACAAAATCAGGACGGGAGGTCTTCCGTCGCGTCCGGCCTCGGGGGGCCCTCGCCGGGCCATAGGACCGTCAACAAAACGACTCAGGATGAAGCACCTGCCCTGGGGAAAGGGTCGAAGCTTCTGGGACCCCGTCTTGACAACACCAGGACGTCGCAGGTCCAGGTCGTCGCCGCCGTCGCCGTCGCCGTCGTTCCAGAGACCCGGGCGTTGCCATTTTGTCCTCACCGGGCGTTTTCGTCTGGTTTCGGGCGCCGGGGCCATCACATATCGATGCAGCCTGAAGAATGCCGCAGAAAGGTGGGGTCTAGGGCTCCAGTCGTTTTTTTGTTTTGCTTTTTTCTTTGGCGATGTTACATTTTCTCGCAACGTCGGATCTCAGGGTAGTCGTGGTGGTCGTCGCCGCCGCCGCCGCCGTCGCCGTCGTCCCCAGATTTCTGACGAGATGTTTTTTTCAATTCCGGCGTTATTCATCGGTTTCGGCCTCGGGGGCTTGTTTGCGGGCACTGGGGCCATCAAAACGGATCTGGGGCGCAAAGCTGACCCTGGAGAAGAGGTCGGGACCTCTGGAGCCGCGGATTGAAAGCGTCATATCGGCGGGGGTGTCAGGGTCGTCGTGGTGGCCGTGGCCGTGGCCGTGGCCGTGGCCGTGGCCGTGGCCGTGGCCGTGGCCGTGGCCGTGGCCGTTGGCGCCGTCGTCGCCGCCGTCGTCCTTCTTCTCCTCCCCCGCTCCGTTCCCAGACCCCCGACGTCGTGTTCTTTTCATAGCGTCGACCCCCAGAGGTCTCGACCCGTTCCACGGGACCAGTTTTCCAGCCTGAGCCGTTTCTTGACGGTCCCGAGGACCGCTCGGGACTCCAGAGGCCGAAAATAGCGACACATCGCCCGCCGTGCTTGCGGCGTCACCTCACCATGCCATGTGCGCGTCGCCCCCCCCCCAGGGGCGACGCGCACACCGAGAAATCTTATAGTACATGTGTCGTGGCGGGCGCTTTCTGGCCACACCGCTCGGGAAACGATACACTACAAGCTATGTGTCCAGGTCGCATGCGCGCCTCCAAGGAAGGCATACAGGACTAGCATGTCCTCGTGCGTCCCATGGTTTTTGTTCACGACTCGAGGGGGTCAGGGCCCCACGCGGCGCCCGCAGGAGCTCCGCGACGGCCTCGAGCGGCGCTGGCGGGAGAGCGACACCCGGCACGAGGCCGCAGGTGCGGAGTGCCGGGCCGCCCGGCAGGAGGCCGCCGCGGGCTCCGCCGCCCTGACGCAGGTCGTCGACCCTCAGGAAGTAGAAGGAGGAGGAGGAGGAGGAGGAGGAGGAGGAGGAGGAGGAGGAGGAGGCGGACGATGAGGAGGCGGACGATGAGGAGGAGGCCACGGTGACCCCCTCATGTTTTCGGAGGAGAGAAATCGTCATAAACATAAGCTGTTGGCGCTCCGCGCGGATTTCTTGGATGCCGTTTTTTCTTTTTCTATGTTTGGCGGTTATTGCGGTCGGGAACTTTTGCCCACAGCGTGTCGCGGCGGCGGCCCCAATGACACGCTACGCCTTGCGAGCAGACGGCGTGCCGCTCCGCGCCGCGGGACGTTGAAGCCTGGGCACTGGGCAGTGGATAGCGTGTCGCGCCGAAGCGTGGTGGGCCAGAGCCGGCGGAGCGGCATGCTGTCCAAACGTTCCCGACCGTAGACATCTAGGCATCCTAGATGGGGTCGGAGTAGATGAGGTCGGAGGATCACTCCGCATCGTCGATGCATCGGGGATGCGGCTCGATGGGGAGCCCGATTTCTCCACGCCGACGTCGCCGGTGCATCGCCGAGGTGTCCGATACATCGCCGATACATCGGCGATGCATCGGCGATGCATCGTCGATGCAGCGTGATCCTCGGACCCCATCTACTCGGACTCCATTTGGGAGGCCTCTGAAACAGTCCTTGGCGTTAAACTGACAGGGCCCTGCCCTGTTCGATGCCTTCCTGATGTGCGTTTGCTAGACGCCTGTGCTCGTCGGGGTGCTTGTTCTGAGGATGGTTACAATGGAAACCCATGGAAACACCCTGCTTGCCTCCAGGGTGCCCTGGGTTTCTTGGGCTTCAATGGTTGTGCGATGGAAAGCGTGACGTTCCCACACCAAACATCAGTGGACGTCCTGAGGTCTCAGGGTTGGGCTTCTCGTGGAAGGTTTCTCGAGATCCTGTGTCCTGCCCTCCAGGTCGAGGCGCGGCTTCGCGCGGCCGATGAGGCGGCCGCGCGGCTGAGCCTCGAGCTGCGCGGCACGGCGGAGGCCGAGCAGCAGGCGGTGTCCGCCGCCCTCGCGCGGCTGGAGGAGCGGTGCACCGCCATTGCCCAGGAGCCCAATCATGAGATGATTCATGAGATATCGTACTGATATTGCACCGTGGGTTGCGAAATAAACGCCCGTCTCAAGTCTGGGTAGCAATGCGTCAGCGCGCGCCCACCCTCGCCCCGTATTTCAAGGTCGACGGGCAAGCAACCGCCCCCTGCAAAAACGGGCGTTTGTTTCGGAACACTTCGCGCTCTCTTCTGGCGCGGTCGTCGGCCAACATTCGGATACGGGGTCCAGGGTGGGTCTTTGCGGCTTTTTATTTGGGGCGTTTATTTCGCAAACGGCGGTAGTAAAGCATCAAGAGTACTGTTCCTTGTAGTTGTAAGAAGAAGATGATAATGACAACGATCGGAAGGACACGATGTGTGGCACAGGCATGACCTCCTCGGGCCTTCGAGGGGTTCTGCCCGAGCGCCGCTTCCCCCTCCCCCCCGCAAGGAGGAGGCGCGGCGGCTGGAGGAGTGGTGCGACGCCAGGTGCAGCGAGGCGGCGCGCTCCGCCGAGGCCCTGGCCGCGAGGCGGGTCGAGGAGGCCCTGGCGGACAGCGACGGGCGGCTGCCGCTGCACTCGGCGGGCCTCCGCGAGGCGGCGGAGGCGGGCCAGGCGGCGCGGGGGCCGCCGCGCCACGACTGGCGCATCGCGCGCTGCATGCAGCGGCTGGAGTACCTGTCGCTGACCTCGGAGGCGGGGCTGTGGCTCGACTCCGAGGACACCAGCCCGGAGGAGGAGAAGATGCCCATACCTCTGCCCCTTCGCCTGTTTTCCCTCTCTTCGGCTCCTGTCCATGGCGTACCTTGTCCTGTGCAAGATCTTCGGCACCGCCTGTACTCTGGACCTCCGGCCGCCTGAGGCCCCGCCCGCCCGCGCCCTGTCTCCCCAATCAGGGCTTCGCGCGCCCCGCCTAGCTCTTAACCGGAAGGGGCCCGCTCCTGACCCGCCGACCAAACAAGTTTTCCCTTTCTTCGGCCTCCTGGGAGGCCCTCGTCGCCACCGCTGGACTCGCCCAGGGAGGTCCAGGGAGTAGCGGTATCGGTGCTTCTTGGTCTCCCCACTAGCGGAGGTTGGTGGGGGCGGTGGTGGCGCACAGCGATGGCGATTGTTTCCCCGCTGCTTCCCGCAGCAATTTCTGCGTCAGCAGGGCGGCTCGGACCCGCTGCGGAAGCGAGGGTGCAGGCAGTGTTGCCCAGAGGACTGCTCCAGCCAATGGAAAACCATTGCTATTGCTGCGCGTGGGTGTGTTGCTACGTTCCCGGGCGAGAACACACTCGGCACGAACGCGGGCCTTTCGGGAGCCCGCGCGGGCCTCTGGAAAATGATGCGCATGCAGCTCCCCTGAGAGCCGACGTTGCGAACAAGAGTTACAACATCGCGAACAATCGTGACCGCAGCCCCAGACCCAATCTTTTTGTGGCATTGTCCCAGCCGGATCGATATGTGATGGCCCCGGGGCCCGAAACAAGATGAAACGCCTGGTGTGAAAAAATGCAACGCCTGGATCTCACGGGCCAACCTCGGCGACGGAGGGGGCAGCGACGGAGGACGGTCTGCTCCTGACGGAGAGAAATCAAGACCTCGATCCCCAAATCGCTGAGTGGCCAAGGGTTCGAGACTTGGCCACGAAGACTTCGGGGCATTCTTTGCCCTCGTCGTTGTTCCCGAGGCGCGCGAGGACCCTGCTCTCTGTTTTTTGCCGCTCGTATTTTGGGGGCTGGGCGGTTCTCAACAAGCCAGTGCGCTCCTGCAGTGACGCGCCCAGGGCCGTGGCCTCCCGCCGCAGCGGCGCGCGCTCCGCGGCGGCCTCCCGCTGCAGAGCCGCCTGCTGCGCCGCCAGCTCCTCTGGCCGGGGACGCGGGCCCGCCCCGCCGGCCTTCGGGTGGGAGGTCGACCGCAGACTCGGCTCGCCCCGAAATTGTCATGCTTGTCGGATCTGCCCAAAAGCACGCCGGCGGTTCGTAGGTCTCCGCGAACTCTCCGTATGTTGCGCAGAGTCGACGAGGAAACAAATTTTGGGACGTATCACTTCTGTAGCCAGTCCCCTACTCGACCTCTTGCCGGGGTCGCGGGCCCGCTCCGCCGGCGTGGCCACCGGGGCCGGGCTCCCCCCAGGCCTCCCCAGCGCACCGAACAAGAGCAAGGCGGAGGTCTGTCGTCGCTTCTCTCTCGGTCCTCGGGGGCCCACGGCTGCCATGGGACCTCGTGCAGGACCGTCGCCGAAACGGCCACGGAAAGAAGAGCCGGCTCCGACCACTCTTTCTTTCTGCGGCACTCTGCGACCCAGACCCCCTCGAGTCATGAACAACAGCACGGCGGGCAGTTTGTCGCCATTTTCGACCTCTGGAGGCCCCGACCTGGCCTCGGGACCGTCAAACCACGGCTCAAGCTGAAACACCGGTCCCGTGGAATGGGTCGAGACCTCTGGGGGTCGACGGTCAGAACAAAAAATGACGTCGGGAGTCTAGGGACGGAGCGGGGGAGGAGAAGAAGGCCGACGGCGGCGACGACGACGCCAACGACTAAGGCCACGGCCACGGCCACGACCACCACGACGACCCTGACACCCGCCGATATGACGTTTTCAATCCGCGTCTCCAGAGGTTCCGACCCCCCCTCCAGGGCCAGCTTGGCGCCCCGGGTCCGCTAACGGACCCCAGAGGCAGAAATCGAGGAAAAATGCTGTGATGGAAAACGCAGATCGTCGGAAATCAGGCGACGACGGCGGCGGCGGCGACCACCACCACCACCACCACCACCACCACCACCACCACCACCACCACCACCACCACCACCACCACCACCACCACCACCACCACCACCACCACCACCACCACCACCACCACCACCACCACCACCACGACGACCCTGAGCTCCGGCGTTGCGAACAAAATGCAACATCGCGAACAATCATGACAAGAGCCCTGGACCTCATCTTTCTGCGGCATGTTTCGAGCCGGATCGATCTGTGATGGCCCCGGGGCCCGAAGCAAGGCGAGAGTGCCTGGATCTCAGGGTACGCTGCTCTCCTCCAGAGGATCAAGTCCTCTCGGGTGTCTCATTCTGTTTTGGCCTCGGGTCTTGATTCACGGGGCCCGTCTCACTTCTCTGGCCCGCTTGCTCGTCGTTTCAAGGCTTGTTGAAATATAGCACGCATGGGACCGACGACTTTGCGGCCCACCGGCCGTCATGCTTTCCGCTGTCCCACGCCGTAGCGCAGCTTCGCTGTCATGCTTTACAGGTCACGAGGTCGAGGTGGTCTGCTGGTTTGCAAACATGCAGAGGGCCTTCTTATCCAGAGGAGTCCTCCCAGAGGTCTCGACCTACTCCCCGGGACTGTTTCTTGATCTGCAGTAATCTCTTGACGGTCCCAAGGCCAGGTAGGCGCCCCCTGAGGCCGAAAGAACCTCCCGCCGAGTCTTGATTTTTTGTTGTTACAAAAACTCAGGACTCGGAGGAGAAGGAAGAGGAGGAGGAGGAGGAGGAGGAGGAGGAGGAGGGTGAGAGGAGGAGGAGAGGAGAGGGACGGAGGAGAGAGGAGGAGGAGGAAGGAGAGGAGAAGGAAGAGGAGTATGGAGGAGGAGAGGAGAGGAGGCAGGAGAGGAGAGGAGTAGGGGAGGGAGGAGGGAGGAGTGAGGAGGGAGGAAGGGGAGGAGGTAGGAAGGAGAGGAGGAGGAAAGGAGAGGAAGGAGAGGAGAGGATGAGGAGGAGGAGGAGGAGGAGGAGGAGGAGGGAAGGAGGAGGAGTAGGAGGCTGAGCGAGGAGGAGGAGGAGTAGGAGGAGGAGGAGGAGGAGGAGGAGGAGGAGAGAGAAGGGAGGGAGGAGAGGGATGTGAGGAGAGGCACGGCGGATAGTACTGCCTGGCGGCGGGGTGCGAGGTGTAGAGGACGTAGGAGGAGTAGGCACGTCGGGAGCGGAAGGGGGGAGGAGGCGAGTACGGCGCAGTGCGGGTAGGCTCGGGCTTCTGCTGCTTCTGCTTTGAGGCGGCGCGGCGTCTGTCGCGCCGCTCTTCATTTCTGCTCTCTCCTTCTTTGCTTCTCTTCGTCTTCGTGCTTCTTCTGCTAGCTCCTGCCTACCCGTCGTCTTCCTGTCTGCTCCTGGTTCTTTTTCATCGTCTTCTGCTGCTTCTTCTTCGTCTTCGTTCTTCGGCCGTCGTTCTTCTTCGGCTTCGGCGTCTTCTTCGTCGTCGTTCTGCGTCTGTCTCCCTTTTTCTTCTTCGCCTCTTGCTCTCGTTCCCTGTCTTTTGCCGCACCATTCCTTGCTCGCTGCCGCTGCGTACTTCTTGCTTGCTTCTGTTCTTCTCTTCTTTCGGCGTCTATCGTCTCGGCGGTCGCCTCTTGCTTCGTCTCGCGCGCTCTCGCGCTCTTTGGACCTTGACATGCCCCGCCTCCCCCCGCGTCGATTCCTGCCGCCCACGGCAGGCATTTCCCCTGCTGCTGCGGCTCTACCCGCGCGGCCTGCGCGGCGGCGACGGCCAGTGCGCCGTCGCGCTGCGGGCCGCCGCGCCGCAGGGCGCTGCCGCGCTGGCCTCCCTGCCGGGCGTGGAGCTCACGCTGGGGTCGCGGAGGCAGCGCGCGCAGCTCCGCCGCGACGGCCTCGAGGCGCTGTGGCTCTGCGAGGGCCTCGGCGCCCTCGAGGACCAGGCGTGTCGGAGTGCCCCTCCTGTCCCCCCTCCTCCTCCCTTCTCCTCGTCCTCCCCCTCCTCGCTCCTCCCCTCCTCCCTCCTCACTCCTCCTTCCTCCTCACTCCTTCTCCTCCTCCACCTCCTCCTCTCCTCCGCCTCCTCCTCCTCCTCCTCCTACTTCTCTCCTCCGCCTCCGCCCCGTCCTCCGCCTCGCCTCCCCCTATGTCGCTCCCTCTTCTCTCGGCTCCCTCCTCCACCTCCTCGTCCTCCTCCTCCTCGTCCTCCTCATCCTCATCCTCGTCCTCCTCTCCTTCCTCCTCCTCCTCTTCCTCCTCCTGTCTTCCTCCTCCTCCTCCTCATCCTCCTCCTCCTCCTCCTCCTCCTCCTCCTCCTCCTCCTCCTCCTCATCCTGCACCGATGCCGCCGCCCGTCCCGCGCCACCGCCGCCACGGCCGGGACCCGCCCCGAGCTCTTGGTCGGAAAATGCGGCCCAGGAGAGGCTCCGTGGAGCAAAGGCATCTCGTTGCCTTTCCCAGACGTGCGACGTGCTGCTTCTTGCGTTCTTCGCGAGAGCGTGCCTGCTCGACATGCCTCGTGGGAGATTTCGTGGGCGATGCGCCGCTGGGACTGGGGCGAGAGCATGGCCATGTGCACCACCGTAGTGTTTGTGTTGGTACAATGGGGATCGTGGTTGGGACAAGTGTGGGAGCACGGCCATGTGCACCGTACCCGTCGGTCGTTGAAAGGAAGTGATTTTGGAGTCCCAGATCCCAATCTGCTTGATCCCAATCTGCTTTAAGCGCCTTCCTACTTCCATGATCAATTGGCTTCACTTTTTCCGTCCTCTTCAGGGGGCGGGCGGACACCCAATCTACTTCAGCGCCTTTCCACTTCATGGTTCTATCTACTTCTTCCGACCGATGGGTACGCCCCCCCCCCCCCTCCGGAAGTCCCGACCCTTTCCCCAGACCCGGCTTCTCCTCCAGAGTGGTTTTCTGAGGGCCCGGTGAGGGCCCCCTGAGGCCGAGCCTGGCCAAGACCTCCCGTCGTTTTTTTTTTTTTTTTTGTTTTTTTGTTTTTTATCTACGGCGCGAGCACTCACTGGGCCCCAGAAGCGGCAACGAAGCGTTTGACCGAAAGAGTGGCAGCAAAGGTTCACCGAAACGGCCTGGGCAGTCGGTGGACCCGAAGGACGTTAGGAACTGGTTCGAAAACAGTGCGGATCCGGTAGCAAGACGGTGATCTGGACCAGCGCCTTACGAGGGGAAACGAAGACAGTAAAGCAGCGGCGCTGGACACGTCAACAGAAACGACGTCCGAAACAGTAACAAAAACGGAAACATATCGTCTGCATGACCTGCTAACCCAGACCCTCGACGTTATGATTTTTCCATGACGTCGACCCCCAGATGTCTCGACCCATTCCCTGGGGCCGGTTTTTCCATCCCGAATCATTTTCTGACTGTCCTGAGGCCCAGTGAGGAAGAACCGGTGAGGCAAGAAACTGTCCTGCCCCTCCTGCCCCTTCTCCTCCTCCTCCTCCTCCTCCTCCTCCTCCTCCTGCCCCTCCTCCCCCTCCTCCTCTTCCTCCTCCTCCTGCTCCTCCTCCTCTTCCTCCTCCCCCTCCTCCTCCTCCTCCTCCTCCTCCTCCTCCTCCTCCTCCTCCTCCTCCTCCTCCTCCTCCGTCCGCCGTGATCTTTTCATAGTTCGATGGGGTCTGGGAAGCGCGAGCCTGTCTTGGATCTCTCGCTGCCCCAGAGGCGGCGGGCCCGCAGCCGGAGGACCTGTGCGTCGGCGCGCAGGCCCTGGGCGCCCCCGTCGTGGACGCCGCGGGGCCGCTGCCGAGTTTCCCGAGCGCGCTCGCTGCGAGCCCATCTCGGGAGCGTTTTTTTGTTCTCGACTCCTGGGCGATGCGGTCGTTCTTTCGGCCTCATCCCAGCACGCTGTAACATTCTGTGTGCGTCGCCCCCCGCCACGCGCCCCGGGCACCCCGCCCCTCTGCGCGGCCCCAGCCCGTCTCCTCCTCCCCGTGGCCGTCGCCCCGTCGTCCTCCTCCATCCCCCACTTGCATGGTGGCACAATTCGCTTAACGCCTGCTCCGTTTCGCCTCTTTCGCCAGCGCAGTGATTCTGCCCAGCCGCCGACGCAGAGATTGCGTCGCTCCCTCAGGGGCGGCGCGAGCACCGAGAAATCGTCTAGTTTATGCGCCGTGGGGGGCGCTTTCTGTCCACACCGCTCGGGAAAAGATGTACTACAGGATGGGTATACTTCATGATCGGGTCGGACGTGCGCCTCCGAAGAGGACATCTGGTATTGGTGTGTCTCTGTGCGTCCCACTCTCAGCCGCGCGCAGAGGGGGCTATAGGGAGAGGGGACAAGGCTTCTCAGAAGCACCCCTGCTCCTAAGAGGGCGTGGGCCTTCATGTCGTCGTTTTCTTATTCATTGTTTGGCTGATCGGCGCGGGCCCTCGCACCCCCCATCCCCCCCCCTCATGGAGTGGATCTTGGCTGTTTTGGCGACTGTTTCGAGCAGGTGGAGCCTCCCCCATGATGGACGCACTGCTGCAAACAGTCGCACTGGGCAGAGGTCCGGAGCCAGACACCCCCCTCCCCCTCCTTTCCTCCCAATGTCGAAACGCCGAATAAAAACACGTTTACCATCTGTAGATGTGAGGCCGGCGCCTTCCAAGAAGCGGCCTCCTTCTGAGAAGCCTTCCCTCTGTGCGCGGGGGCGCGCTCGGGCGCGCGCGCCTCCCTTACCTCCCCCCCCTCACTCCCCTCCGCCCCCCTCCGCCCTCCTCCTCCTCCGCCTCCGCCTCGTCCTCCTCCTCCTCCTCCTCCTCCTCCCTCCTCCTCCTCCTCCTCCCCCATCCGGCCGCCTCCTCCCTCCCCTCCTCTCCGCCTCCTCCGCCTCCCCACTCGCCTCCTCCTCCTCCTCCTCCTCCTCCTCCTCCTCCTCCTTCTGCTCCTCCTCCTCCTCCCCTCCTCCTCCTCCTCCTCCTCCTCCTCCTCCTCCCCTACCCGCCATCTGCGCGCCGCCAGATGCGGGCGTCACCGGTGGGGGAGGGGCCCAGGCTCCCTCGGGCCATGGGGAAAAATCACGGTGCGCCGGGCCCCAGGATTTTCTCGCTGCCTCGATGTTCCAAACGCCCGCGTCAACACGCTGCGCGCTGGCTCGGAGCGAGCCGCGCCAGACTTGCGTGATCAGTCTGCGTGTTGCGCTCCGTGTCAGCACACGCCGCATGCTGCGTGTGGCGTATCGGGGCAGCTGAGCCCAGGACCGTCAGAGAGCGGTTCAGGATGAGGCTATGTCCAGGAGAAGGGGTCGGGACCTCCCAGGGTCCACGTCGTATCATCGCGTCGGGAGTCTGGAGGGGGGCTGTCACGTCGCTTTTCGCGCTGGCGCCCTCTGGGAACGCATAGGAATGACCAGAGTTATGATGTTCCAACCTATTGTAGCCTCGATCACCAGAAAGCCAGAAAGAATCTCGAGCATCACGAAAGGACCGAAGCTCGAGGATTTTCACGTATCGGGCCCTGGGAGGCGATACTCGTCCGACACTGTTTCGACATTTTCTGGGCGCTCGAAATGATTTGTGGGATGTGGTCCTTGAGTACGGTGGGAGCAACCAGAGACAGCTCGGCGGTCAGCACGAATCATGACGTTTCCCGGAGGGGGTGGGGGGTGGGGGCGGCCAGGGCCAGTAACGACCGCTACCAGGGAACATGTATAAAAAATGCTCCCCTCAAAGGAGAAAACACGGTATGCGGCAGGTCCGCGTCGTGTCGACCGGCGGCGACCCCGCCGCCGACGCTCAGCGTGGAACGCCGCCGGCGAACCAGACTCGGCCGATGGCGAACGATCCGACGTCTCGGAAGCGGCCGATCGTTCCAGGTGGAACGACACCCGCGGTGTCGGAAGCCAGCGCCGAAGTCGATACGACACGAGCCTGCCGTGAGCATAAACTTTTGGAGCTCTTCGCGGACTTTGAGCGCTCGACGCGCCTGGCCCCACTGGCGGCGCCTCTGGCGCCGCCCCCGGGGCGCTCCGCGCGCCAGGGAGCCGGGGACGGTAGGTCGGGGCCAGGACGAGGAGAACTCCGATGCGGAGCGTTCCGGGAAGCTCTCGGAGCGCTCTGGAACACTCTGAGGTTAAAGTTGGGCTTGTCTCTCTACAGGAGGAATATTCAAAAATAGTAAAGAAATAGGCTGGGGACGTTTTTTTTGGGAGTATGTTCGAATCTGTTTTGACTATTTTTGATTTTTCGTTCGAAATCCGCCTGTAGGGGGACATGCCCGACCCAACCCTGAGGAGGCCGCGGCGCCCGCCAGATCCGCCCGACCTCAGAGATTCTCGATATCCTTACCCGGTCTTCTCCTCGCTCTGGCCGCGTCTCAGAGGGGGGCCGCGCGTCGATCCAAGAGAGCTGCGCAGAGCCCCAAGCAGTCTGTCGGCAGCGAGCGAGGGGGGAAGCGAGAAGGAGGAGGCCTTCTCAGAAGGTCCAGAAGTCTCCCAGCCGTCCGAGACATTTTTGATACCTCCTCCAAAGATGCCCAAATCACCAAAACCTCTCAGAAGGCGCGAGGGCATCTGAGAAGCCCCGCCGCCTCCTGAGAAGGTCTTCTCCTTCGCATTCTCCCCCCTCGCTCGTTCAGTGTCATGGGAGCCTTGTGTACCCTCGTAATTCTGTCTCTACCGTTGACTGGCGTCGATTAGTGTCTGGAGTCGATGAGATATAGCGCCGATTGATTCATCGTCGGCTAGCGTCGATTCGCGTCGATTCAGGGCCGATCAGCGTCGATGTAGCGTCGACTAGCGCCGATTCGCAAGAGCCGGCAAGATGGTATGGGAGGCTCCCACGAGTCGCCACCGAACGCTCGCAGCCGAGTTTCTGCTTGTGCCGTGTTTTGCTCCTCTGCCATTGGACGCCGCCGCTCGCTCGCCGCTGCCGTACGGCGCGCAGGGGCGGGCCGTCTCCGCCGGCTACCCCGGCTCTCTTTGGGAGGGAAGCCCAGAAACCCCTTTGCGCTGAAATCGTAAGGCTCAGTTGCGCCAGAACTCTGGTTCGCCGGCGCTTTCTGGCGAGCGCGTCTTGAATTTTGACGGACCAGTTTTCGTGGGATGTCTGCAGCGGGAGCTCGCGTTAAGTTTCAGACTGTATCTCGTCATTTTTATGATGGCCCCGTCGGGCCAACCCGAGTCCCCCGAACCCGAGTCTTACGCCTCCCTGAAAATAGCGAAATGAGGTTTTTCAGAATTTTCGGCCTCCGGGGGCCCTCAGCGGGCCTCGGGGCCGTCAACAAAAAAAGGGTCAGGATGAAATCCGGTCCCTGGGAATGGGTGCAGACCTTTGGGGTCACTGCTATGAGCAAGGCATGACGTCGGGCGTCTCGGAACCCTGATATCCCGGCGTTGCATTTTTTTTCACTACGGGCGTTTTCGCTGGGCTTCGGGACCCAGGACTATCACAGATCGGTCCTGCTCGACAGACGGCGCAGAAAGGTTGGGTCTAGGGGTCCAGTCGAGTTCTAGTTAAACCCAGCTCCCAGAGGAGGAAACCCAGACGTGCTCGCGTTGTGAAAACGTCACGACGGGAGGTTTTCGGCTGTCTTCGGCGGGCGCCCTCGCTGGGCCCTGGGGCTGTCAGAAAACGACTCGGGATGAACAGCCGGTCGCGAGTGAAGGGTCGGGACTTCTGGGGACCTCGTATTGCAAAATCAAACGCATGTGGTGTTCGTCTTCATGGGCCTCCTGGGAGGCCTCGTCGCCGCCGCCAGATTTGCTTCGGAATCCTGATCAGGGCGCATCCCGGGAGGTCTGGGGAGTTGCTGTGTCTTGGCGGCGCCCACAAAGGGGTGGTGCGAGGGAGTGGGCTTCTAAGCAGGCAGCGGGGCACGGCTTCCGAGGAGCCTGCTCAGAAGCCCAGCCCCCTTGCACCACCCCCTTGTTGGCGCCGCCAAGAGTTCTGTTCGTCGTCGTCGTCGTCGCCGCCACCGTCGTCGTCGTCGTCGTCGTCGTCGTCGTCGTCGTCGTCGTCGTCGTCGTCGTCGTCGTAGACGTCGCCGTCGTCGTCGTCGTCGCCGTCGCCGTCGAGGCCGCTGGGCCGCGGCCAGCGACCAAAGACGCGAAGTAGCTGCCTGTTCAGTCGTTCATTCCCGAGTTGTTTTTCAGCAGGGCTTGGCCTAAACGCCGTTTTGCTGGAATTCGTTTGTATTTTGTTCTTCGTTTTGGCAGGGAGATGCAGGAAAACAGGTAAGTACAACGAAAGACAAAACGAAGACAAACGATAAGCAACGTTCAGGTCCAGCTCTGTTTTCTATTGGCTTGGTCGCAGTGTATGGCCATCTGAGCAACGCAAAATAACGGGGCCATCTTCGCCGACATTTTGCGCGTAGGCTGCTCGCGTAAGGCCGCGCGTGAGCGCCCTCGTCTCCGATGTGGCGTGCCGCGCTGGCGGGCCGCGCAAGCCACCGCGTGCGGTCGCTGCGCCATCTCGCGCAAGACCCGTTTTGATCGTCGCTCACCTCCTCCTCCTCCTCCTCCTCCTCCTCCTTCCTCGCCTCCCCTCCTCCTCCTCCTCCTCCTCCTCTCCTCCTCCCCTCCCCCCTCCTCCTCCTCCTAACCTCCTCCTCCTCCTCCTCCTCCTCCTCCTCCCCCCCCCTCACCCTCCTCCGCCTCCTCCTCCTCCCCTCCTTTGTTTCCTCCTCCTCCTCCTCCTCCTCCTCCTCCGCCTCCTCCCCCAGGCCCTCCCCCGGCATCTTGGCGGCCGCCCGCGGGGGGGCGGCGCGAGGGCGGCGGGGCTTCTAAGCACTCAGGGGGGACCTGCTTACAAGAAGCCTCCTGGGGGCCTGCTGAGAGGACCCCTGCCTTCAAGGAGCCTGCCCACCTGCTCAGAAGCCCCCCCCCATCGCGCCACGCTCTGGTTCGAAGAGAAACAATCAGCATGAACATAAACTTTCGACGCTCCGCGCGGATTTCTTGGATTTGCGCTGGGCCCCCTCCTGGCGGCGCCTTCGGCGCCGCCCCTGGCGCGCTCCACGCGCCAGGGAGGGGGGTCCAGCTCCGATCCAAGAAATCCGCGCGGAGCGCCAACAGTTTATGCTTGCGCTGTTTTGTTGTTCCTCCACTTCGCCGCCCACCAAACCACCCCAACCTAACCCGAAGGCCCCGATCCGCCCTCCATTTCCAGTGGGGGGCGGGGGGTCGGGGAACATTGAAAAAACACGTGTGGAACCCAGCCCCCCCCACCCGAAATTCGGGTCTTCGGCTTAGGTGGGGGTGGCCTAGTAGGTAGTCACTACTTGTGGTCGACGCCAAGTGTTAAGTCAGGCCTGTCTCTCTACATGAGCAAAATTCAAAAATGGTCAACAAAATAGTATGGGGACGACTTTTAAGTATTTTTGAGCATGTTTTGGGATTTTTGGTGTATTTTTTTGGTCAAAATCCCCCTGTAGGGGGACATGCCCTGCCTAAGCATAGTGAGCGGCGGCAGACGAGGGGGTCGGCTGCACCCTCGCGTCAGCTTCCACCGCGAGGTCGCGGGCCAGCGACCTCTTCTCCACGCGGTGTGCCACGCTGGCGGCCCGCGTGAGCCGCGGCGCCGGGCTGCCGCATGTCTTCTGGAGTCGGCCCCGCTTGTTCTGTGGAAGTCGACCAATGGAGAGGAAGCGTGCTGCCGAACGGTTCCCAGATGTCTAAAACATGTTTCAAACATGGAAACAAGATGTTAACAAACACATGTTCGGAACCTGTTTTGTTTGCAAGCAAAAAGGAAGCACAGATCTTAAGCTCATCTTTAATTCAATGATCGGATTGTCATGGCGTCCACAACGCTTGTTCCCGTCGCCCTCGAGTATCGGTACCATTCGAGTGGGTGCTCGACCACAGAATTGGTCTGCCCCAAACTTGATTTGTTCGTTGAATCTACGAAGAAAATGCACAGAATGTGTCGTACATTGACGGAGTATTCCGCGTATTTGTCGTAATTACGCCGGGCAGCTCACTTTCGGGGTACACCAACCGTGTAGTCGATCCCCTACAGTAGGGGCTCGACCACCAGAAACATTCCACAAGAAACCCAACCCTGAGACCCCAGGATGTCCACTGATTTTTGGTGTGGGAACGTCACGCTTTCCATCGCAAAACCATCGAAACCCAAGAAACCCAGGGCACCCTGCAGGCAAGCAGGGTGTTTCTTGGCATGGGTCTCCATTGTAATTGAACCACCTCCCCAGAGATCCGATGTCGTGTTTTTTTCCAATACGGGGTCCCTGGAAGTCTCTACCCATTCCCCAGGACCGGTTTTTCATCCGGAGTAATTTTCTGCCGGTCCTGGGGCCTGGCGAGGGCCCCTCGGGGCCGAAATTTGAGAAAATCCGTCGTTCTGATTTTTGCAATGCGTTGGATCTCCGGGTCTGTCGACTCCAGATCAACCCCTTCCACGGGACCGAGATCCAAGAAGGACCCTGGGAGGCCGAAAAGAGCAAAAGACCTGCCGTGCTGATTTTCCCATGCCTCGAGGGGGTCTGGCCTGTCTCCCTCAGGCTCTCCCCCGCCGGCCTCGCCCTCCCGGCCTGCCGGCGGCGTCCACGCCTTCCAGGCGTCGGGGGCGGCCAAGAGGGGGGTGATGACCAGGGCGGGGTGGACATCATGGCGGGGCCACGAGATACCTCCCCAGATTTCATGGCGCCTCTTCTTGTTTCAAGACGTTCACGCCCCCTCCCCTGGGCCGCGCACATGCCGCCGGCCATTTTTTGCGCCCCCTCCTCCCAGAGATCCGATGTCGCGATTTTTTCAAGACAGGGTCCCCAGAAGTCTCGACCCATTCCCCAGGACCGGTTATGCATCCCGAGCCGTTTTTTGACGGCCCCGAGGCCCGGCGAGGGACCCCCGGGGGCCGAACTCTGCGAAACGCCCCGCCTCGAGTCTGTCCCGTGCGTTGGCTCCCTGGGCCTCCTGGGGCGCCCCCCTCTCGGCCGCCCCCGCAGGCGGGCGCGCCCGCGGCCCCGCCGGCGCCCGGCGCGCACGCGGCGGCCGCGGGCGGCAACCCGTTCGAGGCCCGGCCGCTGGGCAGCGCGGCCTCGGCCGTGAGCTTCGGGCAGCCGGGCGCGGGCGAGGAGGCCCAGGCGGCGCCGCGGGCCTCGAGTCTCGATCGTCCGAGGAGGACAAGATGCCCATGCCCAGAGCTCCGACGGATGGAACGGGCTCGAGACGGAGGTTTGTCTCAAAGTTCGGCCCCCAGGGGCCCTCGCCGGGCCTCGGGACCGTCAAAAAACGACTCGGGATGAAGAACTGGTCCTGGGGAATGGGTCGAGACTTCTGGGGATCCCCCTGTATTGAAAAAAACACGACATCGGATCGCTGGGACGATGAGGAAAAGGTCCCCATAGACAGGCGGAAGCCATTAGGCAACGCCACTCTCTCTCTCTCTCTCTCTCTCTCTCTCCCAAAATTCAAAGTTGGCGCGTCGGGGAAGGACCACGGTGATGTGCAAACCAGATCCCCCGCCAACCTTGATCATTGGGGAAGGGAGAATCTGATGTGGCACGAGTGTTCGCTATTTGTTTCCGACGCCTGTACCTCTACCCTTCGCCCGTTTTCCTCTTTTTCGGCCTCCCAGGAAGCACTCGTCGCCACCGCTGGATTCGCCTCGGAATTCTGGTCAGAACGCGCCCGGGGAGAGGTCCAGGAGGTAGCGGTGGCAGCGCCGCGAGCCTCGAGCCTCGATCCGCAGACCCCCTCGCGCTGCGAAAAAATCACGACGGGAGGTTCTTCGCTAGTTTTGGCCTCCAGAGGCCCTCACAGGGCCTCGGGACTGTCAAAAGACGACGCACGATGAAAAACCAGTACCCAGGAAGGGGTCCAGACCTCTGGGGGTTGATGTTGTGAAAAAATCTGGGTCGGGGAAACGTCGTAAGACTCGAGTGAGCCGGAACTCGGGCCTGCCAGCGTTTTTCGACGAGCGCGTCTTGGATTTTGACGGTCCAGTGGTCGTGGGCTGTGTGCAGCGGGAGCTCGCGTCGTCAAGTTTCAGGTCGGGTCTCGTCATCGTTGTGATGGCCCCTTTCGGGCCAGCCCCAGTGCCCCGCACCCGAGTCTTACGCCTCCCCAGCTCGAGAGCCCCGCCGGGCCTCGCGGGGTGCCCTCTGCCGCCACGGGGCTCGCCTCGGAGTCCCAGCCAGAGCGCGCCCTGGGAGGTTCAACCAAAGAGGTCGGGATCGAGTGGGAGATCGACTGCCTAGTTGTGCCCCCTCCAAGTTGAGATTGTCGTAGAACCTACAAAACATCCTCCAAGTTGAGATTGTCGTAGAACCTACAAAACATCCGTAGATCTATTGAGATTTCAAAGGCTTTTTCCGTAGGTTCGACGAACATGAACATTTTTGGGGTGCATGAATTCTGTAGTCCATCTCTTACTCGAAGAGCGTGCCCTGGAAGGTTAACCTAAAGGGTGTAGACGGGGTAGGAGCAGATGCGGGGGCAAGCCCGGGTGCAAGGGTAACTTTTGATATTTGCACGCAGAGAGAATGCATGGTGTGCGCCGTGCTCTGATCATTGTGTAACGCGCGGGCTGGTGCCGCCACCCTCTCGCGGATATACTGGCGCCGATGCTGAAGTTGACTAATTCGGCACCGGCGCTGGTACATCCGCTGTCGAAGACAGGCCACATCCGGCATACTGCGCTTGGTCCGGCTGCATCCGGCACAATCGGGGCGAATTCAGCGCTCAATCCGTCCCACTGGCTCCTCGCTCGGACTTAATTGCCCCGACTCGTTCTGACGAAGACCTCCTGGGAGTTGCCTCCGACACTGGGGAGCAGCGGGATCGGCGGCTGCACGTGCAAGAGTGGCCCTTCGTGTAGGCCCACTGGCCCGCACCCCCCTTTGCAGCACTGGCGCTCGCGCGTGGGTTTTGGCCCCTCCTCCTCGAGGCCCCCCGAAGCCGCGCGCCAGGGGTCACCCCAGGGCCACTCTTGCGTGCAGCCGATGGTCAGAGCGCCCCCCCCACCCGCAAGCCTTGACGCAGCTCCTTCGCAGCGCTTCCTGGGCTCGTGCGCTGCTCCCACTCCGAGCTGGCAAGCTTCCCTGGCATTCCTCCGAGCCTCCCTGCGCAAAGCTCCTCCCGCGAGCGTGCCGGCTGCTCCGATTGCACCCGTGCTCCCGGATGGCTCCTGGAGGCCCCCCCCCCCCAGGAGAGGTTCGCGGGATCAGCGGGGGCGGCATGTTTAGGGAACGAACACTGACACAAGCATAAACACTCGGAGGTCCGCGCGGATTTCTCGGATCGGCGCTGGACCCCCCCCTCCCTGGCGTGCGGGGCGCGCCAGGGGCGGCGCCGGAGGCGCCGCCAGGGGGGTCCAGCGCCGGTCCGAGAAATCCCTGCGGACCTCTGAGTTTTTACGTTTGTGTCATTGTTCGTTCCCCTAGACGTGCTCGTGGCGTGGCCCTTGATGTTGTCTTCCTGCTTCCCCCCCTCCGAGGCCGGCTGGGAGCTGCGCAGGCCGCGCGTCCACGTGCCACTCCCCGGCGAGGCCAACCCCGTGTGAGGGCCCTCCTCGTTCTCCCTCCTCCCTCCTCCGCCCGACGTGCCCTGCCCGAAGCTTCGACAGGGTCAGGGGGTTTAGTGACTGGTGCGGGGATCGGCAGGGGTTGCCCACCCCCTGCCCCCCTCTCCACGCGCGGTTCTGGCTATATCAGGCATTTTCCCTCCCTCCCTGTCCTAGCTTCCACACCTGACGAAGTGATCAATCAACCTCCTCCGCCTGACGCCGACGCTCACGGCCAGTTCGGTCTGTCGCGACCCGCGGCACCTGGGGCATCGGTGGGAACCCTGCGACAGGTCAGGCAAGGAAGCGGCTGAGACGGGACGACACGATGAGCTCTCAGAGCTTTCTGGACCTTTCCCAAAGCATCCCAGAGCGCGCAGGAACGGCCGCGGCCCCCGATGCATCTTCCAGGCCCACCAGTTCTCAGAGATTACGAATTTTGACTTAATCACAATTTCGTCTTATCCTCGTTCTCCCTCCTCCCTCCTCCCTCTTCCTCGTCCTCCTCGTCGTCCTTCTTCTGCTCCTTGTCCTTCTCTTGCTCTTGCTGGTCCTCCCCAGAAGGCTTTGCATATTTCTGGAGGTCCCCTCGAGGCCACCAGGGGCCCCCAGATTCCTCAAGAGGCTTCAAGATGCCGCCAGTGGTTCAAAAAGGGCACATACACAGCTCAGTAGCATCGATCATGACTCCTCCATCAATGATCCTGAATCGACATCCGACGATGTGATTCTGTTAGTCCGCAGGCTCTTGCCTCGACGCAGACCGAACCCGACGAAGCTGACGGAACACACGGACACCGTCATGAGTCCCTCCATTGTTGACCAATGTTCTCTCACCCCACCAGAAACGAGCAAGTACGAGGCCGTGCAGGATGGCAAAATGAAAACGCCCAAACCACAGAAACGAGCCAGGCTACCTCCAACTTGACCGCCGTATGTCGGGCATCCCCACTCGATATACCCACGACACTTAATGGGTTTTAAAACTACGTGGGCAAGACCGCATGACCAGTCAGAAATGGAGAAAGCCATGCCTGTGTATGGTCAGAACGTGCACACGCCAACTGTGAGGAAACACAGCGATACATGCCACCACGTGTCCCGAATGTCGGGAAACCATTCTTGACGCCCGAGCAATCGAAGCGCAAACTGCGACCACCAAAGCGTTTGAGCAGAAATTGCGCGGCTCAGAATACGGATGGCCGGCAAGTCCAACACCAACAGAGACAAATAAGCATTGCAATAGTCCTACCCCGCCAGTTCTCAGGCCCGCCAGTTCTCAGAGATTACCAATTTTGACTTAATCACGTTTTCGTCTTATCCTCGTTCTCCCTTCTCCCTCTTCCTCGTCCTCCTCGTCGTCCTTCTCCTGCTCCTTGTCCTTCTCTTGCTCTTGCGGGTCCTCTCCAGAAGTCTTTGCATCTTTCTGGAGATCCCCTCGAGGCCACCAGGGGCCCCCAGGTTCCCAACAACGAAAAATCAGCATTGAAATAGTCCCACCACTCTGTGGCCAGCCGCTGAAAACCCCCTGCGGTGTGCCGCGAGGGCAAAGGCCCCCGGCACGCCGACCGCCTGGGAGGGCAAACCGCCACCAGACACGCAGTACGGAAGATAGCGCCACCAGACACGCAGTACGGAAGATAGGATCCATGGACGCAGCGAGCCTGTCGCAGACGCCCGCGTAGAAGATGCCCCAAACTGGGGATGAACACGTGATCGTTTTTTTGTTTTGTTTTGATGCTGTTTTTGTTGTTGGTGGTGTTTGTTTGTTATGATATATATATACACACATAAATATTTACGTATACATCTGATTCCGGAGAATAAAACCCAATCATCATATTCTAGGGCTGTAGGGCAATGGGGCCATACGGTTGTAGGACCATAGGGCTAGGGCTAGAGGACTAGGGCTATAGGACTAGGGCTATAGGGCTATAGGAACATAGGGCTAAGGGCTACAAGGCAATAAGGCCATAGGGCTATAGGCCCAGAAGGGCTATAGGGTTATAGGGCTATAGGGCGATTGGGCTATAGGGCATAAGGACTATAGGGCTATAGGGCTATAGGGCTATGAGGGCTACAGGGCTATAGGGCTATAGGGCTATAGGGCTATAGGGCTATAGGTCTATAGGTCTATAGGTCTGTAGGGATATAGGGCTATAGAGCTATAGGGCTATAGGGCGATAGAGCACCCGGGCACCCCAGGGCACCCGGGTTGGGGAATAAGTTTGTTGCCGATCGGCGCGAGCCCTCGCCCCCTCACCCATGCCCCCCCCATGGAGTAGATCTTTGGCTGTTTTGGGCGCCTGTTTCGAGCAGGTGGGGACCCTCCCCCATAGGACGCACGGTTCCAAACAGTCGCACAGTCGCACTAAGCAGAGGTCCGGAGCCAAACCCTCCCCCTTCCCCCCTCCCCTTCCGCCCAATGTCGAAACGCCGAATAAAAAAACGCTCACATACGACAGTCTGCATCCATGGACGGAGCGAGCTCGCCGCAGAAGCCCACGTAGAAGATGCCCCAAACTGGGGACGAACACCCTCGACCGTGGACGTGGCGGCGAGCTGACCGTTAAAGCACACGGCGAATCTGCGTGTGCCAACTGAACTAACCTCGGGCATGTCCCGCTACAGGAGGAATATTCCCAAATAGCCAACACATAATACGTTATTATTATTGTTATTCTTGATATTCGTCTTCCTCTTCTTCTTCGTCTTCTTCTTCTTCTTCTTCTTATTATTATTATTATTATTAGTATTATCATTCTTATCATTATTGTTATTATTATTATTCTTCTTCGTATAATTATTACAAATAATACTATTATCAAAACAGTGAGAATATATGTAGCTGACATTTTGGAGCATGTTGGGACTATCTTTTAACTTTCCGTCACAATCCGCCTGTAGGGGGACATGCCCGACCTAACCCAAACTGGGGACGAACACCCTCGACCGTGGACTTGGCGGCGAGCTGACCGTGAAAGCACACGGAGAAGATGCGCGTGCCAATTGCACGCGCCGACCGTAGACTCGGACAACAACCTCGCCTCTCGCCACCGAGAGCGATGGCACGAGAACATGCGGCAGACTCGATGCCCCCCAAGAGCCACGAGAGGGCGCGAGGCTTGGTCTCGAGCCAAGCCAAGAGGATGGCGAGGAGGAGGAGGAGGAGGAGGAGGAGGAGGACAAGGAGTAGGAGTAGGAGGAGGAGGAGGAGGAGGAGGAGGAGGAGGAGGAGGAGGAGGAGGAGGAGAAGGGGGAGGGAGACGAGGAGGAGGAGGATGAGGAGGAGGAAAAGGACGAGGAGGAAGAGGAGGTGCTGCCGACGGAGCTTGGCTTGCCGCTCATACACAGGATTGCTGCCGACGGTCTCTGGCTCTGCCTCTTCGCACAAGGGGGCTATGCCCGGGGGAAAGGCTTGAGGAGAAAAACGCGGCCACTCTGGATCCATAAGGGCATTTTTTGTTGTTTTCTTCCTCGAGCCTTTCCCCCAGGGCCAGACTCCCCCTCAAACGGAATCTGCCTGTACCCCCCAACGAAGGGAGTTTATGTGTGCCCCCCGCGCTCAAAGGGAATCTATTTGTACCACTCCACAACGGGAATCAATGGAGGAGTCCCCCCCTCTTCGAAGAGATAGGAAACAGTCTTATCTCCATCCAGAGAGAGAGAGAGAGAGAGAGACAGAGAGAGGGACAAGGAACGGGACATAGCGAGAATGTGAGAGAGAGAGAGAATGATACTGAGAGAGAGAGGGGTGCAAGTTTGAGAACCATAGAAATCGGGTCCCCTCAAATCCACCAGGCCCCCTTTGCACCTGAAGCGGGCTATCCACCCCTCTTGCCTCCGCTGGTCTTCGTCCATCCTCCGCCAGCCAGCGGCCCGCCAGCTCCGAAGAAGAGCTTCGGCGTCGTGAGCAGTGCTCTCCGGCTGGGTTGGAACGAGGCAGGATAATGATGTCGACAAGGAGGATAATGAGGAGGAGCAGGAGGAGGAGGAGGACGAGGAGGAGAAGAAGAAGGAGGAAAAAGAGGAGGAGGAGGCGAAGGACGACTGATGAGGAGGACAACGAGGATGCGGCGATAGGGGGGGAGATGAGATGGGAAGGGCGATGGGGGTTTATGTCGTGCGCTCTTGCCGCCGCCCGTCTGGGCAGCCCGTCATTTTTTTTACCCTCCTCTTCTTTTCTTCTTCCCTCTCCTCCTCCTTCTCCTCCTCCTCCTCCTCCTTCTCCTCCTCCTCCTCCTCGTCCTTCTCCTCCTCCTCCTCCTCCTCCTCCTCTTCTTCTCCTCTTCCTCGTCCTCCTCCTCCTCCTCGTCTTCCTCGTCTTCCTCGTCCTCGTCCTCCTCCTCCTCCTCCTCCTCCTTCTGCTGGGGGAAGGCAGGACCCTGACAGAGGCCACCCGCTTCAGTTGGGCCCTGCATTTTGGAGATGCTCCAGGCGAGGGCAAGGGAGGAGGAGGGAGGAGGGAGGAGGAGGGAGGAGGAGGAGGAGGAGGAGGAGGAGGAGGAGGAGGAGGAGGAGGAGGAGGAGGAGGAGGAGGAGGAGGAGGAGGAGGAGGAGGAGGAGGCAGAGCAAGCTGTTCTGTGAGGAGGCCGAATCCCTGAGCGAGCAGGCCCTTGACCAGAAAGCAGGGGCCCAGGCAGCCAAGGCTCGGAGAGCCGAGGAGCGATCTCTCTCGACCGCTTGGGGGGTGGGGGGGTTGCCACGTCGCGGCCTCTCCTCCTCCTCCTCCTCCTCCTCCTCCTCCTCTCTCCTCCTCCTCCTCCTCCTTCCTCTCCTCTCTTCCTCCTTCCCACCCTCCTTCCCTCCTGGTGGAGCGGAGGGACCTTGGGTGTTCGTCACCGCCCCAGGATGGCGGCCCAAGAGGGCCCCAAGACAGTCCCAAGAGAGCCCCAAGAGGGCCCAGACAGGCTCCCAAGAGGGCCCCAAGAGCCCCCCAAGAGCGCCCGGAGGCGGCCAAAGACCTCCTAGACGCCCCAAAGTCGGTCCAAAAGGGCCCCAAGACGGCCCAAGAGGGTGCAAAAAGGGCATCCCGGCTTCTCGTCCGATCGCGCTCCCCCCCCACCGCCATCCCCCCCTCCTCCCCCTCTCCCCCTCCATGGACCCTTTCCCTCCACTCCCGTTCTGGGCAGTCAGCCTCCTCCTCCTTTTCCTCCTCCTCCTCCTCCCTCTCCTCCTTCCCTGGCGTCGCGATAAAGAAGATGCCGACAGGCTTTTCTTCTCGGGCGTGGGATCATCGACCACGACCATGGATGGAAACTGGTCCCTGGCGTGGCGCTCAGGGCTCACGTGCACGAACATGCCATGACGTCGCTGCAATCCTTTTTCCTCCTTTCCCTTTCCCCTCCCACCCTCATGCTCCTGCTGCTCCTCCTGCCCCTGCTCCAGCTTCTGCGGCTGCTCCTCCTGATCCTCGGCCCACGCGCCATTGCGAAAAGTTGCAACAAAGGGAAAAAGCACGACCAGAGCCCTAGATCCCACCTTTTGCTGCACTTTTCGAGCCAGATCGAGTTGTGATGGTCCCAGTTACCAAGAACGGGCGAGAACGCACAGTGCAAGCAACTTGCAACGCCTAGATCTCAGGGTCCTTTTTTTTTTTTCTCTCTCTCTCTCTCTCTCTCTCTTTCCCCACCCTTCCTGCCTCGCCTCCCTGCTTCTCCGCAGCGCAACGTTCGGTTAACGCCCGTCGTAGGAGCGCCGCGGGAGCTGTGGGCTCCCATGTGTGGCGCGGCGGCGTGCGCCCCGCCTCTGCCCCGGCCCCAAGGGCGGCGCGCGACGGTGGCGCCCCGCCAGCTGGCTCGACCGCCTCCCGCCTGCAAAAAGCGCACGCGACATCCGCTGGAGCGACGCCACCACACGGAGCGGTCTGCGCCGACAGTGGCGCGCAAGCTGCCCGCGTCAGGTCGCGCGCGAGCGCCCTCGTCCTTCACGCAGTTTGCCGCGCTGGCGGCCCGCGTACAGCCGACCCGCATGGTAAGGATGGGCAACCTTCCCAAGGGTACCCGTGCATCCTTGCATTCTCGGTCCATCCTTGGCCACTTTCGTTGGCCGCGCCCCGCTCGAAAAGCTTCGACATGGCCTCCGAAGGCCCTTGCATCCTTATCTTGCGCCCTGAAGATAAGGGTTGACTGTAAGCCACCGCGCAAGGTCGCGGTGCCATCTCGCGGAAGACCCGGCTCCTCAGCTGCTCTGATACGCACGTTTTGAAGCGTAACGCGTGCCGTGCTCGAAACGTCCGTGTTCAAACCGTACGTGTTCACTCTGCGTGTCGAGCTCCGTATCAATACGCTACGTGTTGCGTGTTGCGTACCGGGGCAGCTACGCCCGGCTCTCTTCCTCGGTCGCCTGGGGCGCTCCAGCAGGGGCTTCCTCTCCGTCGAGGCTCCGCGCGGGTCTCCTGGACCTGTGCCGGCGGACCCTCTGATGCGGCGCCTCTCACGCCGCGCCTGGGCCGGAGGAGGAGGAGGAGGCGGAGGAGGAGGAGGAGGCGGAGGAGGGAGGAGGAGGGAGGAGGAGGAGGAGGAGGAGGCTCCGACCCCCCCCCCTTTCCTTCCTTCCCCCACCTTCGCCCCCTCGCCCCTCCGCCTCTCGTCCTTCGCCCATCCTCGCGTTCTCTCTCTCTCTCTGTCTCTCTCTTCCCCCCCTCTTCTCCCTTTCCACTTCCGTCTCCCTTCCCCTCCCCCCGCCCGTGCCCCGACACGTGCCGACGCCGAGAAGCGGGCTTCGCCCCCACATTCGCCCTGTCGCCCTCTCGCCCCTCGCCTCTCGTCAACCTTCGTCTCGCCCTTGCGCCCAGGCCTCCTCCCCAGACTCCCGACGTCCTGCTTTTTCTCATGGCGTGGGCCCCCAGAGTGCTTGCATATGCAGTCCCGCTGGCGCTGTGGCTCAAGATCGGAGTTGGGCCGCGACGAGAAAATCATCATTCACGGTGGCGTAGAGCGTTGATGGGCTCTGGCTTCCGCCGCAGGGCTGCTTCGACGAACGTCTCGACGGCCAAGGGGTCGCAGCACATTGGAGGGGGGCTGGCGATCGAGAGCGAGCCTGAGGCTGACGGGAGCGACGGACTGATCTACTCGGGGCGCGAATTTTACCGCAAGTGTCGCAGGATCGGCTTCAAGCGTCGGCAGGTGGGTTTTCCTCGGGCAGCACCTCCGGCGCATCAATCAAAGAGCCGTCGGACGAGCTGATCCAGCAGGTGGGCGTCGAAAACAGTCTCGTTAGACAAGATGGCGATGGAAGCAAAGTTCCGACATTTACATCAGCCGATGGCCGAAGGAATATCCAAACGGACGAGGCGCGAGCAGCAGCTGATCGGTTGCAGGCTGAAGCAGATAGTTGAGAAGGATCATTCGAGCTTAGCGGGAGCTCCGGTGGCACGGAGCTCCGCACGTTAGGCAAACTTGTGGGGTTCAATGGAGAGAAGTGGCGCGACAGGTCCTTGGTGTTCAGAGCGTATGTGTGAGCAGTTCATGGCCATATGGCAAACAAGCTGGAAATTGCGACAGCTTCCATCGTCAGCCCGCAGCTGAACGCAGTACTCGGTAGTAGCAACGTAGTCGTGAGATTCAGACAGTTGCCTTACTGGTTGATCCAGACCTGCCGCAGGAAAACACTCGACGTTGTCGTGGATGCCGGGGTCAAGGAGGGCATGGAAACTTGGCGACTCATGAACGCCAGGTGCGAGTCTCAATCGAAGGCGAGGTTCGTAGGCCAGTTCATGAGTCTCCTGAGTTGGGACTTCACAGTCGGTATCCTTGCGCATGTCGACGCTTTCGGGGGGGAGGTTGCGAAGAGTGGCAAGGAAAAGTTGGGTGCCGCAATCCGGATCGGAGCCGTCTTGCGCCAGTTGCCTGACGGCCCGATCAGGCAGCGCCTCATCATGAACGCAAAGATGCAACGGACTTGGGCCGGGCTCCCAGGGGCGATGCTGAACGCGCGGGGGGCGCTGCTGGCGGCCCGAGGTTAGGCGCGAGGGCCTTCTCCGATGGAGTTGGGATCGCTCGGCATGAACGGGCGCCCGAAGGGCCCCAAGGGCGGCGGCAAGAACGGGAAGTGCGCGATGTGTCACCGCAGGGCCCGCGTCGCTAAGGAGTGCAGGCTGGCGCAAGCAGGCCGGCAACCTCAAGGGCGCTGGCAAAGGTGAGAAGGGTTAATTCAGGCGAAGGTCCCTACGAGAAGGAAGACCCGGCGGTGGAGGGCGATGTGGCGCTGTCGCAGGCGAGGGTCCGACGCGCTGGGGGCGCAGCGGGCAAGGTCGCGGGCAGGCGGATTGTCCCGAGTTCGAGGGCATGAACGCGAACAGCTTCACGAACGAGCCAGTATGTGAGTTAGAGTCTGGAAAGCCACTGCGAGGTCTGTTCCCGGCGTCGCTCTCGAGGGAGGTTGCGACCGAGGAAATGATTTAGGTGGTCGGGCATCTGGCCGAGCGTCGCCTTGATCCAGATGCCGTGGCTCGAGTTAGAGTGCTGGCATCGATCGAGGCGAGCGCGAACGTCGCGTTCGGAGTCGACAGTGGAACGCCCTCGACAGCCATTCCCACAGACCAGTGCCAGGACTACGAGGTAGAGGAGAGCGAGATGAGCCGCGGGGGAGAGTGCCGCAGATCGGCGGGCGTTGGCCAGGCATCTGATCACGGCGCCTGTTTAGGTTGCGAGCGCGAGCGGGGGGCCAATGTCCCGAAGGGCACCTAATGTCGCGTGGCGCCGGCGTCAATGCCGCTGATGTCCGTGGTCGAGATGGTCGGGCTTGGGAGGTCCTGCTGCAGGGATCTCAGCACGGGGTAACCTGTGCGAGTTAACGCGGAAGAAAGGCGTCTTCGAGTTGACCGTGGAAGGGTTGCCCGCGTCGGGGAGTTCGTCGGCGCCTTTCCGCTGGCTGGCCGCGAGGCCGCGAGGCTCGGAGAGCTGTGCCCCGTCGACCCGAACGCGGAGTTCGGGTCCGACAAGATGATGGAGAGCTCGCTGCGCGAGCAGCCGAGGAACGAGCTGCTGGTGTAGCTGGTGGAGTTGCGGGGGGCGCCGAGGCCCCGTCCCCATCCGAGCCGCTGGAGGGCGCGACGGCTACGCCGAGGGCAAGGGCGAGGAGGGCGCCGAACGGGCCGACTGAGCATGAGCGGCCCGACCGCGCGGTGAGTCGCGCGCCGCCCGGAGCTTGGTGCAGGCGCTGCGTGGCGGGGCCTGGCCGCGTCGAGCCGCGTCAAGTGCGCTCCCGCGAGGTGGGCTCGATCCCACTGCCGGCGATCGACTGCGGCTTCTTGCGAACGACGGAGGGGGAGAGCCTGGGCCCAGACGCGGTGGGCAGCCCCCCTATCCTGGTTTGGAGGGGTTCCGAGAACGACATGGGGTCTGGCGGGGTTCGAGGAACCCTTGGCGGGCGAGAGCCAATCGAACGGATTGGCCGAGGGAGCGACTCGGGACTGCAGGGTCTCGTTCGGGCGTCCAGGCGCGCCGCCGAGGAGTTCCGCGGCGTGGTGATCGCGCCTGCGCGCCCAGGCCAGGCATGCCGTGGATGGCAATGCATGCCGGTGCGCTATGCGCCAGGGGCCAGGCCGACGCCGTGGGGGGGGCGCCCTGCGAGCTCGTGAAGTTCCTGCCGGCGTTCGGGGGGCGGATTTTCTACCTTCTGACTGGCAAGATGGCGCCGAAGCTGACAAGCAAGTGGCTGGGGGGCATCTTCCTGGACTTTGTTGACCAGGATCGGGCAAGCAGCCGTTGCCAGGCGGCTGGGTAGGCGCGAACAAGGGCGACTCGGACTGGTTGGAGATCATGTGCTGGCTGGTCTCTATGGAGAGGGAGAGGCTCTCCGCCATGGGGCTGGGCGACGCTTCTGCTGCGTCCGTGGCGGGGCCGCCGCTGGGAGATATCATGCTGCTGCTCTGCCTGGCGACGAACAGTTGATCGAGCGGGGCGCTGTTGTTCATGGACATCATCTCGGCGCGCCTGCGCGCGGAGCTGAGTCGGGAGGTGTTCTTGGATGCGCCGCAGGAGGACGTGAAGTGCGAGCCTGGGTTGTGCTGGCTTCTCAAGAAGGCAATGCGCCTGCTCGAGGATGCCAGGGCCGCTTTCGGCATGAAGGTGGAGCGGGTCATGGGCCATGACGGGCCTCGGAGCAGCGCGGGGGGAGTTCGGCCCCGCCGTCTACCGGAAGGGCGCCGCTAGGTCGCGCGGCGACATGGCGACGATTTCGTTGCGCTGGGAGACCGCAGGGAGTCCGGAGAGTTCGCGAGGGAGCCTGGCAAGAAGCTGATCGTTGAGGTGCGAGGAATGCTTGGGCCTGAGCCGTGGAGCGGAGACCTCGACGAGATCCTGGTGCTCAATCGCATCGCCAGGTGGCGCCGGAGCGATGGGGTCCAGTCAGAACGGATCCAGTTCGAGCCCGACCCCCAGACATTTGGAGACCGTTCTACGGTCTTCATGATGAGGTCGAACCTAATCTCAACGCGAGGAGCCAAAGGACGCAACAACGCAGGGCCGGTCCTTGCAGTGCGCTTATTGTATGTGAGCCCGGACCGACCCCGCATCCAGTGCGCGAGCCGGGGGGCTGCCCGAGCCATGCAGTGCCCGTTTTGAAGGAGGATGGCAAACGTTTGGGGCGGCATTTGGCGAGAGTGCCCTGGCTGGCGGCGACGGGCGCGACGCGGCCGTCGCCGTCAGTGCTGATGGTCTGGGCCGATGGCGATTTCGCCGGGGGGGCGATCGCGCGCGAGTCGACATCAAGTGCCGCGGTAACTTTGGGGGGCAATTGGGCGCGTCTGTCGAGTGCGACGCAGCAGAGCTCTAGGCGCGGGGCATAGGCGATAGTCAGTTCCACGCTAGTGTGAAAAAAGGGGTTTGATGGGCTTGCGCTTCGAGGCGCCCCCTGTCTGATAGTGGATTCTCGGGCGCGCAGGTCGTGCTGCGTTGCGGTGCTACCGCTGGGGAATGCGCGGCGGAACGACGAGGAGATGGGCGAGCCCGACATCAACGTGCCAATCTGTTGTGGCTGCAGAGGTAGTGCAGGAAGGGCCGTCACAAGTCCGTGAAGTCGATTACGAAGCCAGTGTGGCGGGCGTGGGAACGAAGCATGTCGGGGCTGCGCGGTTCGCGAGGTTCGTGGAAACCCTGGGGTTCGAGACTCGTGGATGTCGGAGCCATCTTGCGCTGCGAGCTGCGCTTGGGGGTGAAGGGTGTCGCGGGTCGCCGCGTTCCGCTACTGCGGCATCGCGGTGATTACTGAGGGGGATGTCCATAGTATCTATGAGAGGCTTGCGCCTGCTTCTTTGGGCGCAGCAGAGTGCTGTGTCTCTTTTTTCGAGATGCCGGAAGCGCGGCCGATGAGGCCGCCCTGTATGTGATGGGCCTGCCGCCGGGTGTGCAGGTCTGAGGCAGGAGGGCTGCTTGAATGCGCGGCCCTGCTGCCGGTTTGGCTCAAGATCGGAGATGGGCCGCGGCGGGGAACTGATCGCTCGCAGAGGTCTGGGCCCCTGCCTGGAGACTGGCCTTTCATCCCGAGCCGTGCTCTGACGGTCTCGAGGCCAGGCGAGGGCTCCTGGAAGGTGACAGTGATGAAAAATTGAAGAAAAGCCAATCGTGATTGGTTCATGATCGGAGGGGGCCTGGGTCCTCCGCTCCTCCCCCCTCGTGCATCGGAGCCGGGCTGTGGCCGAGGAGCGGCGCAGGCGCCGCGTTGCCCTCTGGTCTTCTATTTCGATCCTCTGGCCCGAATTGGCCCGAACACCCCCCTTCGTCGCGGGCCCCCAGCGGCCCGCGAGTGAGCAAAGAAAGAGGCAGAAAGAGAGAGAGAGAGAGAGAGGGAGAGATACAGAAAGAGAGAGAGAGGGAGAGAGAGAGAGAGAGAAAAACAACAACAAACAATAGAGCACGTCTACGCGACGCAGCCGTCGTCCGTGGCCGCCGCCCCAGGCCTTCTGGGTGTTCCCCGGGTCTGCCTCTACGATCGGCAGAACTAATCGCGAAAATGCGCGTGCTAATTCTTCGTATGTTCGCTGTTCTGGGTATGGGTGACATTGCGTGCGAAGTGCTTGTTGGCGCCCCCTCTCCAGTGTCGGTCGTCCTAGTATGTCGAAGTGGCGCGAAAGGGGGCGATCTTGCAGGGGCGCGTCAACAACTTTTGATGTCAATTCTGTCGAGGGTTGGCCGCACGGAGTGTGCGAGGGCGAACCGACTCGCAACGCCTGGTTGGCGGTCTCGCCGCGCGCGCATCCCGATTATAATTTTACAATAGATACCTCCTTCAGGAGCGTGCAGTATAGTTTTTCATTCCAGATTGACCCGTAGTTTATGGATGTCTGTATACACATATGTATACATATATTATAAGAATCATGTTTTCAACGCCGCAGCTACTTGAACAACTACGAGTCTCATGCTGTCGAGGGTTGTAGGAGTTCCTGAGCCTCCCTGGGCCCACGAAAGGTTTCCCAGGTCTTCCCTGGACCCAGCTGGGCCTTCCCAGGGGTTCCCCAGGCCTCTCTGGGCACACCTCGCCCTCTGCAGGCCCGCCTGGGCGCATCGCGCAGCTCCCACGCGCGCGCGCGCGGAGGGCGCGCGCGCCGATGCACCGCAGACTCTGCGCTTGGCGCGCGCCCTTCGGCGGGGGCCGCGCGGCGGCCCGCTGCCGCGGGCTCCGCGCGGGCCTGTGCCCCGCAGCGCCGCCGCCGCAGAGCCGCGGCGGCCGGGCGCCGCAGAGCCGCGGGCTGCACGCCGCGGTGCCGGGCCCTGCCGCGACGGGGGGATTTTGGCCGTTTTCGGCTTATAGGACCCTTCGAAAACGACCTGGGATGCACAGCTCCGCCCGAGAAGTCTGTATGCCATACCCAGGAAGCCTTGGGGCTGGGCGAGGGTCGTCCTGGTCGTGGGTTCCGTCTACAAAACTCCCTCCTGGGGGCGTGGTTGTGTGTACGGAGCGTGGCCCAGTGGGGTAAACTCTGGCTAGGGTGGGGAGGGTGTGGCATACCAAACAAAGGTGAGGAACAACTGGTCCTTGGGAAGGGGTCGGGGCTCCCAGGGGCCTCGCACTCAAGAAATCAGGACATCGCATACCTGGGATCACGACGGATGGTGTTCGATTGGTTAATTTGGGGCTTCGGGGGCCGTCGCCAGGCCTGCGACGCAGGAGGAGAAACTGGTCTCGGGGGGCTCCAGACCCAGACCATGATCGCGTCGCTGAAAAATCAGGACGGGGATGGCTTCTGGCCAATCTTCGGCCTCGGGGAGGGCCCTCGCTGGACCTCGGGACCGCCAAAAAGCGATTCAGGATGAAAAACCGGCCCCGGTGAAAGGGTCTGGACTTCCGGGGACGCCGTCCTGCAAAAATCAGGACGTCGCATGTCTTGGGACCTCTGGGGTTGGGTCCAGGTCGTGAACACATCACAGCGCTGGGGGTCTGAGGTGCTGGCCCCGGGCCTCGCGAGCGCGCTGGGCAGCCTGCCCGGCGCGGGCAGGGACGGTGCTGGCCACATCGCGGTGCCGGTCCCAGATGCGAGGCTGCGGCCTGGAAGAAAAGGATTCCTGAGAGAAACGGGCCCTGACCCAGACATGATCGCGCCGTTGACAAAAATCAGGACGGGAGGTTTTTGGCCAATTTCGGCCTCGGGGGGCCCTCGCCAGGCCGCGGGACCGTCAAAAAACGACTCAGGATGAAAATCCGGCCCCGGGGACAGGGTCTGGACTTCGGGGACGCCGTTTTGAAAAAATCAGGACGTCGCATGTCTGGGAAGGGGTCCTGAGAGAAGCGGGCCCTGAGGTTTTTCATTGCGTATGGGCTCCCAGGGCCCCCCACGGGCCTCGGGACTGTCAGAAAGCGACTCGCCCTGAGGAGCTGTTCCTCGGGGAGTGCCCTGGGGTCCCAGATCCCCGACGTCATGATTTTTTCTCCAACGTCGACCCTCAGGCGTCTCGACCCATCCCCCGGGACTGGTTCTTCATCCTGAGTCGTTTTTCGACGGTCTTGGGGCCCAGAGGGCCCCCCAGGGGGCCGAAAATGACACGCACCGTCCGTCGCGCCTTGTCTGACGCCGCGAGGGGCCGTGGGGTCCAGGGTCCGCTTCCCGCAGGCCCAGAGATCCGACGTCGTGATTTTTTTTCAGAGCCCCATCCCCAGAAGTCTCGACCCCTTCCCCAGGACCGGAGTTTTTCATTCTGAGTCGTTTTTGGACGGTCCCAGGGCCCAGCGAGGGCCCTCAAGAGGCCGAAAACTGCGAAAGACCTCCGTCCTGATTTCTTTTTCAGTGCGTTGGATCTCCGGGGCCCGCTTCCTTCCTGCCTTACGAGGCTGGAGGCGCTGGCGCGGCTGGAGCGCACGAGGCCGGTGCAGGCCACGGTGGAGGTGGCCGAGGCGGAGGGCGGCGTCGAGGACGAGCTGGCGCACGCGGTGGGCGGGGCCCTGGGCGCCGGGGGCCCGCCGGAGCTCTCGGGCCGGCTGCTGGCGTTCCTGCGCGGGTCCGCCGCCGTGGTGCTGGCGGTGCTCGGGGGAGGCCAGAGGTACCCAGGCGTGGTCGCGCTCTTCTCGGAGAGTCAGGGCGGGGGGCTTTCGGCGCCGCCTTTTCGGCCTCGGGGGTCCCTCGGCGGGCCCTGGGGCCGTCGAACAAGCGACTCGGGATGAAGAGCTGGCCCCGCGGGACGGGTCTGGACTTCCGGGGGCCCCGACTTGCAAAACTCAGGACATCGCATGTCTGGGAAGGTGCCGGCACTGCTGTCCAACCCTCGTCGCCACCGATGGATTCGTCTCGAAATCATTGTCAGAACGCAAGAGCGTTGTGGATGACGATCAATGGAGAGGAAGCATGATGCCAAATACTTTCCAGATGTCTAAAGCATGCGTTAAACATGTTTTTAAACATGTAAGGAACATGTCTAACAAAAATATGTTTAGAACATTTTTCCGACATTTCAAACACATGTTAAATTCAATAATAGGTCTGTTAGGGTGTCCATTGTCGTGGCATCCACAAGGGTATGAGCATCTTTGGGTTCCCCCAGGTGCCGTGCCCCGGGGGCGGCGGCGCCAGCCCGGTCGCGTGGCTGGAGGCCGCAGAGGGGGCGCTGGTGGCTTCGGACCTGGAGGCCCTGGAGCAGCAGACGTGCAAGGCGGGCGCCACGGGCGCGGCGGCGGAGCTGGACCTGGCGAAGCTGGGGAAGGCTCTATAAAGTCGGCCCGGATGAGTAGGTTGACCCTGCCAAATCAAGGGTATTCTTGTGTCCTGTGCCTCGCGACCCATGCCTTCCACATTCCTGCGGCAGTGTGGCCCTCGGAAGGGTTTTGTGTCCTCTCGCGTGTCCTGTCCAACCAAGTCCGACTGTAGGCTTCCTAGATGGGGTCCGAGTGGATGGGGTCAGAGTAAAGCTCCGCCTCGCAGATGCATCGCCGATGCATCGCCGTTTAGGAGGCCTCTGACCCCGAGATCCGACGTGGCGAAACAACTGCAGCATCGTAAAAATCACGCCCGGAGCTCTGGACCCCATCATTCTGTGTCATGTCTCGAGCCAGATCGCCCTGCGAGGGTCCCGGGGCACGAACAAAGGCGGCAGCACGCCCCGCTCGAACGAGAAGCCGAGATGCCGGGGTCTCGCAGAAAGGCGCTGAAGGGCTCGAAGGACCCCGCGGTCAAGAGGGACGCGGAGAGCCTCGCCAGGGACGTGGTCGCGCCAGGCCTCGAGTCCCTGCGCGCACGGCTGCGGGCTGGCCTGCCGGCCCGCGGGGCGCGCCCCGGGCTGGAGGGCGGCGCCGAGGCGGGCGGGGCGCCCTTCCCCGCGCTGGACGCGCGCTTCGAGGAGCTCGCCAAGGGCTGGCTGAACGTGGTCGTCACCTGGAGGCCCCAGCCCCGCCTCGTCCGCGGGTCCAAGGTGTCCCTGCCCTTCTCCCCGGGGGGCATTTTTTTGGGGCTCGGTGGCCCCCAGATCCTCGTTTGAGGACCCCAGGGTGAAGTCGGGCGTGTCCCTCTACAGGAGGGATGTTCAAAGATAGTGCAAGAATAGTCTGGGGACGACTTTTCATTTATTTTTTTGACTATTTGGGAATATTTTTGGACTCTTTTTCGTTTTTCGTCCAAAGTCCCCCTGGAGGGGGACACGCCCGACCGAACCCCAGGGGCAAGCGGCCCCCAGGGAGAGGCGAGCTCGAGGGGCAGAAGCGCCGCCGGGTCCGGGCAGATCCAGGGCACCCGCGCTCCGCGCGCCGCGGTCTGGGCCAGAGCGGCTGCCCTCTTCCCGGGGGGCGGCGCGGAGGCGCGAGCACGCGAAGACGATCGCGCGTCGCGGGCCGCGGTGCGCGCAGTCAAGCGATCGGAGGTTGGTAGACCTCCTACCCTGACACGTCGATTAGCGAATTGGCCGTTCTCGGTTCGCGAGAGGGCGTCGCGGCCGTCATTTTTGAGGGTCCAGGTCCGTCGGTTTCGGTCCCAGGCCGCTTTCACAAAAGGGAGGTTTACTGAATGGAGGTTTGTCCCGATTAGCGAATTGGCCGTTTTCGGTTTGCGAGAGGGCGTCGCGGCCGTCATTTTTGCGGGTCCAGGTCCGTCGGCTTCGGTCCTAGGCCGTTTTCACTAAAAGGAGGTTTACTGAAGGGAGGTTTGTCCACCGCCGAATTTGCGGTCGAGCGGATGGTTAAGAGGCCTCCTCCCGAAAAAGCTTGGCCAGCGTTTCTGAACCAGCTTGCCAGAAAGCTGGCCCAGTTTCTCAAGAACGCCCGCACCTCCAGCGTGAACAAAAAGTCCAAGCGGAAGAAACTCCCCGAAACATAGCCCAGGTATCCAAAATTCTGATTTTCTTGATTTCATTTTCGGCCGTACAGTCAACTCGCACAGTAAGGATGGGCAATTTTCCCAAGGGTACCCTTGCATCCTTGCCTCCTCGGTCCACCCTCGGCCACTTTCGTCGGCCGCGCCACGCTCGAAAAGCTTGGAAAGGGGCTTCCAAGGCCCTTGCAGCCTTATCGCGCATCCTTATCCAGACATGCGACGTCTTGATTTTTTCAGGACGGCGTCCCCGGAAGTCCAGACCCTTTCACCGGGGCCGGTTTTTCATCCTGAGTCGTTTTTTGACGGTCCCGGGGCCCGGCGAGGGCCCCCAGGGGCCGAAGATAGCGAAAGACGTGCCTCCCGATTTTTTTTGACGACGCGATCCTGTCGGGGTTCTTCTCGTGCATCCTCATGAAACGGGTTGACCGTACGTGGCCCGGGCAGATCAGGGGCAATCATACGGGGGGGATAGGCATAGTGGGGGGGGGGTGCATCGGCCCCCACTCGCCCATTGATCACCGAGAGGGGTCTGATAGCCCCAACCCGCCCAGGAAGGTGCGGATTTACTACCGGGAGCCTGTCGCCGATCTGTCGGCGATGTGTCGCCGATTCCAGCCCTATGCCAGCCCCCCCCCCGTCGTTGCCCCCCAGCAGAGCACACTCCGCCGGGATCCCATGTCGTGTTTTTTTTCTCAATTCGGGGTCCCCAGAAGTCTCGACCCATCCCCCAGGACGGGTTTTTCTTCCTGGGTCGTCTTTTGACGGCCCCGAGGCCCGGCGAGGGCCCCCAGGGGCCGAAATTTGCGACACCCCTCCGTCTCGATTTTTCCAGTGCGTTGGATCTCTGGGTCCGCGGGGAGTCCGAGGCCCCTCCTCCTGGTCGCGGACGTGCCGGAGGCGGAGGCCGCGGGCGGCAGCGGCGCCGCCGCGGAGCTCGCCGCGCACGCGGGGCGGCGGGGGCTCCCCTGCGTGGCCGCGTGCCTGGCGCTGGAGCGCGAGCGCGTGGCGCTGCTGGAGGAGCCGGCCGCCTCCTTGGTTTTGTTTGTTTGTTTGTTTGTTTGTTTTTGTTTTTGTTTTTGTTTTGTTTTCGATCTCTACACAGGCGGTGGGGGCGTTGGTGAAGGACTGCGCCCCGGATGCTCCAGGCCCCGGAGGATTCCTTGTCTGAGGAGGGCGGCGGTGACATCCATGGCCCAGCCTCGATTGGAGTCCCACCGGCCTCCAGACCCTGGATTCCTCATCTAAGGGTTCCTTATCCAATGCCCCACCTCTGTATATATATATATATATATAGATAGATAAATATATAGATACATATACAAAGAACAACTATGTTTTGCTTATAGATATTTATATATGTATGTATGTATGTATGTATGTATGTATATATATATATATATATAGATGTATACGCATCTGTCGGCGCGCGGTTTGTTCCGACGCGCGGCCTTGCGCCTTGGGGAGGGAGCCGCGGCCACCAGGGCAAACGCCGCCTCGGACGCCTTCGGCCTCGTGTACCTGGGGTGCGGGACGGAGGGCTCGCCGCGGGCTTGCCGTGGTGCCGGCGTCGTCCACTTGGGCGCGTCGACAACAAGCGGCGCGACGGCACATATAAATGTATACACACATATATAGATAGATATCAACACACGTATGTATATACTATATGCCCATAGATGTTATATACACATATACTTATGGTCCCTCTTCCAGCCTTCACTTATGGTCCCTCCTGGTCCTCCTCACCCGTACACCTCCTCATCTGCTGCGGAAGATGCCGCAGTTTTTTGCACCTGGGTCAACCCAGGCTGCCTTCCCCACCGTCACGCCTCGCGTTCTCCACGGAGTCTGGCTGCGTCGTGCGCAGCCACCTGGGCGCACGGGTCTGGGGAGCATCTCGACCGTCGGTGCGGGCTCCGTCCTCCAGGGGGCGGGCACGGACATCCAGGTTCTTTGGACCGACCATCTCTCTCTCTTACAGGTTCTGGGTCGTCTTCTGCTTTGCCCTGGGCAGCAGTCCTCCCGGTCCTCGTGCAGGCTATCCTGCCACGTCGCCCTCTCATCGCATGCATGTGGTTTGATCGCCATCGCATCCGTTTTCCTTTCTCCTTCGCGCTTCTATGCGTGCGCGCCGTCGCCTATCTCTGCATGTCTGTTTGTTTGGGCGTCGCTGCGTGCTGCCGTGTGCCTGCAAGCAGGCGTGAGCAGGCGAGGGTGAAGCTCGAGGTGGAGGCCCCAGGTCTCCGAGTCTCGGCCGCCGCCATCGCGTCCCGCGTGTCCCCATGCGAAGGCAGGTTCAGGAATGCGCAGGGACTCCTCGTAAGTTACGCCGCGTCCGCGCTCCGAGGGTCAGTTTCCCTCGGAAGGGACGCTGGGTCCGCGCTCCGAGGGCCACGATCCCTCGTACATTATGCTGGGATTCGCGCTCCCGAAGACACGAAGCCGCCCCGCACGAGAAAGGCAGGGGCGTCTCAGGTTCAGGCTCTGGTGGTCGACTTGACGAAGCCACGTCCGGGAAGAACGCTATCGCGGTCAAAGAAGCGCCCAGAAGTCAGGCTGCTATCTATTTCCTCCGTGCTCATTGCGAGAAGACTCGCTTGGAAGTCACCCAGTCGGGTGGTGGTGGTGCAGCATTCCCGCGTATCTACATGTTGCCTTTGCTTGTCGTGCCGTGTTCTCCCAGGTGTGCGTGTGTGCGATCCTCGATTGGAGGTGGGGATGCGGCTTCGTTGCAGGGCCGCGGGTGCATGTCTCCATCCCCCGTGATTTCGAGCATCTCCATGGGGGGACGCGCCGCCCTGCGAACTGGTGCCTCCCTAATCTGAAGCACGGGGAGGCGAGCAGCCTTTGGGCTTGGGAGGTTGCCACTTGCCGCCCCCAGTCATGAAGGACAGCTCTTTTTCGTTCGGGGGCTGGCGCGCCCTTTGCCACCGTGGCGAGCACTCCGTTCAGGGCGGGGGCACGTCTTTCCCTCGTGACGAGCAGCCCCCTCTGGGGTGGGGACGTGTTCGTCCCCTCTGTCGACCCCTAGTGGGTGATCCGGCCGCACAAGTGATGCGGTTGCCTTGGTTCTCAGCGGCCCTCGGAACAGGGTGAGGGGTGAGGGAGGAGGAGGAGGAGGAGGAAGAGGAGGAGGAGGAGGATAAATAATAATAATATTATTATTATTCGCATTATTATTGTTATTGTTATCATTATTATTATAAGTATTATTAGTATTAGTATTATCATTATTATTAGTATTATTATTATGATTATTATTAATAGTATTATGATTATTATTATTACTATTATTATTATCATTAATAATAATAATTATATTATTATTAATATGATGATGATGATGCTGATGATGATGATGATTATTATTAGTATTACTATTCCTATTACTATTACTATTACTATTACTATTACTATTACTATTACTATTACTATTACTATTACTATTACTATTACTATTACTATTACTATTACTATTACAATTATTACTATTATTATTATTATTATCATTATTATCATTATCATTAATAATATTAATAATAAGAATAATATTGATAATAGTAGTAGTAGTAGTAGTAGTAGTAGTAGTAGTAGTAGTAGTAGTAGTAGTAGTAGTAGTAGTAATAGTAGTAGTAGTCGTAGTAGTAGTAGTAGTAGTAGTAGTAGTAGTAGTAGTAGTATTAATAATAGTACTACTAATAATAGTAATACTAATAATAATCTTATTAATAATAATAATATTAATAATGATAATAATAATATTAATAATAATAATAGTAAAAGTAGTAGTACTAATACTAATACTAATACTAATACTAATACTAATAATCATAATCGTAATAATAATAATCATAATAATAATAATAACAACCATTACTAATCATAATACTAATAGTAGTAATAACGATAATGGCCTCTGGCCAGTGCCGCCGATCCGTGGGGCTCCAGATTTGGTGATCTTCGCGGCTCTGTGGCCTCCTCCCTCCTCGATTCTTCCGGTCCTCTTTCTTCTCCTCCGGGGGGGTGCCTGGCGGTCCCGGGGGGGGTCCGGGGAGGGTTCCGAGGGGAGGGTCCTGGGGGCGGTAGCGGCTGGATCTGAGGGGGACCCATGGGACCCCCCGAAACAATTTGGGGATGCGCAAACCATTAAGAAAACGGCAGAAAGGGAACCGCCCCCCCAACTCTCCCGAGGAGGAGGAGGAGGAGGAGGAGGAGGAGGAGGAGGAGGAGGAGGAGGAGGAGGAGGAGGAGGAGGAGGAGGAGGAGGAGGAGGAGGGGAGGAGGAGGAGGAGGAGGAGGAGAGGAGGAGGAGAGGAGGAGGAGGAGGAGGAGGAGGGGAGGAGGAGAGGGGGAGGAGGAGGAGGAGGAGGAGGAGGAGGAGGAGGAGGAGGAGGAGGAGGAGGAGGAGAGGAGGAGAGGAGGAGGAGGAGGGAGGGAGGAGGAGGAGGAGGAGGAGGAGGAGGAGGAGAGGTCTCATGGTGATCCGCGTAAGACGCACTTCCACTGGACCTCCCAGGAGCCCACGAAAGTGGCGACATTTTCTCAGATCGCAGACCCCCAGGGACGGCGAGGTCTCATGGTGGCCCTCGTGGGGTACCCCTTCGCTGGACTCCCAGGACCCCACGAAAGTGGCGACATTTTGGCAGATCGCAGCCCCCCAGGGGACGGCGAGGTCTCATGGTGGTCCCCGTGGGGCACCTCTGCTGGATCTTTCAGGGGCGCACGAAAGTGGTGGATCCCATGGCAGTGGCGACAGCTTCCAGATCGCAGCCTCCCAGGGGCGGCGAGGTCTCATGGTGATCTACGTAAGACACACTTCCACTGGACCTCCCAGGAGCCCACGAACGTGGCGACAGTTTCGCAGATCGCAGCCCCCCAGGGACGGCGAGGTCTCATGGTGGTCCCCGTGGGACACCCCTCTGCTGGACCTCCCAGGAGCCCACGAACGTGGCGACATTTTTGCAAATCGCAGCCGCCCATGGACGGCGAGGTCTCATGGTGGTCCCCGTGGGGCACCCCTCCGCTGGACCTCCCAGGACCCCACGAAAGTGGCGACAGTTTCGCAGATCGCAGCCAGTCTCATGGTGGTCCCCGTGGGACCCCCCTCCGCTGGACCTCCCAGGAGCCCACGAAAGGTCTCATGGTGGTCCCCGTGGGACGCCCCTCCGTTGGACGTCCCAAGAGCGCACGAAAACGGCGACAGTTTCGCAGATCGCAGCCCTCCAGGGACGGCGAGGTCTCATGGTGGTCCCCGTTGGACAGGGGGGAAGAAAACGTCGAGGAGGAGAAAGGAGGGAGGAAGGAGGATATGGGGGAGGACTAAGTGAGTGATGGAGACCAAGGTGCTCTATTCAAAACGAGAACCCAACCAAGGAAAGGTTGGAGAAAGTATGCAAAAGCTTCACGGATTGAGGGTGGGTCGTTTTCAACATGTGGCTCTCGCCTTAGCGCCGCGCGCATTCCCTTCCAATATCTGCAAGAGTTTCACGAATTGGGGGCGGGTGGTTTTCAAAATGTGGCTCTCGCTTCAGCGCTGCGCACATTCGCTTCGAACTGTTGCAAGAGTTTATCGGATTGAGGGCTGGTCGTTTTCAAAATGTGGCTCTCGCCCTAGCGACGCGCGCACTCTGTTTTCCAAGCGTTTCACGGTTTGAGGGTGGTTCTTTTTCAAACTTTGGCTCCGGCCTTAACGCCGCGCACACTCGATTGAAACATTTACAAGAGTTTCACGGACTCCCATGATCAGCATACCAGAAATTGTGTTTTTGGAAGGATTCAGGATTACCCGGGCGCAACAATTACGTTGATTCGCTGCGTTGAAGTCTCAGGAATGGTGATCTGGCGCGATTCAAGACCGTCAGTACGCAACAGTCAGGTTGATCCGTGGCGTTGGAATCCGGAGAATAATGTTTTGGCATGCTTCAGGGTCTTCAAACGGTTGTCTTCCAACGAGGCAGTTCCCTCAGTGGAAATTACTGTTGTCGGGGCCTGTGACGAGTGAGTTTGGAGGGAGGGTTCATTTCAACATCGTTGATGACTCTTGGGTTTCCACTGGTCCTTCTCCTCCTCCTCCTGCTGCTGCTCCTCCTCCTCCTCCTCCGCCTCCTTCTTCTCCTCCTCCTCCTCCTCCTCCTCCTCCTCCTCCTCCTCCTCCTCCTCCCTCCTCCTCCTCCTCCTCCTCCTCCTCCTCCTCCCCCTCTCCACTGGCCGCCCGAGGAGCCAGACTTCTTCCGGGAGTACCTGGCGAGCCTCGGCCTCGCGGGCGAGGGCGCGGACGGCGCGGGGGGGTGGCGCTCGCAGGCCAGCGAGGTGGTGCACAGGCTGCCGCCGCTGTTGAACCTGCTGACGTACTATACCGCGGGGGAGAAGGAGGCCAAGGTCCGCACAGCTTCCTGTCGGCGGCGAGCGAGGGGGGAGGAGTGAGAAGGAGATGACCTCCTCAGAACGCGGCGGGGCTTCTCAGAAGGCCTCCAGCCTTCTGAGAGGTTTTCTGTGTCTTTGCGGAAGGCTCATCACCTCAGAAGGCCGGGGGACTTCCGAGCCTCTTCACAAGGCCCGCCCCTTCTCACTTCCCCCCTCGCTCGCCGCCGATCCTGCCCCCCGGGGGGCCATGACCTGACAACCAGTGGCCCCTGGCCCTGCAGGCCCCCCAGCGACCCAGATTCGCCTCCAGGCTCGAGCCAGGGCCTTCTGGGCTCCAGCAGCCCGCCCTCAAACTTGCAGCGCGCCGCGCCAGAATGCGAGGCGCGAAACTGGCTGCGGTTTAAGTTAAGGTCAAGGGCCATCTGGCCAATCATCACTGGGGGCGATCGACAGGCCTCATCCAGGCCAGGGAGCGGCGCCGAGGCTGATAATATGCGGGCTTGCGTTTGCGCTCAGGCTCGCTGCCCCTCCCCCTCACCAGGAGGAGTAGGAAGAGTGGGAGGAGGAAGAGGAGGAGGAGGAGGAGGAGGAGGAGGAGGAGGAGGAGGAGGAGGAGGAGGAGGAGGAGGGGGAGGAGGGAGGAGGAGAGGAGGAGGTGGAGGAGGAGGAGGAGGAGGAGAAGGAGGAGGAGGAGGAGGAGGAGAAGGAGGAGAAGGAGGAGGAGCAGGAGGAGGAGGAGCAGGAGCAGGAGCATGAGCAGGAGCAGGAGGAGGAGGAGGAGGAGGAGGCGGAGGAGGGAGGAGGGGCAGGAGGAGGACGACCGAAGAGAGGGGAGCAGATCAAGGGTGTCCGCGGCTCGGTTTGATCCGCTGCGTCGCAGTCGGCTGCATTCGGTCGGCTCGGTTCGGTAGGTAATTGTGTCGCTCCGTCCCTCTACGGCGGGTTCGTGTCGTGACGCTGCCTTGACCCCGCCGCGGGCGTTCAAGGTTGATCGCTGCCGAGGCGGCCCAGGCCCAGCCAATATGGATCGATCTTGCGATCGGTAGGGGTCGATCGTTTGCAGGTTGAACGATCCGCGTGGTGTCAGATACCCGCGCCTATCAGTACCACCTGAACATACCAATATATCCACAAGAGTATGTATGTATGTATGTATGCCTGGCTGTCTGTCTGACTGTATGTATATATGCATACATGTATGTATGTATGCATGCATGCATGCATGCATGTATGTATGTATGTATGGATGTACGCATGTGTGTATTGATGTATTCATGCATGCATGCATATCTGCCTGTATACCTGCATGTATGCTTGTATATATGCATGCATGCATGTATGTATGTATGTTTGTATGTACGTATGTATGTAGGTATGTATACTGCATGCATGCATGGATGTATATATGTATGTATGTATGCTTGTATGTATATGTATGTATGTATGCATGCATGTATGCATGCATGCATGCATACATGCATGCATGTATGTATACATGCATGTATGTATGCATGCATGTATGCATGTATGCATGTATGTATGTATGTATGTATACGCACTTGTATCCATGTACGTATGTATGCATGTATGTATGTATGCATGTATGTATGTATGTATTTATGTATGTATTTATGCATGCGTGTACGTACGTCTGTATGCATGCATGCATGCATGTATGCATGCATGCAAGTATGTATGTATGCATGCATGTATGTATATATGTGTGTATGCACGTATGTATATATGTCTGTCTGTCTGTATGTATGTATGCATGCATGTGTGTATGTATGTTGGTATGTATGTATTCACGTATGTATGTATGTATGCATGTACGTATGCATGTTTGTATGTACGTATATCTATATATATATATATATATATATATATATATATATATCTATATGAATGTATGCATGTATGCATGTAGTATGTGTGTATGTATGTACGTATGCATGTCTGTATGTATGTATGTATGTGCGTATGTATACATGTATGCATATATGCATGGACGCATGCATATATGCATGTATGTATGTAATGCATGTAGTGTATGTAATGTATGTATGTATGTATGTATGTATGTATGTATGTATGTATGTATGTATGTATGTATGTATGTATGGATGTATGGATGTATGGATGTATGGATGTATGGATGTATGGATGTATGGATGTATGGATGTATGGATGGATGTATGTATGTATGTATGTGTGTGTATACATGTATGCATGCATGTCTATCTGTCTGTCTGTCTGTCTGTCTGTCTGTCTGCCTGCATGTATGTATGTATGTATGTATGTATGTATGTATGTATTCATGTATGTATGTATGTATGTATGTATGTATGTATGTATGTATGTATGTATGTATGTATGTGTTTATGTATCTAGTCATATATATATATGTATTCATGCATTGTGGGAGGTCCTCTATGGTCGACACGCGCGTGTTCAGAAATGCTATAGCATGTGAAATGTGGCGCACGCTTTCTGGCCAAAACGCCCGGGCAATGATATGGTGCAACAAGTTTGTGCTGGGTTCGGACGTGCGCCTCCAAGGGGGGCGCATCGTACTAGTATGTCCTGATGCGTTCGAGCCCAAGTCGTCACGACACGAACCTGCCGTAGACGGCACTCGACCAGCTCGGTTTCGCCGGCCTCGGGTTCGCTGCCGGCCTGGCCGCTTGCCGCCCCCCTTCGGATATTTGCGGGGCCCCCGCTGGTTGCGGCGGCGGCAGCGTCGGCATCGGCGTCGGCCTCGTCGTCTTTGTCGTCGTCTTTGTCGTCGGCGTCGTCGGCGGTGGCGGCGGTGGCGGGCATCGGCGTCGTCGTCGGCGTCGTCGGCGTTGTGGCGCTGCGCTGAAGGCCTGGATGTGCCCCAGGGTCCGCAGGGACGGCTCCTCGCTGCCGTTCCGCCTCGCCGGGGGGCCGGCGGCCCCCGGGGCGGCGGAGGGCGACGGCCTGCCGGGGGGCTCGAATACTCTAGGCCTCTTTCTCCTCCTCCTCCTCCTCCTTCTCCACCCCATCTCCTCCCTTCTCCCTCTCTCGGCCATGAGGTCATCTTGACTTGGTCATCTTCTCTCCCTCCTCCTCCTCGTTCTCCTCCGCCTCCGTTTCCTCTATCTCATCTCATCTCATCTCATCTCATCTCATCTCATCTTATCTCATCTCATCTCATCTCATCTCATCTCATCTCATCTCATCTCATCTCATCTCATCTCATCTCATCTCATCTCATCTCATCTCATCTCATCTCATCTCAACTCATCTCATCTCATCTCATCTCATTTCATCTCATCTCATCTGATCTCACCATTATCAATCTCATCTCATATCATCTTATTTCATATCATCTCATCTCATCTCATCTCATCTCATCTCATCTCATCTCATCTCATCTCATCTCATCTCATCTCATCTCACCTCACCTCACCTCATTACATCTCATCTCATCTCATCCCATCTCATCTCATCCCATCTCATCGCATCTCCTTCTCCTCCTTTACCTTTTCCTCCTCCATCCCATCTCCTCCCTCTCCTCCTCCCCCTCCATCTCCATCTCCTCCTCCTCCTTCTCTTCTCCCTCCTCCTCCATCCCCTCCATCTCTTCTCTTTTCTTCGATTATCTTCTCTTATCTTTCCTTCCCTTCCCTTCTCTTCTCTTCTCTTCTCTGCTCTGCTCAACTCAGTTTTTCTCTTCTCTTCTCTTCTCTTCTTCCCTCTCCTCTCCTCTCCTCTCCTCTCCTCTCCTCTCCTCTCCTCTCCTCTCCTCTCCTCTCCTCTCCTCTCCTCTCCTCTCCTCTCCTCTCCTCTCTCTTCTCTCCTCTCTCTTCTCTCCTCTCTCCTCTCCGCTCTCCTCTCCTCCTTCCTCTCCTCTCCTCTCCTCTCCTCTCCCTTCTCCTCTCCTCTCCTCTCCTCTCACTCTCTCTCCTCTCTCCTCTCTCCTTTCTCCTCTCCTCTCCTCTCCTCTGCTCTCCTCTCCTCTCCTCTCCCCCTCTTCCTCTCCTCTCCTCTGCCTTCTGCTCTCCTTCCCTCTCTCCTCTCCTCTCCTCTCCTCTCCTCTCCTTCTCCTTCCTCTCCTCTCCCTCCTCTCCTCTCCTCTCCTCTCCTCTCCTTCTCTCTCCTCTCCTCTCTCTCCTCTCTCTACTTCCTCTCCTCCTCTCCTCGAAGCTCGAAGCTCGATGCTGCGGACTGTGTCACCACCTTCCTCCTCCACCGCCTCCTCCTCTCCTTCCCCTCTCCTCCGCCTCCTCCTCCTTCTCCTCCTCATCCTTCATCCTCCTCCTCCTCCTCCTCCTCCTCCTCCTCCTCCTCCTCCTCCTCCTCCTCCTCCCCTCCCGGCGCCGCTGCACTCCGACGACTACCATCCAGGCCTATCAGGTGGGGTCCGAGCAGATGGGGTCGGTGGATCGCGCCGCATCGCCGATGCATCGCCGATGCGGCTCGATGTAGAGCCTGTTCCTCTCCACGCCGTCGGCGCCGATACATCGTCGACGTCACCTGTGCGGCGCGATCCTCCGACCCCAGTTGCTGGGACCCCGTGCAGGAGGCCTCCAGGGATTCCAGGCCGCCGGAACGGGGCGATGCCGCTCGGGGGGGGGCGCCGGCTCCGGGGGCGGCCCGGGGCGTGCGAGGGGGGGGGGTGGAGGGGAGGTCTGCTTCTGGGCCTCCCAGGTGGGGTCGGAGCAGGTTCAGGAGGGGAAAAACACACAGACACAATTAATCGTCGACTCCCAGGAAAATATGGGAAAATATGGGAAATGGGGGGAAGACAAAAACCTAGAAAATATTAAAAGATATGGGGAATCCAGTTATTTGTGTGTATTTATTTGTGTGTCCCAGGCCCCCTTCACAGGCGGGGTCGGAGGATCACGCCGCATCGCCGATGCATCGCCGATGCGGCTCGATGTCGAGCCCGATATGCTTCGCGTCGACGTCGCCGGTGCATCGCCGACGTCGACGTTGCATGGCCGGTGCATCGCCGATACATCGCCGACGTATCGGCGATGCGGCGCGATCCTCCGACCCCACCTGCTCCGACACCATCTGGGAGGTCCCTACTGCTGCCACACTTTCGAAGGAAAGCTCGAGGAGGTGCGCCCCATGGGGGTTTCAGGGAGCGCGTCGGGGTCGCATCGGAGTCGTCATGGGGCTGCCTTGTCTTAAGTCGGGCATGTCCCTCTACAAGGGGAATATTCCCAAATAGTCCAAAAATAGTATGGGGACAATGTTTCGACTATCTTTGATTCTTTCTTGGTATTCTTTGAAGGCTCTTTTACTTTTCGTCAAAATTTCGCCTGTAGGAGGACATGCCCGACCTAAGCCTGGTCATGTGACCATCGCCTTGCAACGGCGCTCTCCCCTACCTTCCCTGTCCAGCGTTGCGTCGAAGCCCCCGTCATGCGGCAGCGGCCCCGTCACGAGCCAGCTCTGGATAAGGGAGGGGGGGCGGCGGAATCGATCCGTGAAGTACCCATCGGTCGTGGAAGGTACACATTGTTCGCTTCTAATACTTCGAAAGTTCTTGGATTTTTTTGGGGCCATGATCCTTTCACTTCCAATTGTTCTATCCTGGGCCTCTTCCTGGCCACTAGGGGGCCAGGAATAATTAGAAACGAGCACAATTAGAAATTATTACAATTAGAAATGAACGAAGTGTAGGTATTTTTGGAGTCCCAGATCCCAATCTACTTTAAGAGCCTTCCTACTTCAATGATCGGCTGGCTTCCCCTCTTTCCTCCTCTTCGGGGGGCGGGCGGAGATCCAATCTGCTTCCAACGCCTTCCGACTTCATGCTCCTACCTGCTTCTTCCGACCGATGGTGGTACGGTGGGTGGACAAAAAGTGTCCACACCCATGGCGTCAATATGATACGACATCGAACTGCTTCGAACAAATATCTATAGCCCCCGCCCCCCCCCAGCCCAAAGTTGACGGGGTTGGGTGCGAGGCATCGCGCGGGGGACAAAATGTGGACACTTCAACTTTGGGTTTGGGGGTGAGGGGGGCGAGCCATGTGTACATTGCAATTGTCCTTGCCATCATGCCTGATTATCTTCGCGCCGTCGGCGTGGACATTTTTTGTCCGGTGGGCACTTTTTGTCCGGGCACCCTAGTTCTTCTGGAAGGTGGCATTCCTCGACCCCTCCGCAGATCTCTGACGTGTTTTTTTTTTACATCGAAGACTGATAGGTTTCTAGTGGGGTCAAAAGAGAGCATCATGACTCCTCAGGGGGGTCGGGGCGGGACCCGGGGCGGGACCCGGCGCGGCTGCCGTCGAAGCCCAAATCGCTTGGGACATCCTCGCAAAATCGTTCTTGGCGCTGCTAGAACTCCATTCCCGGCGTACATTTTGGATGCCCGGAGCCAACTGTAGGCCACTTCGTGCTCTTCGACTTCCCAGAATTCCATTCCCGGCGTACATTTTGGGTGCACAGAGCCAACTGTAGGCCACTTCGTGGTCTTCGAGTTCCCAGAACTCCATTCCCGGCGTACATTTTGGATGCCCGGAGCCAACTGTAGGCCACTTCGTGGTCTTCGAGTTTCCAGAACTCCATTCCCGGGCCACATTTTGGGTGCCCGGAGCCAACTGTAGGCCACTTCGTGGTCTTCGAGTTCCCAGAACTCCACTCCCGGGCCACATTTTGGATGTCCGGAGCCAACTGTAGGCCACTTCGTCTTCTTCGAGCTCCCAGAACTTCATTCCTGGGCATGATTTTGAATGCCCGGAGCCAACTGTAGGCCACTTCGTGTTCTTCGAGTTCCCAGAACTCCATTCCCGGGCCACATTTTGAATGCTGAGGCAGGCTGATGCTGAGGCTGAGGCAGGCTGAGGATGAGGCAGGCTGAGGCTGAGGCCGAGGCTGAAGGCAGACTGAGGCTGAGGCTGAAGCAGGCTGAGGCTGAGGCTGAGGCAGGCTGAGGCTGAGGCTGAGGCAGGCTGATGCTGAGGCAGGCTGAGGCTGAGGCTGAGGCTGATGCAGGCTGAGGCTGAGGCAGCTGAGGCTGAGGCCGAGGCTGAAGGCAGACTGAGGCTGAGGCTGAAGCAGGCTGAGGCTGAGGCTGAGGCAGGCTGAGGCTGAGGCAGGCTGAGGCTGAGGCTGAGGCAGGCTGAGGCTGAGGCTGTGACTGTGACTGCCGTTGCCACTGCGACTGTCATCGCGAATGCGACTACGACTGCGAGAACAGCAGAATCCTACAATTGGATTCTCATCTGAATCGTAAGGGGAATGCTTCCAGATATGCTCCTACACATCGTTGTTAGGTTGCTTTGCCGGGATATTTTTTTGTTTTCAGTCCATGCTCTTTTCCTAGATTTTTCGGCCTCTGGGGCACGTTATTGGGCCCCGGGACCATCAAGAATGGATCTGGGCGAAGCATTGTTCGCGGGGGGAGGGGTTGGGACCTTCGAAGGCCGCGCATCGAAACAACCGTGTGGGTTTATGATGTTCCAATCTATTTTAGCCTTCATCGCCAGAAGGAATTTCGAGCACCAGGGAAGTACCGAAACTGGCGGGTTCTCACGTGTCGGGCCCTGGGAGGCGATGCTCGTTCGACACTGTTTCGATACTCTTCTGGGTGCTCGAAGATACTGTTGGGATGTGGTCCCAAGCACGATGGGAGCAACAGAAGTGAGTGTGGGTACGAAGGCTGCAGGCCGCCCAAGCGGAGTCGAAGCACATGGTGTCGGCGGATGGCGCCGCATCTCTGGTGCATCGGCGATGCGGCTGGGCTCGAGAACAGCGGGGACCCATGCCCTGAAGCACCTTGCTTGCCGCCAGGTGCCCCTGGGTTTCTTGGGCTTCGATGGCTTGGCCATGGAAAGCGTGACGCTCCCACACCAAACATCAGTGGACGTCCTGGGGTCTTAGGGTTGGGTTTCTTGTGGAAGGTTTCTTGTGTACTGGCCTCCACTGTTGGAGATCGACTGCAGAATTGATTTGCCCCGAACATGAAATGTTCGTCGCATCTTCCCAAGATATGTAGAACGTTTGCAGGTACACGAACATTCTACGCATGTTGCAAGTATTCGACGAGGAAGTTCACGCTGGGGCAAGTCAATGCTGAAGTCGATGCCCTACTCGATAGATGCGGAGCTTGATTTTCTCCACGCCGACGTCGGCGATGCATCGTCGATGCATCGGCGATGCATCAGCGATTCGGTGCGATTCTCCGGCCCCATCCACTCGGACCCCCTCTCGGAGGGACGGGGCCCCGAGGGACCCAGACGTCGCCGTGGAGCGAGGGGGGGCCTGAGGGAGACGGGCCCTGAGGAGTTCCGCCGTGTTCGGGCTCCCCTCGGCGGCGAGCGGGGGGGGGAAGTGAGAAGGAGAAGGCCTTCTCGGAAGGCGGCGCGGCTTCTCAGAAGCCCTCGCGCCTTCTGAGAAGTCTTTGGCGCCTTCGGGGAAGGCTCAGAATACTTCTCAGAAGGCCAGGGGGACCTCCAGCCTTCTGAGAAGGCCTTCTCCTTCTCACATTCCCCCCGGGGCTCGCCGCCGAGTCAAAAGACGGCTCGGGATGAATCTTTTCTTCTGGGTCCAGGACCCGCTTCCCCGAGGAACCACTTGCTTTTCGCCGAAGACATCCAACGTTTTGGGAGCTGCAGCGCAGCAGGACTTCGAAGCGTCGGCGCCATTCTCGCACGCTTTCATAGGTTTCTGGAGGTTTTCCAGCCTCCCGGATGCTTTCCGGCAGCGGCGCCTCGTCGAGAGCGCTCTGGGGGTGCACGGATCGTGCCGAACGGCCGCTGGGGATCCGAGGCATGACCCGAAAAACCAGACATCCAACGGCTTAAACAACTCAGCGTGGAGTCGTTTCGCCTTCTCGGCCCCCCGGAGGTGGTGTCCGTGTTCCCGGGGCCGTCAACCAGCGGCTCGGGATGAAGCAGCTGGCCCTGGGGAAGGGCTCGGGACCTCAGGGCCCGCATCGAAAAACAGATGGCACGATGTCGGGTGCCTGGGGATAGGAAGTCCGCGGACGACCTGTGTGCACCGTGTACCGCGCTGGCGTCTCCCGAAGCGTCGTCGATTCTCGACCCCGGGAAGGGCCCTTCGGACCCTCGGGGCCCTCAGAGCTTTCTGTTGCAGGCCGACGGAGCACTGTGCGCCATACAGCAGGCGGCGACCCCAGTGCGGGCGTTCAAGGCTGAGCGCCGCCAGTGGCCCGGAGTCGGCCGATGGCGAACGATCTGCCCTGTCGGGCAGCCGCGACCGGTCCAGGCTGAGCGATGCACGGAGCGCCAGGCCCAGACCTGCGACGTCCTGATTACTTCAGGACGGCGCCCCTGGAAGTCCCGACCCTTTCCCTGGGGCCGGCTTTTCGTCCTGAGTTTTTCTTGACGGTCCCGGTGTCCGGCGAGGGCTCCCCGAGGCCGAAACTGGCGAAAAACCTCCCGTCCTGACTTTTTCACGACGCGATCATGTCTGGGGAGAACCACGCCGACGTCATCGCGATGCGAACCTGCAGTGCCGCGTGGGAGCGGGGCCTTGGAAGGGGGAGTGCAAGCACTATGCGGTGTATATGGGCGCCGCTCTCGAAGGTTAATTAGTGCTTCGAGGCTGACTCTCTGCACTGCTCCAGGCGGGAGGAGGCGGGAGGAGGAGGAGGCGGAGGAGGCGGGGGTGAGGAGGAGGAGGGAGGAGGATGATGATGATGATGATGATGATGAGGAGGAGGAGGAGGAGGGAGGGGAGAGGAGGAGGAGGAGGAGGAGGAGAGGGAGGGGGATTCTGGAGGGAGGAGGAGGAAGGAGGAGGAGGAGGAGGAGGAGGAGGAGGAGGAGGAGGAGGAGGAGGAGGAGAGAGGGAGCAGGAGCAGGAGCAGGAGCAGGAGCAGGGATGGATGGATGGATGGATGGATGGAGGGAGGGAGGGAGGGAGGGAGGGATGGGCCCCGCGGCCGAGCCCAGAGGCGTGCCAGCCGCCCTGGCCGCCCGCGCGATCCACACCAGCTTCGAGAGCCGCGCCAAGGGCGTGCTGGTCTCCGGGGGGGGGGGGAAAGCCTTAAGTCGGGCATGTCCCTCTACAGGAGGAAGATTCAAAACTAGTCAAACAATTGTTTTGGGACGATGTTTCGACTATTTTTCATATTGCGGATCATGTCGTGACTATCCGTATTGGATCATTTCGTGACTATTCGTTTTTTGTCCAAGATCTGCCTGTAGGAGGACATGCCCGACCTAAGGGAAGCCTCGAGGAAGGGCTCTCTGTCTCATCGCCTCTTTTGAGGGCAGATCTGCCTTCAAAAAAGGTGGCCTGCTTCGTAAGTCAAAGAAGGCACATGTACCCATTATAACGCTGCCATCGCCTTGTTTTCCTGTTTGTGGGCCACCTGGGAGGCCCTCATCGACTCCGCTGGATTCGCCTCGAAGTTCTGGTCAGGACGCACTTCAGGAGAGGTCCTGGGAGTAGCGGTATCGGTGCTTTTCGGCTTCCCCAAGAGGAGACCTGCTCCGTCAGATCGCTGCTTTTGAAGGCAGGCCTGCATTCGAGAGAGTTGGCCTGCTTTGTGAAAGCCTCTGTTTTGAGGCCAGGTCTGCCTTCAGAAGAGCTTATGTGCTCTGCAAGGGCGCCTGCTTTGAGGGCCCTGGCCGATCTGCCTCGAGCAGAACACTTCTGCTCTGCCAGAACGCTTTTTGACGGCAGGTCTGCCTGCGAGAAGCGCTCTTACAGAGGGCCAGGGTCTTCATAGTCTCCGGCACCTCTGGTGGCCGCTCCTGGGTCTTCTTGGGGGCCTGCGGACATCGATCTGGGCGAGGAACTTGGCCAGGATGGGGACGGGGAGGGGTCCAGGGATCAGTCCAGTCACGCGCAGGGGAGGAAGGGGGAGGGGGGAGGCTTCTTATAAGCATCCCTGCTTCCTAGAACGCGCGGGCCTTGTCGGTAGATGTAGGGTCGGCGCCTTCTAAGAGGCGGCCTCTTTCCAAGAAGCCTTCCCCCTCCCCCCACCCCCTTGTGCGCGCCGCCAAGAGGGGTCCGGGGATCATCGGTCTTGAGAGGAGCACGGTCGGGAGATCCAGAGGAGAACTGCTTCTCCTCCTCCTCCCTCCTCCTCCTCCTCTTCCTTCTCCTCCTCCTCCTCCTCCTCCTCCCCCTCCTCCTCGGACGTACCGATGCCGCTGCACTGCCCTCGTTCTCGATTCGTCTTGGTCATCCCCTGAGGGTGCCCTCGTCGTCACTGCTGGGCCCGCCTTGGGATCCTGGTCAGAACGCACCCTGGCAGAGGCCTGGCCAGTCGCGCCAGGCAGGCCTGGGATGACCTGAACGCTCCCCAGACATGACCTCGTCGTACAAACAAAATCAGGGCGGGAGGTTTTTGGCCAAGTTCGGCCTCGAGGGGTCCTCACCGGGCCCCAGGACCGTCAAAACACGACTCAGGACGAATAACCAGGCCCGGGGAAAAGGTCTGGACTCCTGGGGACGCCGTCCTGAAGAATCAGGCGTCGCATGTCTGGCTCTGAGAGCTTCATGGAGCGCTCTGGAACGGCCACGGCGCCCAGTACATCCATGATACCCGCCAGCTCTCAGAGATTCCCGACTTCTGGTCGGGAGCTTTTGCTCAGCGTGTCGCGATGCCGTTCTGGCCCACCACGCTCCGGCGCGGCACGTCAACCATTTCCCAGTCCCCAGGTGTCAACGTCCCGAGCATTTCCCAGCCTCCCACCCCGCGGAGAGGAGCGACACGCTATCCGCTTGCACGGCATAGCGTGTCGCCAGGGCTAACGCCGCGACACGCTGCAGAAGATCCCCATCCGAATTTGGCCTCATCCTGCCTGCGTTCTATCGCGGTATCGGTACCTTTTTTCCTCCCGAGGCTTACCAGCCTGGAGCACATCTCTGTCCATAGGATTGGCATCGCCCCGTGTCGATGCCGCTCTCAGGGCTTTCCTCCGTTTCTGAGGGCGCACCCCTCGGACCGTCATCGCCTCTTGGCTCCTCAATCTTTGGGGTCAGGGATGGGCTCGAGGCTGGCCAGAGGTCTGGAAGTTCGAGGACCTGGAGGCCCTGGGGCCCGCCGAGGCCGGGCCGGGCGCCAAGGAGCGCGCGAGGGCCGCGGGCAAGATGCAGAAGCGGGCGGCGCACGCCCTGCTGCAGGAGGGCGAGGTGGTGGAGTTCACGCTGGGCTGACGCCCGAGATCCGGGGGGGGCGTCGGCCGCCAGGCCTGACCCCTTCGAGTCATGCGGGGATCGGCTGCAGAACAGGTTTGCCCCCGCACATGTGTTTTTTCTCGCCGAATCTGCGACAAGGGCGTAGACTGCTCCGTAGACCTACGGACCATTTTTAGTTCTTTGTTGGCGGGGAGCTCTACGAACACTCCATTTTTGGGCAAATCAATTCTGTCGTCGATCCCCTACTCGAAATATCGGGGGACGTCGGTCGACCACCTCACCCCTGAGGTCTTGGCGCCGCAGCTTTTCCACAACGGCTGATTTCTTGGTCTGTTTCGGGCCCTTTGGGACCATCACCCGTCGATCGGGCTCGAGAGATGCCGCAGAAAGATGGGGCCTGGTGCTCTGGTCGTGACGTCGGGTCTGGACGTGGTCCATCCTGTGGGCCCAGGAGGAGGCGGAGGAGGAGGAGGAGGAGGGAGGAGGAGGAGGAGGAGGAGGAGGAGGAGGAGGAGGAGGAGGAGGAGGAGGAGGAGGAGGAGGAGGAGCAGGAGCAGGAGCAGGAGCAGGAGCAGGAGCAGGAGCAGGAGCAGGAGCAGGAGCAGGGATGGATGGAGGGAGGGAGGGAGGGAGGGAGGGAGGGAGGTAGGGAGGAGGAGGAGGAGGAGGAGGAGGAGGAGGAGGAGGAGGAGGGTGGGCGCATGCGCCCTCCGCGGCCCCAAAGCCAGAAGGGGCGTGCAGCGCCGGTCCTGGGCACTGGGGTGGGGCCAGGGCCGGGAGCGCTGTGAGGTGGTCGGCGGCCCTCGCCCGAGGGCGGGCGCGCCCGCGCCTCTGCTGCCGTCTCGGCAGGGCCGCGGCCGGGCTCCGACAGGGGCGCACCACCTCCGAGCAGGGGGTCGGCTGCCGGGCCTTCCGGATTGAAATCGGGCGTGTCCCTCTACAGAAGGAGCATGCCAACATAGGCAAAAAATATAATCAGTGGGCGGTTTCCTGACGATGTTTGGCTATCTCTGTTTTTTTTTTTTTTTGATTATTTTCAGTTTGTCTCTCCAAAATCCGACTGTAGGGGGGGGCATGCCCGACCTAGTTCTAGGTCTCCCAGATGGGGTCCGAGTAGATGGGGTCGGAAGATCGCGCCGCATCGCCGATGCATTGCCGATGCGGCTCGATGTAGGGCCTGATTTGCTTCACGTCGACGTCGACGTCGCCGATGCGTCGCCGACGTCGCCAGTGCATTGCCGGTGCATCGCCGATGCATCTCCGATGTATCGGCGATGCGACACGATCCTCCGACGCCATCTACTCCGACCCCATCTAGGAGGCCTCTACGACTGCAGAACTGATTAGCAGTCAACCCTGCGTAGTAAGGGTGGGCAACCTTCCCAAGGGTGCTCTTGCATTCTTGCCTCCTCGGTCCATCCTTGGCCACTTTCGTCGGCCGCGCCCCGCTCGAACTGCTTTGAGATGGGCTTCCAGGGCCCTTGCATCATTTTCGCGCATCCTTATGATACGGGCCGACTGTTGGGGATCGACTGCAGAACTGCTTCACCCCATTATCAAAATTGTATTCGAGTCTATGTAAGGAGAATGCGCAGAACGTGTCTAATAGTGACAATCCTGTATATCTCCGACGAAGACAGTCCTGTTTTGGCAAACGAATTCTGTCGTCGATCCCCTGTTCGAGCGGCGATGTGGGTCAACGGCGATGTTCGGAATCTGGTTTTTGCGGCGCCGAACTCGCGCAGAAAACAGAGTAGGAAAGCACGAAAAACGCTTTCCTGCAATTGAATGGGCCACGAACCGCCCCCACCCGCAATACCGAAACCTACATCGCCGTTACATCCATCGCCATTCGCGTGTCTACGGACCATTTCGAGTAGGGGATCGACTACATAATTACTTTACCCCAGACATGCTCTTCGAGTCTACGAAACATGCGCAGAGCGCATCCAGATATTTTGGCATTCTGCGCATTTGTCCGACGACAGCCGTCGTTTTGTGGTAAGCCGAATTCTGCAGTCGATCCCGCATTCGAAGCATCACCGTCGCTGGCGGCATCTCCTCGCGGAGGGGGGGGGCCTCCAGGGGCCCCTCTTCCCCCCCGAGGGGCCTGGAGGGCAGGTGCCTCCCGCGACAGCGTCGGGCGCCACCCTCCGGACCCTCGGCCGCGGAGGGGGAGCTGCCGCGGGGGCAGGCGCCGGGAGGCCGCCCGTGGCAGGACGTGGGGGGCCCGCGCGGCGCGGCCGGGCGGGCGGGCCGTCCGAGCGCGGACCCGCCTCGAGGCGCGCGGCGCAACACAGCGGGGTCGTCTGCGCCGACATTGGCGCGCGAGCTGCCCGCGTAAGGTCGCGGGCGAGCGCCCTCGCTCCGACGCAGCGGGCCGCGCCGGCGGCCCGCGTACGCCGCCGCGTGAGGTCGCTGCGCCACCGCGCGCAGAGCCCGTTTTGGATCGTCGCCCAGGTGTCGGGAAGGAGAGGGAAGGGGCGTGGGGGTCCTGGGGCGGGGGGGGGGGGGGGCGTGCAGACTCTTGGGTGCCCGCTGCCCCAGGAGTGCCCCACTGGCAAGAGCAAGAGCTCGTTCGGGCTCCCCGGTGCGGCGCAGCCAAGCGGCACGCGCGGCGCCTGCGCAGGCCCAGTGAAGTCAAGGCTCTCTCAGCACTTGCAGGGCAAGGCCGCGACACGCCCGGGTTGGCCATGCCACACGTAGACGCCGCGCTACGCCACAGTAAGCCAGGGTAGCCAACTGCTGCGATGTGGCGAGGTCGTGAGTAAGCAGTGGGGCAAGCTGTGGCATAGGGCCCCGAGACGTCTCTCTGGCCTGGCCAAGGGCTCCTGCAACTTTCGGGCCTGGCAAATCACGCGGGGCGCAGGGCCAGATCAAGGGTGATGCGCAGGAGGAGGGAAGAGCTGGACGAGGAGAAGGAGGAGCAGGCGGGCGAACAACCATAACCTCGCGGAATCTCTGTGCGAAGCCGTCGGCCTGCATGCAGAGCTATTGCTTCGCGAGCTCCGAGGGGCAGTCCTTGTTCGAGCGCCAAGCACATCCTTGTGGAAGTCGATCAACGGAGAGGAAGCACGCTGCCAAATTATTTCCAGATGTCTTAAACATGCAAAGACATGTTTTTGAGCACTTGCCGATATTTATGTATGTATTTAAAAGAAACAATTTTGAAGCACATCTGTTATTCAATGATAGGATCGTTAGAGTGTCCATTGTCATGGCATCCACAAACATGTCCCCTGGACCCGGGAGCCTGCGAGAGGGGCGCGCGCCGAGCGGGGCCGAGGGCGAGGGGGGGCGGCCGTTCGGGAGGCAGGGGGCTGATGTGAGGAGCCCCCCGCCTGCTGCAAGAGGCCGCCTCTCCCACCCGCTGGTGTGCCCGGGCTCGGATTGCGCACCGCCCCATTCAGGGCCGCGAGGACGAGTAAGAGGAGAAGTAGAGGAGACGGATGATGATGATGATGATGATGATGATGATGATGATGATGATGATGATGATGATGATGATGATGATGATGATGATGATGATGATGATGATGATGATGATGATGATGCTGATGATGATGATGATGATGATGCTGATGATGCTGATGATGATGATGATGATGATGAGGAGGAGGAGGAGGATGAGGATGATGATGCTGATGATGATGAGGAGGATGATGAGGATGATGATGCTGATGCTGATGCTGCTGCTGCTGATGATGATGATGCTGATTATGATGCTGGTGATGATGCTGATGCTGAAGATGATGATGCTGATGCTGCTGCTGCTGATGATGATGATGATGCTGATGCTGCTGCTGCTGCTGCTGCTGATGATGATGATGATGATGATGATGATGATGATGATGCTGATGAGGACGATGATGATGGGGGAGGAGCGATAACTCCCGCTCCCGCTCCTCGAACGGGCGCGATATGGAGCACGACTTTCTTCTCCCGACGTCGCCGAAGCATCGCCCATGCATCAGCTACGCAGTGCGATCCACGGATCCCATTTGCTTTGTCCCAATGTGGGGGGGCCTCCTCGACATACATTCTTTGTCACTGCGGGAAGCACCTCCTGTTAGGCGAGCGCCCCACGCTTCTGCCATGCAGGCGAGAACCCCGCGTTGAGCATGAACATGGATGTCCCTGTGGAGCGCGAGGATGCAGGCCCAGAGAGTCTGGATACGTGTCCAGCGAGAGCCCCCTTCTGAGAATGAGCCGCTCTTCGTCCATGAAGCCTCAAACGGGAGCCCCAGTTTGAAGAAAGAAGTGCTCTTCATCTTAGTAGCCAGTTTCATTACTTTGCTTCGGGCCGTGATGCTTCAGCAAGCATCCAGTGAGAGCCCCATGTGAACCATTAGCCACCCGCAATCCTTGGGCGACTGTGGCTGGCGCCCTCGCGAGAACCACGTTTTGAAAACCAGCCACCCTCCATTATTGCGTTTAGTTGTTTTTTAGACGAATGTGCGCGGCGCTGAGACGAGAGCCACATGGTGTAAACCACGCGCCCTCAATCCTAGTAGCTGCTGGATGCCTGTATGACGGGTGTGCTTGGCGTTAGGGCAACCGCCACATTTGAAAGCCACTTACCCTCCAGGCTGCTTGAAATCTTCAAGGTGAATGTGCTTGTCGTTACGGCGAGAGCCACATTTTGAAAACGACACGCCTTCAATCAGTGTAACTGTTCGGATCTAATCTCGGGGGTCATAGATACCGTGGAGGTCCCAGGCGAAACGCCCAGACTGCTTCACCGACATTACGGGCATAAGTTGCTTTCATGAAATGCGGATGTAGGAGGAGGTGGTGGAGGAGGAGGAACAGGAGGAAGAGGGGGAGGAGGAGGAGGAGGAGGAGGAGGAGGAGGAGGAGGAGGAGGAGGAGGAGGAGGATGTCACCGACGACAACGACGAGCCGACGACAACGACGACATGTACTGGTACATGTGTCAAATGAGGAGGAGGAGCGGAGGTAGGAGGAGGAGGAGGAGGAGGAGGAGGAGAGGAGGAGGAGGAGGAGGGGGTGGAGGAGGAGGAGGAGGAGACGATGATGAGGAGGAGAGGAGGAGGAGGAGGGGGAGGAGGAGGAGGGGAGGAGGTGATGGAGGTGGAGGAGGAGGAGGAGGACCAGGTGGAGTGATGATGATGATGGATATGATGATGACGATGATGATGATGATGATGATGATGATGATTGATTGATGATAATGCGATGCTGCTGATTGATGATGATGATGTTGCTGATGCTGCTGCTGCTGATGATGATGCTGATAATGACGATGATGATTATGATGATGATGATTATGATGATGATGCTGATGATGATGACGATGATGATGATGATGCTGATGATGATGATTATGATGATGGTGATGATGATGATGATGATGATGATGATGATGATGATGATGATGATGATGATGATGATGTTGCTGTTGCTGTTGCTGTTGCTGTTGCTGTTGCTGTTGCTGTTGCTGCTGCGGCGGCGCTGATGAGGAGGAGGAGGAGGAGGAGGAGGAGGAGGAGTAGGTGGAGGAGGAGGAGGACAGGGAAGGGAGGAGGGAAGAGGAGGAGGAGGAGGAGGAGGAGGAGGGAGGAGGAGGAGGAGGAAGAGGCGGGGGACTGAGGATGAAGACGACGACGCTCATTCGCTTCTGCGTCCTCTCTTTCCATCGGAGTCCCCGTGCGAGGCGACCCTCTGTGGATCGAGTACATAGCCATGCACCGCAGGGTGCGGGAGCGGATCGAAGCCGGAGCGACGCTGCTCTTTTTCCAGGTGGGGCGGGCACGAGGAGGAGGAGGAGGAGGAGGAGGAGGAGGAGGAGGAGGAGGAGGAGGATGAGGAGGAGGAGGAGGAGGAGGAGGAGGAGAGGAGGAGGAGGAGGAGTGGGAGCAGGAGGAGGAGGCGGAGGAGGAGGAGGAGGAGGACGATGATGATGATGATGATGAATGATGATGATGATGAGGAGGAGGAAGGAGGAGGAGGAGGAGGAGGAGGAGGAGGAGGAGGAGGGGTGGAGGAGGACGATAGGAGAAGGAGGAGGAGGAGGAGGAGGGGAGGAGGCGGAGGAGGAGGAGGAGGAGGAGGAGGAGGAGGAGGCCGGGAGGAGGTTGAAGGTCGGGGAGGAGCAAGAGGAGGAGGGAGGAGGAGGAGGAGGAGGAGGAGGAGGAGGAGGAGGAGGAGGAGGAGGGAGGAGTTGGAGTTGGAGGAGGAGGAGGAGTGGGAGCAGGAGGAGGAGGCGGAGGAGGAGGAGGAGGACGATGATGATGATGATGATGATGATGATGAGGAGGAGGAGGAGGAGGAGGAGGAGGAGTAGGAGGAGGGATGGACGAGGACGATTAGGAGGAGGAGGAGGAGGAGGAGGAGGTGGATGTGGAGGAGGAGGAGGAGGCGAAGGGTGAGCAGAATGAGAAGGCCGTGAAGGAGGGTGATGATGATGATGCTGACGACGATGATGATGAAGGCGATAATGATGCTGCTGCTGATGACGATGATGATGATGCTGCTGCTGGTAATGATGATGATGATGATGATGATGATGATGATGATGATGATGATGATGATGATGATGATGATGATGATGATGATGCTGCTGCTGCTGCTGATGATGATGATGATGCTGATGATGATGATGATGATGATGCGATGCTGCTGATGATGCTGCTGATGATGATGATGATTCTGCTGATGATGAAGATGATGATGATGATGATGATGATGATGATGATGATGATGATGAGGATGATGATGATGATGATGATGATGATGATGACGTTGATACTGATGCTGTTGATGACGACGATGATGGTGGTGGTGATGATGATGATGATGATGATGATGATGATGATGATGATGACGACGAGGAGGAGGAGATTGAGGAGGATGACGACAAGAAGGAAGTGGAGAAGGAGGAGGAAGAGGAGGAGGAGGAGGAGGAGGAGGAGGAGGAGGAGGAGGAGGAGGAGGAGGAGGACGAGTCGGAGCGACACTGCTTGCTTCCCAGGAGGGCGAGCAGGAGAAGCCCATGCCTCCTACGTCGCGTTGTTTAAGTGCGGGAGTTTTGCCTAGGTTTTGGCCTCCAGGGGCCTGCTTCGGGCCCTGGGACAAGGACAATGCGATCTGGGGTGAAAAACCGAACGGGCCCCTGGGAAGGGGTCACGAGGTCCTGGGTACACGCATGGAAAACATACTGTCGGATGCCTTGGAGGATGAGGAGAAACAGGACGACCAGGAGGAGGATGAGGAGGATGAGGAGGAGGATGAGGAGGAGGAGGAGGACAGTTGTTCTCTGAGGTGTTTGGGCCTTTTGTGGCTTTCGGGAGGTGGATGGTTTTTGTCTGCGGATGAGGATATTGGGCTCGTATTGTTTGCGAGACACAGGATGGTTGAGCTGTGTTTGTAGGAGGAGACGGGGAGGAAAGACATCATCAAAACACAAGAGCTCTCGAGCAACGTCACGGCACGACAGTTTCCATGGGTGGAGGGCGCGTTGACCAGCGAGTGTGCTGGGGGGGGGGGGGCGGCGGGCATGAAAAGGATGTCGGCGAGGAGGAGCAGGAGGAGGAGCAGGAGGCACCCCGAGCGAGCAGACAGCATGCCAAATGCGGAAGACCAGGATGCTTCGCAGCATGACGGCTTCGATGATGATCGTGATGAAGACGCTGATGAGGATGCTGAGAATGAATGTCGGAAGACTAACTATTGTTGATTCCTCCCTCCAGTGCCCAGTGTGTTTTTTCAATACAAGTGCCCTCCCCGGGCTCGCACCCTGCTTTCCATCAGTGCAACTCTTGAGCCTCAGACATTGTTGTTGGCCCCCAGTTTACTGGAACAGTGGCTCCCGCTTTACAGTTCATCACAATTTATAGGAAAATCGCGCTCTCGCTCTGGATCCCCTTCTTCACAATTCATTCACGAATCGCTCCCTCGGCGCTCTGGAATCGCGCTCTCGTTTGGGATTGGTTCATAATTTGCTCACGAACCGCGCTCTCGCTTGAGACATCCTTACCAACTCCTCTTGCTAATCCCTGATGCCAATCCGTCTCGTCTTCCATCTTGTTCCCTTCTCTCCTGCCTGCCTTCCTCGACTCCCTTCCTCTTCGCTGTTCCTTTTCCACTATTTCTGTCCTTCCACTGCGCCAGTTGCATGGGGCAGGGAATGAAGATCGACCCCCGAAGGGGGTATGATCAGAGACCAAGAGAGCGGGTATCGGCGGTTTGGGTGAGGCATGTTGAATGGTACGCGAGCGTATGCGAGCGAAGAGTCTTAAACCGATGAGTGCCGCGCCCTCGACACTCAGGAGTCACGCTCTCGCTCTGGACTTCCTCGCGGTGTACTCGGGAGTCGCGCTATCGCCAGAGACCTCGCGATTTATGCAGGACGCTCTCGTTTCAGCGACCCGCCCGCTCGACCCGCCCGTCTGGTGCTGCCGCTTGTCTTCCTGCTCCTAACCCCCCTCCTGATCTCTCTCGTGCTCCATCATTCTGCGTCCCCCTTGCCCCTTCCCTCCTTCATCCCTTCTCGCGCTCCTTTCCTTCTCGCTCTCTCTCTCTCTCTTTCTGTCTCCCTCCCCCTCCTGTTTTGTCAGCTGCTCCAACTACGCAGGGCAGGTAAGGAAGACATACTCCCAACAAAGGTACAATCGAAGACGAAGAGGGCCATGATCGATGGTTTGGGACACACATGTTGGCTGACACACGAGCAGATGAGAGCGAACATTCTTCAAATGGTTCTTGTTGTTGATGATGCTGTTGCTGATGATGGTGAGGAGGAGGAGGAGGAGGAGGAGGAGGAGGAGGAGGAGGAGGAGGAGGAGGAGTAGGAGGAGGAGGAGGAGGAGGAGGAGGAGGAGGAGGAGCTGGAGGCTGGGCAGGTGGAGTAGAGGAAGTGGGAGTAGAAGTCGTGGGAGGAGCAGGAGGAGGACCAGCATGAGACGTTAGCGAGGGTGAGCCAGACTTGCAAGGTCACTGGCGAATCTGGGCGATGAGGCGAAGGCTACGGTGATGCATACAAATGCGCTCCTGCTTACGGGACCTACAACACCGGCCCGCCGTGACCATCAGCGAGTGACGTCTCCTGTGCGGGGCAGCGCGACGCACCCAGCCTCCAGCGCACCCAGCACACCCGGCGCACCCGTCACAACCCGTCACGCACCTGGCGCATCTGGTGCGCCTGCCGCACCCAGCACGTCCGGTGCATCCGGTACATTGGGCACACCTGTTAGGCTTCCCGACGCTCCAGGACAGCCCAAGAGGCCCTGCACATCGCCCCGAGACGGCCCAAGAGGGCTTCACGAAGGTCCCAAGACGGCCCGAGAGGGCCCCAAGACGGAGCCCACACCTGGCGTACCTGCACCCGCCGCACCCGGCACACCCTAGCGAACCGAGCGCAACCGGCGCAACCAGCGCACCCAGCGCACTTCTTGCACACCCTGGCACACTTGGCGCAGCACCTGGCGCACCTGGCCCACGGGGCACTCCCGTCCTCCTCGTCGTCTGGGGGGCTGCAGGGGCCGTCAACGATTGTCGGGGCCAGGGGATTGCGTTGAAAATAGTGATACCAACGTGGCCATCGCGAACGTGTCCAATCAGGAGCGAAAGAAGGACGTACTCGCACATGAATCCACGTTGGTTCCGAGAGTACTCGTTGCGCACACGTTCGTATTTTGCGGCCGGTCTCGCGGATTGGGGGCGCGCGTACATTTTTTGTGGGCTCCTTACTGCAAACACCCAGCGCACCAGTGCAAGTGGCGCGCTCAGCGCACCCGGCGCACACACCCAGCACACCTGGCCCACCAGGCACCCCTGGCACGCACCCGTCCTCCTCGTAGTCTGGGGAACTGCAGGGGCCGCCAATAATTGTCGTTGCCCGGGGGGGGGAGGGTTGCGATGAAAATTGTGATCCCAACATGGCCATCGCGAACATGTCAAATCAGGCTTCCTCACCTGCCACGTGTGAAGGGTGCAGCCCCCAAAACAGGGGAGGAGAGGACGGACGGAAGGGGGAGGGAGAAGGATGGATGACAAGAGAGATTAGCTGGAGGGGGGCTAGGTGCAGAAAACAGTGGCACATCCAGACGGGCTGATCGGGCGGGTAGGCCCAAACAGGCGGGTTGGGAAGACGGGCCCAAGCGGCCAGGTCGAGCAGGCGGGGTTGCTGAAGCGTGGGTGCTGCATGAATCGCGAGGAGGTCTCGAGCGATAGCGCGATTTCCAAGTAAATCATGAGAACAATGACCAGAGCGAGAGCACGATTCCTGAGCGTCGAGGGCGCGGCGTCTGAATAAATTGCGAGTGGGCCCGCGCGGGAGTTCGATCCCTGCACGCATCGTGCGCAAGTCCCGCACGAGAGCGCGATTGTGAAGTATTGTGAGGAGGCATCAGGCGGGAGCCGTTGCTGTTGTGGTGTGTGGGCCAGCAAGGTTGTAGTGCGTGGGCCAACAACCCAATCTGAAGAGGAACATGCCCCCTTGTAAAAAACATGGTGCGAGCCCCGGGAGGAGCATTTGGGTTGGAGATCACAAGGTGCACCGCAGGGGGGCACCAATAGTAATTATTTTAAGAAGCGGGAGTGTAACAAAAGCAACGAATAAACAACAACACGCATAACCAGGGCCACGGACTCCCACTTCACCCGTGCACCCAGGGGTAGTACAAGACCGCTCGGACCCCTCACCCTCACTACAAGAGGCTGTGAGTGAAGAGCCGATGGTGCAGCTGCTTCATTCAGTGGCTGGCATGTTTGGCTGCCTTTACTGCTGCCATTGCTGGACTTTCTGCGTTGATCTACAAACGTCCCATACACTCGGCGGCGGATGTCGCAGGTTCGGCTTGTCTTAGGCCTGGCGTCCAGTCGCCGCCGCAGCGCTGCCCATCCATGTAGGGCGGGACGGCGACACGGGCTCTTCTTGCGTGGGGCGAGAGGGCAAGATGTGGGTTGCCGCCTGTTCTCTTGACTGTCGCCTGCCAGGAGATCCAGACTACGGGCAGATATTAGTGTTCACGTGCAACGACATTCAGGCTTGTAACGGCTTAGGCGCCTGGGGGTCTTGCGGCGGAGTGAGCGGCGGCAGAGGCGCTGCAACAGTTCATTCTGCACTTTTTTGGCGGCGCTTGTTGTGGCCTGGAGCAACGGATGCGGGGGGAAGAGGGGGCACGGCATAAAAACGAGGAGGAATAAGACGTATGCAGGGGAAATCGATGGAGGAGGATATTTGAGGGATGAACAGAGCAGCGAAAGGATGAGGACATCGATGATAATATCAGCCGCGCGTGTTTCCAACGACGCGGCTGGAGCTCCATACACCATTATCACGGTCGTTTTTCCGAGCCAGATCGGTCCGTGAGGGTTCCCAGACCCCTTCCCAAATCCTCGGTCCTCGATCCTCCGCCTCTTTCCCCCCCTCGAGGAGGATGGGGGGAGGGAAAGGAAGGGGAGGAGCCAGGAGGAGGAGGAGCGAGGACAAGCTCCTCCTCCATGCTCTTTCGAGGAATGGGGTGGAGAGGGGTAGTGAGGACGAGGTTTTCTCTCTCTGTCTCTCTCTCTCTCTCTCCCTCTCTCTCTTTCGGTGGAGGAGGAGGAGGTGGAGGAGGGAGAAGGAGGAAGGAGGAAGGAGGCAAGAGGGAGGAGGAGAGGAGGAGAGGAGGAAGGAGGAAGGAGGAGGGAGGAAGGAGCAGGAGGAGGAAGAGGAGGAGGAGGAGGAGGAGGGGGGGAGGAGGAGGAGGAGGGAGGAGGAGGAGGAGGAGGAGGAGGAGGAGGAGGGGAGGAGGATGAGAAGGAAGAGGAGGAGGAGGAGGAGGAGGAGGGAGGAGGAGGAGGAGGAGGAGGAGGAGGAGGAGGAGGAGGAGGAGGAGGGGAGGAGGAGGAGAAGGGAGGAGGAGAAGGAGGAGGAGGAGGAGGAGGAGGAGGAGGAGGAGGAGGAGGTCGAGGAGGCATCTGGGGTCTCTGGAGGTCCTCAGAAGCCTCCCGAGGTCTCCAGGGGCCTTCAGGGCCCCGTCAAGGGCCGTACGCATCGAGACACCTCTGTGCCATCCTCCACTCTTGTCGCCGTTTTTTCATTTACTGTTTCGCCCATCGGTGCGGGCCTCCGCGCTCCCCCCTCCCCTCTCATAGATCAGATCCCGGCTGCTCTTGGCGGCCGCTTTTGGCGACTGGTCAGGGTCCCTCTCCCCCAGTCTGCTTACGCGGCGGAGCAAGCACATCGACTAATCGCTGGCCCAGACCCCCCCCACCTCCCTTCCCCACCCTCCGGCGAAGTGTCGAAACCCAGAATGAAAAGAAACGCCTACCTAGTAGACGCTACCAACACGTTCCACCAGCCAAGTGGGTCTAGGTTGTCTCACGCGCTTCATCTTCCGACCCCCTATTTCCCTTCGGGAAGGGGCTCACCACTGCTCCTTCTTAGCAAACACTTCCTCTCTCCTCTCCCCTCGCTCCAAAAGAAACGCTCCCCTCCTCTCCTTCCTCACTCCTGCTCCACAATGCACGCTGACCTTCCCCTCTCTCCTTCCTCACTCCTCCTGGGTAGAGGAGGCTGGTGGAGAAGGAGGGACAGCGGAGGCAGGATGGAGCAGCGATGGACGCAGGAGCCCGAGGCGGATGGACAGAAGGAACAGGGTGAGGGCAGGGGAGTGAGAGGTTTCAAGAGCGGTGGGCAGACAGAGGAGGAACAAGGAGCCCTGAGACACGACGTTGCGAAACACATGCAGCACCGCGAGACAAATCACGACAGAGAGCCCCTAGACCCCAGCTATCTGCGGCGTCTTCCGAGGAGGAAGAGGAGCAGGAGGAGGAGGAGGAGGAGGAGGAGGAGGAGGAGGACGTGGAGGAAGAGGAGGTGGATTCGGATTCGGATTCGGAACGATTGCGAAGCAAAATTATACCGAGCATGCGACGCCCCCACTGACCTTGAAGACGCACAGGACGACAAGGCAACCGAAGCGCCCGAACAGGAGGAACAACTTCACGAATACTGCATGCCACCGCTGTGAAAACCGTAGCCCCCACTGACAGCAATGCAAATACTGCCGCCGAGCGATAAGAAGGTGACATATCACAACCCACCACCCCGAAACTGAAACTTAAGAAAGGCCTTCACCATATTGGTTAAATGGCTAACCGCATGTCCGTCGGCACTTTCCGCACGGGAAATTGACCACCTGCACGTCTTGATGAATTGAGAGAAGCACCAACAGTAAGTAAAGGAAGCAAAACGCACCGCCTGTCGAGGTGAACCGCCGCACTATCCCAATAGTACCGCCTAATTAAGCCCACACAGCAAAACCGCATGCGTATACCACCCAAGCCCACAGTTGGAGAACCCTAGAATGCGTACACATTGAAACCCACATTGAGATGCCGACAAGAGACCATGCCACCAGCGCTGTGCACGCCTGAAAAGCCTCCGGACAACACCTCCCGCAACTGACAGAGTGAATACACCCCCCGTGCGGTGATGGGAGAAACTGAGCCATGCTTAGCAAAAGCACATATAAACGTGAGCAATGTTATGGCAGGGAAAATACAGCCCAAAATAAATTGAGTATGAAGCACCACCAGAAGGATACGAAAGCAAACCCAACTTGAATGAATAAAACGGCCACTAAACCCCTGCGGCATGCGACTAGGAATAAAGCCCCTCGCACTCCGACCGACAGGGAGGGCAGAATACATCCAACCAGCTGCTTGCAATACAACCCCAAATTTGATTGATAGAAACGGCCACTCTACCCCTGCGGCATGCGACTAGGACAAAAAGCCCCTCGCACTCCGACCGTCAGGGAGGGCGGAATATACCAGCCAAAAGTGCGACGCCGAAAGCCGTACAGACTACCACGAATATTGCCTACAACAACTGCTGTTTTCAATGTCCGATTTGCCCGCC
>CAUYUJ010016784.1:186704-190400 GCA_963575745.1 Prorocentrum cordatum
CGCCGCCGGGGAGCCGCTGCCAGAACCGGACCCGCACTGGGCCGCGCGTTGGGCAGCTCCGCAACGAGCCCCTCTGCGGCCGCGCGGAGCACGCCTACCGCTGCGCCTGCGGGGGCGGCCTGAAGGCACGCATCCGCGACCTCGAAGATGCGTGGGAACGCATTCGCCAGGAGTGCGGCTTCCACACTGAAAGGCAGGTGCACGTCCCGGCCTGGGACGGGTGGCTCCGGCGCTGCACCGACGCGGGCTGCGACGCGCGCGGCTGGGCCTTCGCCCCGCCGGCAGGACCCTGCGGCGCTTGCGGAAGCGCCCTCACTGCGCGGCGCGAAAAGGGCATCCTTGACTTCGAGGCCCAGCGCCCAGGGTGCCCTCGGCTCTTTGCCGACGTGACAGTGCGGCACGGTGTGCCCGGCGAGGAGCGCGCGCCAGCTGGACGCCGCGGCAGCGCGCGACGGCGCAGTGAACCGGGACGCCGAGGGCGACAAGCGCCGGCGCTACCCGGAAGGCGGGGCCCCCTGGCCGGTCCTCCCCTTGGCGCTGGAAACGGGGGTCTGGCACGGGCCGGCAGCGCTTCGCCACCTGCGGGAACTGGCGCGCGACCGGGCGTAGCAGCTCAGCGACGACACAGCCGCCGAGGCCGCAGCGGGGGTGCTCGCCCGGCGCAGGGGCGCCGAGCGGAGCGTCGCGCTCCACGCCGCGATGGCGCGCCAGCTGCGCAGCGCGCTCGGCCAGGCGCGCGCGCGCGGCCAGCGCCGCGCTGGCCGAGGAACTCGCCGGCTAGCCGTCGCTGCCGGCCGGGCAGGGCCGCCACTGGAGCGGCCAGGAGCGGCCGGCTAGCCGTCGCTGCCGGCGGGGCAGGCCAGGAGGAAGAGCAGAAGCGGGAGGAGGAGGAGGCGGAGGAGGAAGAGGAGGATAAGGATGAGAGGGGGGGGGGTGAAGGTCTGCTACAATATCGTCTCGTTGTCGGCGATGGTCTGTGGGCACTGTAGAGTGCGACCCCTTACTTGCTGTTGTCAGTAGGTTTTGTGCGGGGAGTGGAAGGGATGGAGGATGGAGGATGGAGGACTCAGGACCGGGGCGTATCTTCGAAGGACCTCGGGCCAGGCAGCTTGCAGGCAAACGGCGGCTTGGACGTTGCGGCGTTCACCACCATAGAACGCTACACACACACCACGGGTGGCTTGGCGACCTGCCTGCCCTTGCCAATTTTTCCAGCCCGGACCTACGACGGTTCAGTTTTGCCTTGGCTCGCAGGCTCCTGGGCTTCTGGTTGGCTGTCGCTCCCAAGTTGTCGTCTGGACCGGCTTGGGGGACCGACCCCAGGAGCAGGAAATTCAGGAGGGGAGAAACACACACAGACACAATGAATCTTCGACTCCCAGGAAACTATGGGAAATCTATGGGGAGTGGGGGGTGGGGAGACGAAAACCCCGAATATGTTGGAAAATATGGGGAATCCTTGGATATGTGCTTATTTATTTGTCTGTATTTCCTCCTCCTCCTTCTCCTTCTCCTCCTCCTCTTCCTCTTTCGACCGCTGGAGTCGCCAAGGAGGTCTGGGCCTCGTCGCCCTCGCCGCCGTTCGCCGCCAGCCAGGCCATGCTCACGAAGCGGGCCCTGTTCCTCGACTGGCAGAGGCACGCCGTGGCCGTCGTCTGTCGCCCAGTCCCCCCCCCCCAGAATCTCCTCCTCGTCCTGGTCGCCCTTCGTCTTCTCCTCATCCATCCTGATCGTCGTCGTCGTCGTCGTCATCCCCCTCCTTCTCTTACTCCTCCTTCTCGTCCACCTCCTCTTCCTCCTCCTTCTTCTCGCCGTCCTCCCCCTGCTCCTGCTCCTCCTCCTCTCCTTCTCGTCCTCACCTTCTGCTTTTTATGTTTGGTGCAGCGCTGGCAACAGATTTGGAAGCCTTGCACCGACCTTACGAATGGTAATCCCATCTGCTGGCACCAACGGACTCTCTAGGAAGCTTGCGCGGACAGTTTTTTCGAGGTGACCCCCCTTGCATCCTCTGTGCATGCCACCAGTCCTCGTCTAGGTTTTTGTGACCCTCGAGAAGTGTGCATTGCAGGCGTTGGTGATCGTGCGCCAGCGTCTGTGGTGATGCACAGGCGGCCTCGTGCTCAAGATTCTGCACGTCCCCGGCTCCTCCGTCGGCACCCTGTTGCCGGGCCCCCCGTTTGAGAAACCTGTGCCCGAGCGTGGGGCCTTGCAGATCTCTCTCTCTCGGTGCGACCCCCGGCCGGTGGGCCTCCCACCAGGACAGTGGAGCTGCAGGTCTGTTACCACATTGCTGTGTCGTGTGCCGTTTTTTGATGCAGGTCTCGCGCAGGGCGCGAGCCGGTCGCTTGTCTCACGCAAGCCCCCTCTGCTGCTCTGCCAGGGTGCGTGCCTTTTCTGCCTTCCCTCCTGCCCCTGCTCCTTCCTGTTTTCCCCTCCCCCCCGTCCCCGTTTTCCTCTTTCCCCATTTCCCCTTCCTCCCATTCCACGTTTTCCGCCCCTTGTCGCACTCCACCCTTCTTTCTCCCTTGCCTTTTTCCCCATGGACCGATCCCATCTCTCTCCCTCTCCTGCAGGCGAGCATCGTGTTAAGAAGCCTCCTCCCGAAAAGCTGGGCCACTGTGTTTCGACCAACTTGCCAGAACGCCGGCTCAGTTTCTTGAGCACGTTCGTCCCCCCCCCCAGCGTTGAGGCCAGAAATTGGCCTAGGCTTGCTTCAAGAACCTCACGGAAAGCTGGCCCAGACTTCTAGAGTGATACTTTTTTTTTGGATCGTATCTTCGGCTGTACGTCAACTCCCCCCATCTGTCCACTCCCTCCAGCCCGCTTTCATTCCCCCTCTCTCCCCACTGCCACCGCTTCCTCACAACCTGCACGTCCGCTGCTCCCTCCGTCTGCCGTTGCTGCTCGTCACTCCCCCCACCCTTCCTCTCCGCCCCTCGCGCTCGCGCCTGGCTCCCGCCTCGTTCCCCCCCCCTTCCCCCATCCCCGTCCTCCCCGCTTCGTGCGGTCGCGCCTCGCCCCCCCTTCCCTCCTCCTCCCCCCGCCCCCCAGCAGGGTGACCTGCTCAAAGGCGAGCTCTTTCTCCTCGGGGGGGGGGCTGTCCTGGTTCCTGGCTGGTCTTAAGCCCTTCACAGCCAGGGTGACGAGAAGGTCCTCTCGGATGGCCCCCTGGAGGGTTTGGGCAGGACCGTCGGACTCCCTCTCTTTTCTCAGCCCCTCAGCGGCGCGCGTTCCCCCCGTCCCCAGTCTGAGTGCAAGCCTGCAGCGTTCGTGTGCGGCCACCAGGGAGAACACCCGAACGCAGACTGAGCGGAGGATCCCGAGAGGGCACAAAAGCATCAGACCTGCAGGCGTCGGCGAGGTGCTCCCCTCCCTTCTGTCTGGCCCTTCCTGCTCCCTCCCTCCTGCCTCGCCCCTTTGCGTCCTCCCCCCCCCGGGGGCCGCCCACAATTAGGGGAACGAACATGACATAAACATAACAACTCGGGAGGTCCGCGCGGATTTCTCGGATCGGCGCTCGACCCTCCTCCCTGGCGCGCGAAGCGCGCCAGGCGCCGCCAGGGGGCCCCAGCGCCGATCCGAGAAATCCGAGCGGACTCCGAGCTTTTATGTTTATGTCATTCTACGTTCCCCTAAACATGCGAGCCCTCGCCTCCCGACGCGCCGCCGCCCCTCCCGGCGGAGAGGCACGGCGCG
>CAUYUJ010016784.1:190500-233223 GCA_963575745.1 Prorocentrum cordatum
GAGGAGGGGGAGGGAAGAGGAGGAGGAGGAGGAGGAGGAGGAGGGAGGAGGGAGGAGGGAAACCTCTCCCAGATCGCCGATCGGCCTGCGGGCCTCCCCGAGGCGCGCTCGGCCGCCGCAGCCCCGCGGAGGCCCGCGGCGCCCCCCAAAAGGGCCGGCTGGGCCGCGGGCAGCGGCGCGCCCGCGGCCTCCGCGGCGGCGGCCTCGGTCCAGGGGCGCTCGCGCGGGCGGCAGCGGCAGCGGGCGGGCGAGGTCCTCCCCCGCCTCGGCCGTCGCTCCCTCCCTCGTCGACCCTCCTCCCTCCATCGCGCCCTCGTCCCTCGCCTCCTTCTCCTCCCCCTCCCCTCCCTCCCTTCTGCCCCCCCTTCCTGCAGCCCTCGCTCCCTCGCTCCCTCCCCCCGCCCCACTCGCTCTCTCTCTCTCTCTCTCTCTCTCCCGCATTTCTCCCTCCCTGGCGGGCGAGCTTCAGCCGGGTCGAGCCAACGTAGAAAACGATCACTAAAACATGTTGGCCAGCGTGAACCGCAAGCAGTGATTTCTTGCAACCTGTGCGGTGCAGTCTACGTCGTCGGATCAGCGTTGCGCACTCTAGGTGTTGCAATTCATGTGGTGCAATCTATACAGTATAAACCAAGTTTAAGCGATACAAAGTCAAGTAATGCAACGCAACGCAATGTAATGCAAAGACATGCGCGGCAAGCCAACGCAATGCCACGCGGTGCAAAGCAGTCCAAAGCAACAGCAGTGCGCAGCTATGCAAAGCAACATAGCACTTCGACGCAACGCAAAGAAATGGAACGCAACGCAATGCAAGGCAATACAACGCAATGCCGAGAAATGCAGAGCAATAATAATCAATGGATCGCAGTGCAAACCAATGAACACCAACGCAACGCACACCAACGCGATGCAAAACAATGCAACGCATTGCAAAGCAAAGCAACGCATTGCCACGCAATGCAAATCAATGCAATAGACTGCCAAACACTGCAAATCAATGCAACGCAAGGCAGGGCAATGCACTGCGATGCAAGCCAATGCGAGGCACAACAAAGCAACGCAAAGCACTGCAATGCATCGCAATGCAATGCGATGCAAACCAATGCAAGGCACAGCGAAGCAACGCAAAGCAGTGCTGACTAATGCAATGCAATGCGAAGCTCTGCAAAAAACAAGCCAATGCAAAATAACGCAAAGAAGTGCAAAACAACGTATGTAACGCGATGCAGAATACTGGGCAAGCAATACAGAGCCATGCACAGCGATGCAACGCAGAGTGAGGCAATGCAGATAAATGCAAAGCCACGCAACACGATGGAAGACAATGCAAAACGATGGGATTGCAAAACAGTGCAATGCGACTGCGAAGGAATGCAGCGCAATGCGATTGCAGTGCAACGGGGCGGCGGCGACTAGCGGGCTGCTGCGGCAACCCGGTCTTCTATTTTGGGAAGAATGGTGCGGCGACGGACGGGAATGGGGCTGCCGGTGTGGCACAAACGGGCCCAGGCTCCTAGAAGGCAGGTGTGGACCCAAGTCTGGACCCCTAATAAGTGCAAGCACTGTTTCGGGAACAGTGTTGCGCACAGACGGCATGTGGGGCCATGTGAACGCAAAACGGGAGCACCAGAGCCGATGCTTAGTTCAATCCCTCAGGACTCTGTGGTCTGCAGGCATGGGGCTGGAAGTCGCAGCGATATCGAGCAAGCAGCACGCGGACTGCCGAATCGTTGAGATTTCCATGAAAGGCATCGCCTTTGAATGCCCGTGCAGAGGGGCCCAGTCTTGCGCGAACGAGCCCTTGTGACTACTCGGCCTGAGGCGCCACTCGAGCGTGTAGCTTCAGCTGGCCTTGATGAGCCCCCCGAGTAATCCAGGGCGGCCTCAACACCTCAACCCTGGGCGGCACCAGGGTGTCGAGACCGCACTGGACTACTCGTTGGGCCTGTTGAGGACTTCTGGGGCTACTCGGGGGGCCTGTTGAGGCCAGCCGGGACTAGCATGGGCGCGATCTGCGCGCAACCCGAAGCCGTATCATTCGCCTGCTAATGGGAGTCAGACTTCTGCGGGTCAGGATCAACGAAGGGATGAAAATACGGGCCCCGGCGAAGAAATTCCAAAACAAGTACAAACGAAAAGATCGAGAATCACAAAACAGCTCGCCGCTTGGGCCCCACCGCCAGCCCAAACGGCGAGCGAGCATAAACTAGGCGAAGCCCCGCCCGCATTCGAATGCCAACACTTCGTCGTACTACTCGTATTCCCCCCCGTCCTCCTCCTCATCCTGATCGTCGTCGTCCTCCTCCTCGTCCTCCTCATCATCCGCCACGTCTTCCTCGTCTTCCTCCTACTTCAGCTCATCCTCGTCGTCCTCGTCTATGACCTCGTCCTCATTTCTTCTCGTTCTCCTCCTGCTCCTCCTCCTTCTCCTGGTACCTCGGCAGCCGAGAATAAAGCCGTCTCCTATCGGCCATAGGTTGCGCCCTCGGCGGCAGAGAATAAACAACGTCCCCTATCGGTTGCGCCATAGGTTGCGCCCTCGGCGGCCGAGAATTGTTTGTTTGGTTTATCCTCAGCAGCCTGGGTGCGCGCAGCGCGCACGTCCAGCTCCTGCGTCGCAGGCCGCACGGCAGCCCTGTTGGCCGCCTCTGGAGTCGCCGCAAACGGCGGCAACTCGACAGGGCAGAGCGGCGGCGACGCAGCTGCGTCGCGGGCGGCAGCTCAGAAGAAGTGGAGCCCGCCGCGACGCCGTCACGCGAGTGGCCTCCTAGTCGGAGCCACACCCCTCATGATCTTCTCGGCCTTCCTCCTGCGCTCCGCCTGGGCGCTGGGCTTGAGCGCTGGGGCACAGGCCAAGCCGAGCCCCCTGTGTTTGCCCTTCACCTCCTTCGCGTACTGGAAGCACTTCAGGCAGACGCGGTACCCGAAGTACGTGCGCAGGTCGTGGCCGCCTCCGCCCACGTCGAGCGCGCCAGAGCCGCTGGGCGGCGGCGCAGCAGGCTGGGCCTTGGCTCCCCCGTCGCCTGCCGTCGGCGGCTCCTCGTCAGCACGCAGGTCACCGTCACCGACGGATCCCAGACTCTGGCTCGCGCCACGATGCTGAAAGGGAGAGGAGCCCGCCGACGGTTGCTCCTTTTGTCAGCACTCAGGTCACCGTCGCCGACGGATCCCAGAATCTGGCTTTCGCCACGATGCTGAACGCCCTCGCCAGCACGCAGGCCACCGTCACCGACGGATCCCAGAATCTGGCTTTCGCAACGATGCTGAACGAAGGAGGAGCTCGCCTCGCTGCTGCATGCCTCGCCGCTGGCATGGGTGGGCTGGCTCTCGTCCTCCACGAAACGGCGGGCTGCTGCGACCGCCACCGCGGCAGCTCCAGCGTGCGCCAGGGCCGAGGCGCTCGCCCGCTTCTTGCCCCCACTGGTGTAGGCGTCGGGAGCGAAGGCCTTCGGCGTGCAGCTCTGCCTTGGGAGGTTCTTGGTCGAGATGTCAGTGAAGGCCGACCGCAGGCAGCGCAGACAGTGGAGCGCCTGGACGCCCTCTGCTCCGCCCTTGATCTTGACCAGCTCGTGCTTGGTGACGTAGAGCCTGGGGCCCTTGGACTCGGGCTCCCTGTACGTGTCCCGAAAGTCGATCCTGAGGTCAGCAGCTTCGGCGCCTGCCTGCGATACCCAGAAGACCGCACCGTCCAAGGTGAGCGCCCGTGTCCTCCTGGCCTCGCGCGCCTGCAACGGCGCCCTGAGGTGTTCCGTGACGAACTTCGCCGCTCGGTTAGCTTCGTGGTTGCCTCGCCGACTGCGGAGAGTGATCTAGCCCTCGTCCACCTCCTTGAAAGTCGCGTGGCCCTTGACCTTCCGCACCGTGAGGCCGTCGCTGCTGAGATCGCCGAAGTCGTCCAGCGCGTGCCAAATCCTGCGCCAGATCTCCCCCCAGGCGGACGCATGCGAAGTAGTGGCCTCGCGCCCTCTCTCCATCAAGCCTTTGACCACATACTCGGCGTCGAAGTTGGCCGTGATGGGGGGAAGCGAGTGCCTGAGGAACGCGTAGAGCGCGAGCAGCTCTGCGCCGTCGATTGACTGGATAAGCCCAGGCACAGGGGCGCCCATGGCCTTGACACACGATCCCTTGCCTGGGTCTTCTCCTTCTGGCCCAGGCGGCAACTCGACTACTGCGCATCCTGCCATAGCCAGCGAAGTGCCAGCCTCGAAGCAGCAGCCGTCGGCGAACAGCTCGGTGTTGATGAACGGGTCGGCGTCCCCTTTGAGCCAGCGCAGCCCCTGAAGCAGGTCGCCCTGCAGGGGGCGCCAGTCGTGGCTGAGCTCAGGCAGCAGGGGCCGCTGGAACAGCGTTTTGATCGTGATGCTGGACTCGAACTGTTTGAACTTCTCCAGCTCCTCAGGCAGCTCGAAACTGGACCAGCTGTCGCAGCGCTCCAGGTGGCAGTGCCACAGGGTGCCCAGGGAGTGCGGGTGTAGCTCACAGTGTGGTGTAGGAGCGAGCCTCGGCGCTGCCTCAAACCTTCGCTGGTTGAGCCACTGGCCGTGCACCAGCAGCGACCTCGCGTAGCCCCTCTGCTTGTCGTCCATGGGGCTTCCACCTGCGGCCCTCGAAGGTGGAGGCTTTGCCTGTGCTGAGCCACCTGCGCACCTGTGGGACGAAGGCGCCGTTGGTGATGCCCTCGTGCGTGTCCGCCGCTAGCTGTCGTAGCTGCCAGGCCTGCGCGCCCTTGCGCAGCACCTGCTTGATGCACCAGGGGGAAGAGCTTGTGATGCCGATGGTCTCGCAGGTGCTGGGCCTGAGCCACTGGTCGAAGCTGCGCACGTCGTAGCCGACACGCCCGAGCGTCAAGACTGCCGCGGAGATTGGCCCTCGGACCTCACTCCAGCTGCGAACGTGCCTCGCGAAGCCGTCGAAGGTTGACTTGAGCACTCCTGCGGGAACCCAGCCTTCCCGGAGTGCACGTGCAAGGGTGCAGACAGGCGCCAAGGTTGCGCCGTACATCGGGTCGATCTCGCTCGGCCCGCCGAAGACGAGGCAGCCAGTTGTGGCCTTGCCCTGCGGCCTTGGCTCGATTGTCTTGAGTGCACGAGACGCCGTACATTATGCTGGGCATGAGGCCTGTGAAGGCGACCTTAGCCGCGGCTGCTCGGCCTCGCCGAAGCCCCAGCAGCCGTTTGATGCGAGGGGGCCTCGCCTTGGCGTTGGCCATGCGCAGCTTACGCACCGCGCCGGCACGCCGCCCTCCTTCAGCGTGGTCGACTCCAAGGTTGCGCACACTCGCCACTGCAACAGCACCGCAAGCCTTGATGAGCTTGGCCTGGAGTCCCTTCCTCAGCTTGGCGCTGCTAGCGAGGATCCTGGACTTCTCCGTCGCGACCTTGAGCTTCACCTTGCTGAGCTCCTTGACCAGGAGCTTGGTACTGGCGATCAGGTTCTCAACTTTGCTGGTGCCGCCCCAGCGCTGCATCACCATCGCGTCCACGACCACTGCGGGGACCACCGCGTGGTGCTTGATCACCATCGTATCCAACGGCGCGAGGAGCATCACCTTCATGAACGTCGTGGCGAACGCGTCGCCTGCCAGCACCGTTTGCATCACCACCAGCTCATCCGAGCAACAGCCTTCCAGGCAGACCACGCGGGGCATCCTGCACAGGTTAATATGCAGCTTGGCCAGCCGGAGCGGGAAGTTGTGGGCCTGGCAGGCCTTCAGGAGCTGGCTGTGCAGTATCTGCTCGAAAGCCTTCCAGAGGTCGAGGAGGATCGACGCCGAGGCCCAGTCATGCTGTTCGTAGACCGCGCCCATCATGTGGACCCACTCGGCCCTGGCCTGCTGCTGCCACACGGCGCGGTCGCAGCTCTTGCCCGCGCTGGCCCACCAGTATGGCCTGTCGCGCTCCCGTTCCCACTGCTTCGCGACTGGCCGTCGCAACCTTCCGTGGATGCGCACTAGAGCCCCCAGCAGCGCGATTGGGCGAAGTCCTCCGTCCGTCTTGGGGATGAAGGCCATCTTGGTGACGAAATCAGGCCACTCGCACCTGCTCTATCACGTCAAACAGGTCGATCATGGCCTCGATGCCTTCGTCGTCCATTAGCTGCAGCTCCCTGGGCCTGAGCGAGTCGAAGGACGCACCCGTGGCCTCCTTGAAGCTGGCGATAACCTTCCTGGCCTCCTCGACTGTGGGCCTGGGCGGCCTCTCGCCAAGCTCGTCGGGCCAGTTGATGCGGGCCTCGTGCGAGCTGACGCAGGAGGAGGTGGGGCCCCCCAGGCCCACATACCCAGACCACTCCTTCACCAAGGCAGCGACCGTCTCCTGGAGGGCGGGGGGAGAGCCATCGGGGGACGCTCCCGAAGGGCGAGGAGCCCAGCCTTGCGGAGGTCTGGTGAGGGCGTGGAGGACCCCCGTGCCTCTAGTGTGGTGGTCGATCACCCAGTCGTTGTAGCTCGCCTGCCCTGCGTCGGCCCCCGCCTGGGCCAACTTGTCGGCAGCCGCGTTGACGTAGGCAGCGATGCCCTGCAGCGTGCCAATGTCCAGGGAGGGCGTGGCCTCCGCCAGTGTTGCGAATATGGTGATCGTATTCAGCTTGTGCTGGTCGGTGGTCTGAACCAAGTCATCGCCCGTCATCTTGCCGAGGGCCCGCAGCGCCCGAAGCCGACGGAGGGGAAAGTCGACCTGCGCGCAATCCTCGATCGCTATCGCCACCTTTTTGTGCCAGGAGGCGGCCTTGGAGCACTTGGGAATGCGTGGCGGGCTGGGTACCGCAACCTTGGCCATCTTGAGGCGGGGCCTGGCGCCGCGGCCTGCGTAGTCGTCGTGCTCGTGTGTCAAGCCCACGGCGTCGACGATGTTCCACTCGGCCTGGTAGACGAACAGCTGCCAGCGCGAGGAGAGGGAGCTCGTGGCCTGCATGGCCTGCCGAGCGGCCACCCAGTGAGCTGAGTGCCCCCTGCTGCAGCACGCGGCGGGCAGCGGGCAGGGCAGGCGCTTGGGGGTCTCCATGATCTGCATCTTCCTGGCGAAGGTGCGGCCGCCAACCCTCAGCTGGACAGGGAAGTGCGGCGCCAGGTTCCAGCCGTGCAGCACCGTGGCCTCTGCTACGCCGAAGGTCGCGCTGATGTCCCAGCAGTCGACGATGCGCCCCCAGGTCGGCAGGTGCCTTCGGCGGGGGCGACCACCATGAGCTTGAGTGCGTTGAGAAAGCCTGACGCCGCCAACTCCTGCGGCTCCAGGTTGAAGCCACAAACAATGATGGTGGGCTTGGCGATCTGCTTCGCCGCGCGGAAGACGGCCTGCAGCACCTGGTAGTTGAAGTCGGACATGCCCTCGCTGTCCTCGAGGTAGACGTTGAACCAGGCAACTCCGCCAGGCACGATGCCAGCGCAATGGGCGACCGACGCCCTGCCAGGGAAGAGCTCAAACCCGCCCTGCACCTCGAATGCGCCGAGGCCGTGCGCGCGCGGCGCCAGCTGCAGTAGCCCACCGTGGCCGTGAAGGCCTGGGCCCGTGCCCACTGCGGGGCGCGCGAGGGCATGCCAGCCCTGCTTCTTGAGCTTGTCGGTCACCTCTGCACGCCGAAAGTCGGAGAGGTGAGCCCCCTGCACCGCAATCATGTCTGCGTTGCGCACCTGGTTCTCGTCGAGCAGCGCGCCGAACCTGCTGTAGGCGTTGGCATTGATGGTGAGCGCTGTCCACCACCGCCTCTTGGTAGAGCTACCCGCCTGCCGTCTTGGATCGCTTGGCAGTGCGGATGGCCCCCATGGCCTCGGCAAGCCGCTTGCGCTCCCCCTCGTCCTGACAGGAACCCAGCAGGCCGCCAAGATCATCGCCAGCCACGAAAGCTTCGAAAGCATCGTCGGGCGAAGTCCCTTGCGAAGGGCCGCCCTCAGCAGCGGCCGCTTCTCCTCCAGCTGCTGCTCCTTCAAGGGGGACTGGCTCTTGAGTTGCATGCGCCTCGTGCTGCTGTGGCTCGGTCGGCCTGCTAGCGCTGTCAAGCTCGTCGACCGCAGCCTGGAGGGACTTGAGGAAGTCGGCAAGCGAGATGCCCTCCGTGGGGATCTCTTCGAGCGTGGCCTTGAGCTGCTGCGCCGTGAACGCTCCAGCTGCGGGTGCGCATGCACCGTGCAGCTTCGCCGAGTCCTGCTTCGCAGACTCGAGCTCCTTCTCCAAGTTAGCCACCTCGGCCTCTGAGGTTGACACCGCCTCCAGCAGCTTGAGAGCCGTCCTTGTTGCTTGCCAAGCGGCCCTTCGCGTTCTGGAGGGCCCTGGCGGCTTTGTCGACGGCCTGAGGAGCTTCTCGGCCAGCAGCGCCAAGCAGCCCAGCAGCAGCAGCCCGCCTGGCGTACTCAACCTTCTGCCTGGAAGAATGGGTCAAGGCGCTCTTCGTCTTCTCGTAGATGTCTGCAGGAAGCTCGGACCACTCCTTGACATCGCTGGGCGAAAAGGTCGCTCCTGCGCCAGGCTGCTGTCGCTGTGCCTGCGGGGCACCCCCCTGCTTGGTCCAAGGCTTCCATCCTCCTTGCTGCCCCTTGCGCTGCATCGAGAAATCGGCTCGTTTCGGCCCGCCGTCCCATGGACGAGGCGGTGGCTTGGCATCTCCACAGTTGTTGCAAGTCCGTCGGCCCTTGGTATTGAACTCATCGCAGCTGCACTTCCAATACTCCGCCATGGCATCAGCTCCCAGGCGAGTACGGTCAGCAGACACAGTAGGGTGAGTTTGCTGAGCGCAGTGGCGCCAGCAAGAGGACTGAGGGCGAGCCGCGGACTAGCGGTATCCGTGTCCTCCTCGGGCGGAGGCATGATCTTGAGCCAAAATGGCTACGGGAAGGCGGCCGAGAATAAAACCGTCGCGTATCGGTTGCGCCATAGGTTGCGCCCTCGGCTGCCGAGAATAAAACCGTCGCCTATCGGTTGCGCCATAGATTGCGCCCGTGGCGGCCGAGAAAAAAAGTCGCGTATCGGTTGCGCCATAGGTTGCGCCCTCGGCGGCCGCGAATAAAACCGTCGCGTATCGGTTGCGGCATAAGTTGCGCCCTCGGCTGCCGAGAATAAAACCGTCGCGTATCGGTTGCGCCATAAGTTGCGCCCTCGGCGGTCGAAAATAAAACCGTCTCCTATTGGTTGCGCCATCGGTTGCGCCCTGGGCTGCCGAGGATAAAACCGTCTCCTAACGGCTGCGCCGTAGGTGCGTAACGAGTGCGACCAGTCTGTCCAGTTCAGCTCAGACAATTAATCTCGCGAGAAACAAATTCGAGCTACGCCCGATAAGCAGTTGTTTGAGACATCTAAGGCCCCGAATTTATATGATCCAACGAAATGAGCTTACCTTCTCCGCACCCCCAGAGGCTGACGCCCATTAGCAAGCGGCGGACCTTCCCAAGCTTGCCGTTGCCAAACAGATTCGGTTCTCTGCCGCGTGGCAAGCGCCAGACACACACGAACATCTCTGGAGTAACTGGGCACCCTCGAGCAGCTCTGGAGCTCCGCGTCGCGCCCATAGCTCTTCTGTCCGAATCACCCGGGAGGTGCCTGCGCGGCGCATCCAGGGACCCCATCTTGACAAAAACCAAGACGTCGGAACTTGTACGGGAAACACCATCGCAGAGAGCCGCGGTGCCTGCTCGGAACCCAACCCAAGACTCTTCGAAGCAAGCCCGGCCGTGCCCCCCGCCGATTCCCACGAAGCCTGTCGCGTGGCCTGCCCGGTCGTGGAGTTGGCCGCCTGCAGGGATGCGCAAAAGGAGGCCATGGACGCACTTCCTGAACACGCCTCCTTCCTGAACCCTCCAGCTTTCCCCTCCCCAGACCCCCTCGGGTAATGAAAAAATCATGACGGAAGGTTTTTCGCTATTTTCGGCCTCCTGGGGGCCCTTACAGGCCCTCGGGACCGTCAAAAAACGATTCAGGATGAACAACCGGTCCTCCTCCTCCTCCTCCTCCTCCCCCTCCTCCGCCTCCTCCTCCACCTCCTCCTCCTCCTCTTCCTCCTCCTCCTGGTCGACGTAATGAAAAAATCATGACGTTGGCGGTCTGGGTCGCTCTCCTGGGGGATCCTTATCTGCACTCGCGGGGAGGCGTGGGCGACTGATGGAATGCTTTTTGGGAGACCAAAAGATGCCGATACCGCTACTCCCCGGACCTCTCCCGTGGTGCGTTCTGGCCAGACTTTCGAAGCGAATCCGGTGGTGACGACGAGAGCCTCCCAGGAAGCCGAAAAAGGGGGAACCGAGGGAAGGGTAAAAGTATCGGTACCTTTTCTTCTCTGAGCTTTGCTACGTCTACGCGTCCCGCCAAGGCGCGCCCGCGCGTCCATTGTTCCCGTCCATGCGGCTCCGTCCGTACGACGCCAGCGCGAAGTCTTGTCCAGGTTCCCTCCTCTGGCCGGCTTTTCCATGGCAAGCCCTTCATCCCCGAATCGTTCAGTGAACGGCCTCAGGGCACCGTGGAGTGCCCATTCTTTTTGTTTGACAGCAACACGATTGATATAAAAGAGTTAAGCCTCCTCAGTCAGAACAATTGTTTGAGACATCTACGGCCCCGAACATAACTATATGCTCCAAGGGATTGAGCTAACCTTCTTCGCACCCCCAGAAGGCCGACCCCCAGTACCCTCAGCAGGCGAGGGACCTTGCCGACGCTGCCATTGCCAAGCAGATTCGCCACTCTGCCACGTGGCGAGCGCCAGACACGAGCGCCAGACAGAGCTCAGCCTCCCCAGTCCGAGCTGTCAAAATCGGCCCTGGTCTCGACCTCCACAGGCCTGGCTTAGGTGTCCGTTCCATGGGAGCCTGCGTGGCCCCCGGCGCTGTCCGATGTTGGCCTGATGTGGACGGGATTTGGAACAAAGTTGGACCAAATTTGGACCGGATTTGGGGTGGATTCGCGGGGGCTAGAAGAACGAGGAGGAAGAGGGGGAACAGGAGGGGAGAGGAGGAGCAGGAGGATGGGCCAAATGCGGTCCCTGCGCGGTCCAAATGCAGGACAAGCTGATTTCAGTGTCGCCGCCAAGGTCTCGTGAGGGGTACCCTGGAGGCCGTCTGGGCCACCCCGAAAATACTGGGGGTACCTTGGGCCAGGGATACTTCTAGCAACACCCGACGGAGGCCGACCACGGGAGGGACACGCCACAACTCCGGCACCCAGGCCCATGGCAAGGCTGGTCTGCTCCGAGGCGGCACCCTGACATCTGAGGCCTTCCTTCCTCTGCGAAGCACGGCTTCCCCCGCAGTCCTGGGCCAGCTTTTCGTCCCAGGTCGCTCTCGGGCGGCCCAGGGGGCCTGGCGAGGGTCCGGGGAGGCCGACAACGCAGGAACACCGCCACTGTGCCGTGTTCCAATATCTGAGAGACCTGGGTCTGCGTTGTGGCGACGCCTGGGCAGAATGCGGGATGACGATTAATGGGAAGAAATAACGATTCAAAAAACAGTTTCTTTGATTCCTACCTGATTTTTCAACGAGAAGAGGACGATTTAAACATATCTATATATATATATATATATATATATGTATATCACGTCGGCCTCGAATCTTGCGTCGAACACTCATTTTACGTCGTCGCTTAATTTTACGTTGAATAATCTTTCGACGTCGACTTCAACATCAAATACCAATTCTTCGTCGGCTTCTAACTTTTACGTCAAATACTCGTTCCACTTCGGCTTCAGACATTATGTATAATGCTCATTTGACGTCGGCTTCACATGTTACGTTTTTTTCTGTCGGCTGTCGGCTGTCCGGGCGCGCGCCCGAGGACGGCAGGGGGGGAACGATTGAAAGAAAAAGTTCCCCAGCCCGCGGCCGATTTTTTCTAATCATCCTCCTGGGCGCCGCCGACGCAACACGACCCCCGGTCACATATTAATCGCCATCCTACATTACCGATGCCGCTACTACCCAGCCCTCTCCCAGGGTGCGTGCTGACCAGAATTTCGGGGCGACCCCGCCGAGGAGGCGAGGGCATCCCAGGAGGCCCAGCAGAGCGAAAACGAGGCAGGGGCAGCGGCACCGGCATCCCTCTGAGATCCGCCGTCCCCAAGCAATTGCAGCATCACGAAACATCACGACCAGAGCCCTGGAGCCAATCTTTCTGCGGCCGTCTCCCGGATCGATCTGTGATGGCCCTACTGGGGCCTGGGACACAGCAGCACCGCCCCTTGGGAACAAAATGCAACGCCCAGATCTCAGGGCACCGACCCAAACATGCGACGTCATGATTTTTCGATACGGGGCCCCCGGAGGTACCGACCCTTTCCCCAGGACCGATTTTTCAACCTGAGTCGTTTTCTGAAGGTCCCGAGGCCCGGCGAGGGCCCCACCGAGGCCGAAAATGGCCAAAAACCGCCCGCCCTGAATGTTTCACGACGCGATCATGTCTGGGCCTGCGCGTCCCGCCCCAGCGCGCCCGCGCGTGCATCGTTCCCGTCCATGCGGCGGCGTCCGCACGAGACCAGAGCTCTTGTCCGGGATCCCTCCTCTGGCCAGCGCAAAGGACAAACGGTTCCTGAGGGAGACGGGCCCTGCACACCGGGGCTTCTCCCTGGCACCAGCCCTTCAGCCCCGAATCGTTCCGTTCGAGGGGGCCCAGGGACACACGAATGAATACACACGAATGGTAGGATTCTCCACATTTCCCACATCATCTGGGTTCTCGTCTCCCCCTCCCCCACTTCCCTTAGTCTCCTATATTTTTAGGGGAATCGACGAATCATTGTGTCTGTGTTTTGCTTCCCCTCCGAACCTGTGGATACCTTCCCAGACATGCGACGTCATGATTTTTTCAATACGGGGCCCCTGGAAGTCCCGACCCTTTCCCTGGGACCGGTTTGTCGTCCTGATTCGTTTTCTGACGCTCCCGAGGCCCGGCGAGGGCCTCCCGAGGCCGAAAGTGGCCCCAAACCGCCCATCCTGATTCTCTACGACGCGATCATGTCTAGAGGCCTCCTTGACGGGGTCCGAGTAGATGGGGTCGGTGGATATCACCGCATCGCCAATACATCGGCGATGCATCGCCGATGCATCGGCTATGCATCGGCCATGCACTGGCGACGTCAAGGATGCATCGGCGACGTCGACGTGGAGGAAATCGGGCTCCACATCGAGCCGCAGTGACCATGCATCGGCGATGCGGCGCGATCCTCCGACCCCATCCGCTCGGACCCCATCTCGGAGGCCTAGAATGTCTGGGTTCTCCTCCTCCGAGTCTGGGGACCCAAACCCCCGACGTCATGATTACCTCATCACGTCGACCCCTGGACGTCTCCACCCATGCCCTTGGGCCGGCTTCTTTCTCATCCTGAGCCGTTGTTTGACGGTCCCGAGGCCCGGCAAGGATCTCGGGAGGCCGAAAATGGCGCAAAACCTTCCGCCCTGATCTATTTCACTGCCCGAGGCGCTGTCTGCGGGCCCCGAGGCCCGGCAAGGGCCCCCAGGAGGCCGAGAATAACGAAAAACCTCCCGTCCTGATCTATTTCATTGCCCGCCTCCCCCTCCTCCTCCTCCTCCTCCTCGTCCTCCTCCTCCTCCTCCTCCTCCTCCTCCTCGCTCCTCCTCTGGGGCGGTCTGGGGATCCCTCCTCCTCCTCCTACGCCCGGGCGGGGGCGGCAGCCTGGGCGGCCGGCAGCAGCACCACCGTGGAAGCCTCGCGCTCCGCGAGCAGCACCCCCGACAGCAGCGCGTGCCCCGCCGAGGCCCCGCGGCACGGCAGCGCGCGCGCCGCGGGCCGCGCCTCGCGGACGGGGACGCATCGTCACCATCATCATCACTACCATCACCACCACCACCACCACCACCATCATCATCATCATCATCATCATCATCATCATCATCATCATCATCATCATCATCATCATCATCATCACCATCACCATCATCATCATCATCATCATCATCATCATCATCATCACCATCACCATCACCATCACCATCACCATCACCATCACCATCAATCATCATCATCACCATCACCACCACGCTCATCATCATCATCACGCTCATCATCATCATCATCAGCATCATCATCATCATCATCATCACCATCACCATCATCATCATCATCATCACCATCACCAGCATCATCATTATCAGCATCATCACCACCATCATCATCATCATCACCATCACCGTCATCACCATCATCATCATCACCATCAGCATCATCACCATTATCATCATCATCATCATCAGCGTCATCATTATCATCACGATCATTATCAGCATCTGCATCACCATCATCACCATCATCATGATCATCATAATCATCCTCATCTTCAGCCTCATAATGATCCGAATCCGAATCATCAATCTCATCCTGATCATGAGCATCGTCATAATCAGCACCACCATCACCATCATCGTTATGATCATCATCGCGCCCATCACTACCACCGCAATCACCAGCACCATCCGCACCACCATCAACTCCATCCTCCTCCTCATCATCCTCTTCATCCTCCGTCTCCTCATCGTCATCTACCACATCCTCATCCCATCCTCCTCCTCATCCAAATCCTCGTTCACATCATCGTCATCATCATCATTACAATTTTCAGTATAATCAAATTCTTCATGGTGTCCACAGCCTCGTCCTGATCATTATTATCTCCATTGTAGACATCATCATTATCACCCTTACGCTCACCCTCAGCATCACCATCAGGGCCATCATCACCATATCCATCATCACAACCATCATCCCCATAATCACAGGTATCGCCATCACGATCATCATCAGCATCGTCAGCCTCATCATCATCATCATCAGCAGCATCAGCATCATCATCAGCATCACCATCACTACCATCATCATCAGTATCATCATCATCATCAGCATCGTCATCGTCACCCGCATATTATCACAATCATATCACCATTGCCACCATCACCAACACCACCATCAGTAGCATCAGCTCCACCATCAATCACCATCACCATCATCATCATCATCATCATCATCAGCATCATCATCAACATCAGCATCATCATCATCATGGGCAGCGTCCTCATCATCATGGCCAACAGTATCACCGTCATCACCATCACCATCCTCATCACCATCACCACCATCACCCTCATCCTCCTCATCATCATCGTCACCATCCTCATCCTCATCCCCATCCTCCTCATCCTCCTCATCGTCGGTGTCATCTTCATCAGTACCAGCAACATGTTCACCATGCGATCATCAATCTCGCCCTCATCATCCATCATCCACATCAACATCCAACGTCCTTAGCATCGCGTCATCGTCATTATCAGCATCCGCATCACCACCATCAGACATCACACCAACATCACCATCTGCATCACCAACATCCGCAACCTCATCATACTCCTCCTCGTCCTCCTCCTCATCATCATGATGTTGTACTTGCCATCACCGTCACCAATATCACCATCATCACCGTCCTCCTCAGTCTCTTCATCATAATCATCTTCATCTTCGCCACCATCACCATAAATCAGGGGGCTCCCATTGGCGGACAGAAGCCACACGAGGCGATGGAACCAAGCGGCCACAAGCCCAGATCTCGGACAATATGATGCATTACTCAGACGGTGGGACCCCACATGGGAATCTGTTTAGCGTGCCCCTCGCTCGTTCCTCATCGCCCTGGCGGAGGCCTCCTCCAGCCCTCTGCGTTGCCTCCTCCTCTTCCTCCTTCTCGTCCTTCTCGTCATGTCTCGTATCGTCCTCCTCCTTCTCGTCCTTATCCTCCTCCTCCTCCACGCTCTCCTCCTCCACCTCATCCTCCTCGTTGTCTTCTAATACTCTTGGTCTGTCGCAGACCCCATTGAAGCTCTGTGTGCCCGTCACTGGTGGTATCTGACACGACGAGGCTCCCGCTGGAGACCTCCTCGAGATTCGTGACTGGGGAACACAACCATTACCCGGCTCGGATTTCAACATGGAGGCAGGGACCCCATAGGGAGGGGGCTCCCGCTCCAGACCTCCTCGCCATTTAACTCACAGACGAGGCTCACACGCTGGAGATTTCCTCCAGGGTCAGGCCGCAGGAGCCCCAAAGTGACGACAAATGCAGGATTTGGATGAACCCACTCGGATTCCAACATGGAAGTGGAGAGCCCATACAGCCGGCCCATATCAGAATGATGCGCGACAAAAGTGGAAGGGCCTTGGAAGCCCATTTCAAAGCTTTTCGAGCGAGGTACGGCCAACGAAAGTGGCGAAGGATTGATGGACCGAGGAGGCAAGGATGCAAGTGCAAGAGTACCCACGGGAAGGTTGCCAATCCCCACTATGCGGGTTGACTGTAGGGAGGTGCTCCCGCTCGAGACGTGCCCAAACGCGACAACACTTACAGCATTTCGAAGACCCCGCACGGGTTTCCCAACATGACGATGCTAATGATGACGATACTGATGCTGCTGCTGTTGCTGCTAATGATGACGATGATGATGATGATGATGGTGGTGGTGATGATGATGATGATGATGATGATGATGATGATGATGATGATGATGCCGATGATGCTGATGATGCAGATTAAGATGATGAAGATGATGAGGAGGAGAATGAGGAGGAGGAGGAGGACGAGGAGGAGAAGGAGGAGGATGAGAAGGAGGAGGAGGATGTGTGTGTATTCCTCTGTCCCTGCGCGGGGTGTCCAAAGAAAACGAGAACCCTACTTAGGATGTGGGGAAACATATATTCCCCCTCGACTTCGGCATCTGGGTCCCATTTTCAGGCCCAAGGGGCCATCATAAATGGATCGGGTGCGAAAAGCTTGCTTTTCCCTGGGAATCGGGAGCAATGGGGACGAGGATGTGTAAAGACGTGTCGGAAGATGTGCGGGGCGTTGAATGTATTGACACAATCAGTAGGTCGGGCACAGGCGGATTTTGGGCGAGAAATGGAACATATTCAAACAATGCTCACACATAGTCAAACACATTCCATATACATATATATATAGATGTAAACACATGTTCTTTACCTAAAACGTCCCCAGACTTTTTTTTGCCATTTTTGAATATTCCTCCTGTAGAGGGACAGGGCCGATTTAACGCAATCAAGGCAAGCAGGTTTCGCTAATGTCAATATCGGAGGGCCCTCGCCGAGCCACGGGACCGTCCAGGAACGGTTCGAGATGAGCCCACATGGCCGCATGCCCGGGGGAACATGGAACGCACAGGGACATAATAATACTATATGCCCCCTTGAAGGCGCGCGTCCGACCCGAACATATAGTAAACCTATAGTGTAGTATATCGTTTCCCGAGCGGTGTGGCCAGAAGCCGCCTGCCACGACGCAAATACTATAAGATTTCCCAGTGCGCGCGTCGCCCTTGAGGGGGCGACGCACAGATAGTACAAGTATGTTGTGGTGACGCCGAGCAATCAGGATTTGTCCAGGGACTCCGTATGAGCAAAAACACAACATCGAAAGTCTAGGATGGGCCTCGAGGAAGGCCCAGGGATTTCCGACGGCATGATGCCTTTAATCGGTGCGTCGTTCACTGATTTTGGCCTCTGGGCCATCAAACATGGAACCGAGACGAAAACCTACCCTGGGGGCCGCGGATGCAAAAAGATCGCTCTCGTGCCTCTGCGGAGCAAGCCGAAAAATATTGCTTTTCCGGAGCCTAATGAGGATGGTCCGCCTTTGCGCGGCTCGGCTGCCACGGGGGGCGGCTGGCCAAGATCAAGCCCCCCAACCCAGACCCTGGGGAGCGGGCCGCAGAACAGACCCTGAGCTCCGCCGTTGCAACAAAAATTGCCACATCGCACAAAAAAAACGACCAGAGCCCCGGACCCTGTCTTTCTGCGCCACTTTTCGAGCCGGATCGACCTGAAAGCCCCGGGGCCCGCAAATTGAGCGGAAACGCCCGTTGTGAAAGAATTGCAACGCCAGGATCCCAGACTCCCGACGTCATGATTTATTCATTACGTCGACCCCTGGAAGTCTCGACCCATTTCCCTGGACCTGGTTTTCATCCTGAGTCGTGTTGTGACGGTCCCGAGGCCCAGCGAGGGCTCCCCGAGGCCGAAAATTGTGAAAAACCTCCTGTCATGATTCTGTTCATTGCCCGAGGGGGTCTGGGAGCTCAGGGGAGCCTCGCCTGAGCCCAGGCCCAGAGCGTGCCCCGCATCCCAGCGTCTGGGCAGCAGAGACCGGAGCGGGACTCCCACACGGCATCGCCCTGGACCTCGGCCTCTTGGCGCTGCGAAGGCCTCCTCCCGGGCCCGGCGAGGGCCCCCGGCCGAAGAGACGGCCGAAAACCTGCGCCTCTCTGCGCGTTTGTGCAGCACTTGCAGTCTGGGTTTAAGTCGGGCCTGTCCCTCTAACAGGAGGGCTCTTCATTTTTTGTTTTCTAATTGTGCTCGTTCCTAATTGTTCCTGGCTCCTAGTGGCCAGGAAGAGGCCCAGGATAGAACACTTAGAAATAAAATGATCTTGGCCCCCCAAAAAACTCCAAGATCTTTCCAATACTTCGGAATGAGCAGTGTGTTTTTCTGTTTTGTTTTCAAACATCGTATGGGACGATGTGTAGACTATGGCTGCATCTGTTTGGGCACTTCTTCGAGTCTGTTATGCATGTTTCTCGCCCAGAACCCGCCTGCAGGAGGACCTGCCCGACCTCGGTCTGTGCCCCCCCGGCCCCGCGCCCGCCCGGCGGCCTCTGGCGCAGGGGGCCCGCGGCGGCGGCGGCGGCGGCGGGGGGCGCAAGCGTAGGCCGCGTGGACCTGGCAGGCGGTGCGGGCAATATTCATGTCCATATCCAGTGCCTCTTGGACTTTTGGAAGCGGCGCCACAAGGCCGAGGCGCACTGGATATGGATAAACATCGAGCCTCTAGGGGACAAGTCTATCCATATCCAGTGCGCCTCGGGTGTCTTGGGAAGGGAGCCCGCAACTCCATACTGCAGTGGATATAGACAGACGTATTGCCCGCAGGCGGGCCGCCGACCGAGGGGGGGGGGCGGCAGGGGACAAGTCTATCCATATCCAGTGCGCCTCGGGTTTCTTGGGAAGGGAGCCCACAACTCCATACTGCGGTGGATATGGACAGAAGTATTGCCCGCAGGCGGGCCGCCGACCGAGGGGGGGGGGGCGGCGCGGCAGAGCGGCGGAGGAGAGGCGTCTGGCCGCGGGCGCCCGCGGGCGGGTGGCGAGGCGGGGGGGGGGGGGAGGGAGGGAGGGAGGGAGGGAGGAGGGGAGGGGAGGGAGGAGGAGGAGGAGAGGAGGGAGGAGGGGCACGCTGGAGGGAGGAGGAGGGAGGGAGGGAGGGGCGAGGAGGGGCACACTGGAGGGGGAGGTAGGAGGGAGGAGGAGGAGGAGGAGGAGAAGGAGGAGGAGGAGGAGGAGGGGGAGGAGGAGGGGGAGGAGGAGGAGGAGGAGGAGGAGGATGAGGAGGAGGAGGAGAAAGAGGAGGAGGGAGGAGGGGGGGCCCGGCGAGGGCCCCCCGAGGCCGAAAATTGAGAAAAACCTCCAGTCCGGATTTCTTGTCACGACGCGATCATGCCTGGGTCTGGGTCTGGGTGCTGCGTCGCGCCAACATCCTCTCATCCGGGGCGGCGGCCTGCAAAGCCAGCCCCCCCCCCCGACGGGAGGGCCTGCGGGGGCGGCGTCGCCGCCGCTGGCGGGGCAGCCGCCGAGCCTCGCAGGCTCGTCATCGTCGTCGTCGTAAGCGTCGGAGTCGTCGACGTCGTCGTCGTGGACGTCCTCGTCGTCGACGTCGTCGTCGTCTTTGGCGTCGTCGTCGCGATCGCCTCCGTGACCCACGATGGTCGTCGTGGTCGTCGTCGTCGTGGTCGTCGTCATCGTCTTCGTGGTCGTCATCGTCGTCGTGGCCGTCGCCGCCATCGTCGTCTTGCTCGTCGCGGTGTTCGTCATGGTGTTCGCTGTGGCGGTCGTCGTCTTGGAGTTCGATGGTCGTGGTTCGTAGTCATACATACTCGTGGTGGCTTTCCTGCGTCTCCGCTCCCTCCTCACTCTTTTCTCCCTGCTCCTCCCTGGGGAATATGAGGGGGTACGTGGGAGGAGACGGGTGAGAAAGAGGATTGGGAAGAGAGGAGGGGGAGTGTGGAGTGGCGGGGGAGGGGACGCATGACGAGGAGCAGCAGCAGCAGGAGAAACCTAACCTAGAATGGACCGGGGGCTAGGCCCCATGGTGATTGCGTCCCCCGACTTTGGCCACCCTTGCACTTCTGCTAATGCGATGTATGGAATATGTGAGCCAATCGCGCTCCTGTCGATTCCTTGCCGATGCGCCATCACCTGGAGCCTGGCTTTTCTGACTGCACTCCTTGCTCTGCCGCTCTGCACGACTCCTGAGGGAGCTCGGGGCCGTCAGCGACGCTCATGAATATACCATCTCAGCGTGCCCCTCCTCCCTCCTCCTTCCTCCTCCTCCTCCTTCCTCCTCCTCCTCCTCCTTCCTCCTTCCTCCTCCTCCTCCTCCTCCTCCTCCTCCTCCTCCTCCTCCTCCCTCCTCCTCCTCCCTCCCTCTGCGGCCGCCTCTCTTTCCGAGCCATCTTGCCCAGGCGCAATCAGCTGTTGCGCAGCCCCCTTTGAGCCACACCGCGCCGAACCCCATGGTGCTGCAGACAAAGACCGGGGATGGACAGACCCCCCTCTAGTAAAACGTGGTTTAGTGAAAACGACCCGAGGCCCAAACCTGGCGGGCGCAGGCCTGGAAAATAACGGCCACGGCGCCCTCTCGAGAACCGAAAACGGACAATTCACTAATCGACGTGTCACTGTTGGGGGTTCTGTCCACCCCCGAAGAAACATGTTTTTGTTCGCACATCCGACCAATCTGACTGGTTCCGCATGCGGCTCCAAAAGGTCCCGACCCCCTCCCCTCAGGATGTTCTGCATCCGGGATCCGTTTATGCTGGCCCTGGGGTTATGTTGGGCCTCTTCCCCTACAGGGGGATTTTCGACGAAACATAAAAAATACCCCCAAGAATAATCAGGGGACAATTGTTCAGTATTGTTTGACCTTCTTGGGGTATTTTTTGGGGTATTGTTTCTTTTTCGTCGAACATCCCCCTGTAGGGGGACACGCCCGACATACCCCTGGGGCCCGACAGCAAGCCCTCGTGACCCGAAGTCGACGACGAACCGGCGGGATCGAACAGGTCAGAGCGTGGGAGACCCGAGCTCCCTCTCCCCAGCAGGGGGGTCGGGAGGTCTGCTCGAACGGGTCGGGGCTGCGGGCGCCGCCTTCCCGAGGGGGGCCACCTCTGGTTTCGAGGGCCCTGGCGCGGAGGAGCGGCAGCTGCGTCAGCGAAGCTCATCCCCACGCGCTCTGGCGCGGGCGCCGCGAGTCGGATAGATGATGCTGTACTGGCTCGAGCTCGTGCCTGTTGTGTGAACCTTAGCGTCGTTCGAGATGTAACACGCAGGTGCGATAACAAGTCTTGCTGTAAAAAAAGAGTTTCCTAGAGTGCCACAGAGCTGCTGTGGGTCCAAGGCCATCGAGGCTGGTTTCTCATGTGACGCGCCTGCTGAGTGAAGAGGTGGAGTGGAGGAGGAGGAGCAGAAAGGGTGCATGAAACCCAACGATATGATGCCTTGTTTTTCAATCCGGGGCACTGGCAGTCACGTTACTTTCCCCAAGGCGGGCTTTCGTCTCAACCCTTCTTTTGCCTGTCCCATTGCCTGGTGGGGCAGCCAGGGGCTGAAAATTGTCAAAATCTTCCCGTCGCTATTTTTGTTCGCGGCACGAGTGGGCCTTGGAAGAGGAGTGCCGCCTAGGGAGCCTCTAGAACGGCCTGGCGGTGCTCTGCGAGCCCAGGGGAAACGCTGCTGGCGCCAGAGCCTCAGCAGGCCTCGGCGTCCTCCACCCTCCTCCTCCCCTCGGCGACGAGCGAGGGGGGAAGTGAGAAGGTGAAGGCCTTCTCGGAAGGCGGCGGGACTTCTCAGAAGCCCTCGCGCCTCCTGAGAAGTTTTCTGCGTCTTCGGGACAGGCTAAGAAGACTTGGAGGAGGAAGAGGAGGGTGATGATGATGATGATGATGATGATGATGATGATGATGAGGAGGAGGAGGAGGAGGAGGAGGAGGAGGAGGTGGAGGAGGAGGAGGGGGGAAGATGCTGGGAGGTGGGGAGGAGGCTTCCCATTTCCCCCCCTCGCTCGCCGCCGATCCCCCTTTCGATCCCGCTCCGAGCCTCACGAGGGCCTCCCAGGAGGCACCAAAAAGGCGCCGTCCCGTCCAGTCGAGCCCCCCCCCCCGCGCCCCGCCCGCCCGTGCCCAGGCCGGCCTTGCGCATCCCCCTCCTGCCGCCAGCTTCTTCCGAGATCCGACGCCGCGCAAAAGGAAAAACATCGCGAACAGCTACGACCAGAGCTCGGGGGCGGCCAAGAGGGGGGCGTCGAAGAGGGGGGGGACCCAAATCATGGCCGGCGGAATGTGCGTGGCCCAGGGGGGGGAGAGCAGGGGCGCGTATTGAAATATGGCGAGGCACCATGAAGTCTGGGGAGATCTCATGGCCCCCGCCATGATACCACCCCCCAGGTCATCACCCCCGTCTTGGCCGCTCTTGAAGAGGCCACTAGACGTCCGCCTTGGAGGCGCGAGTCCGACCCGAACATATAGTATACCCATCTTGTAGTATACCGTTTCTCGAGCGGTGTGGCCAGAAAGCGCCCGCCACGACGCATCTACTACAAGATTTCTTGGTGCGCGCGTCGCCCCTGGGGCTGCGACGAACACATAGAATAAGCATGTTGGGGTGCCGCCGATCATGAACATACTTCCTCTGAGGTCCGCCGCGCGGCCCCCCCGCCGACAGCGCTACATCGACCCCCGTCGCGGGCAGCCACCGCGCGCCGAAGGCGCTCCGACCCCCGTCGCAGCGCGACGAGAAGGCGAGGTTGACCCCCGTCAGGGGCCCCCCCCCACGCTTATTGAGAAACCCAGGGTATGTTTGCATCGATGGTTGTTTGTCTAGATGAAAGAAAAGAGAAAAAACGAACGGCATAAACATAAACTGGTGGCGCTCCGCGCGGATATCCTGGATCTGTGCTGGACCCCACCCCCTCCCAAGCGCGCTCCGCGCGCCAGGGGCGGCGCCAGAGGCGCCGCCAGGGCGGCCCCAGCGCAGATCCAAGAAATCCGTGCGGAGCGCCAACAGTATTTATTTATGGCGTCTTTTCTTTCTTCGACCCCTGCAGACTTGCGAATCCCAGAGATCCGACGTTGCCAACAGAATGCGTCATCATCGCGAGCGAAAAGCGCTTCAAACTTGTGGCGCTCCCCGCGGATTTCTTGGACCTGCGCTGGACCCCCCCCGCCCTGGCGCCTCGGAGCGCGCCAGAGGCGGCGCCAGGGGCGCCGCCAGGGGGGGCCCCAGCGCAGAGCCAAGAGAGCCGCGTGTAGCGCCGAAAGACAATAAGAATGACGCATATTTGCCTTTTCCTTCTTCTTCTTATTATTATTCCCTCTTCCCTCCATCCTCCTCCCTCCTCCCTCCATCCTCCTTCTTCGTCTTCTCCTCCTTGTCCTTCTTCTTCTGAGAGCGAGAGAGAGAGAGAGAGAGAGAGAGAGACAGAGAGAGAGAGAGAGAAACCCAGACCCCCGACGTCATGATTTGTTCAATACGTCGACCCCTGGAGGTCTCGACCCTTTTCCCTTGCACCGGCTTTGCACCCTGAGTCTTTTTGTTGACGGCCCCGAGGCCCGGCGAGGGCACCCCTCGAGGCCGACCATAGGCCCAAAAACCTCGCGTCAGGATTCTTCGAACGCCGCGATACCGTCTGGGGAGAGACAGAGACAGAGACAGAGGCGGAGCGAGAGAGCGCGAGCCTGCCCCACGGCCGCCGGCGGCGCCGGGCGCCAGCAGGCGCGCGAGCCAGGCCGGCGCGGGCGGGCGCGGGCTGCAGAGCACGACGCGGGGCTCCGGCCGCCAGAGCGCCTCGCCGTGCCGGCGCGCGAACTCCCGCGCGCAGTCCTCGCGGCGGGGCCCCCGGGAGCAGCCAAGAGACCCGGACCCCCTCGGGCAGTGAAGACACCAAAAAACGAAAGGTTTTTCTCTATCTTCGGCCTCTGGGGGCCCTTTCCGGCCCTCGGGACCGTCAAAAAACGACTCAGGATGACAAACCGGTCCAGGGGAATGGGTCGAGATCTCCAGGGGTCGAAGTAATGAAAAAATCATGACGTCGGGGGTTTGGGAAAGGACCCCTACAGTATTCGGCCTGACCTAAGGAACGAAAGTTAGGAACGAAGCCTCTTTTTGTTCCAAGGAAGTCTAGGAAGCCCGAAAGTACACCAGAGGGGGCTCGCCGCCAAAAAGGTAGCGGAACGCATGCAAACCTAACGAAGGACCGAGCCCCTTTTGAAAAGAAAGTGTTCCTGTATGGATCGGTAAGACGTATAACCCCTTCACGGACATGACCGCGTCGTGAGCAGAATCAAGACGGGAGGCTTCTGGCCAATCTCGGCCTTCGGGGGGCCCTCGCCGGGCCTCGGGAGCGTCAGAAAGTGGATCAGGACGAAAGACCGGCCCTGGGGAAGGGGTCGGGACTTCTGGGGACCCCGCACTAAGAAGGACCCCGTAACCTCTAAGCCCTTGGGAGGGGACTGACGTCAGGCGAGCCACAAGGATTAGAGGGATCTACAAGGCGTCTTTTTTTTGTGCAGGTGCACCACGCCGAGTCGCCCAGATGCATGGTCTCCAGTCCGGAGACGGGGGCGTCAGTGAGACCACGTCTTCACCAGGTTGTTACGGTGAAAGGTTCTTTTCTCCCCGATGATAGGAGGCTCGTCGGCAAGACTGAGGATTGAACACCATCGGGGGGGGGGGCTGCTACGCCGGATCGGGCCGCGGAGTAGGCGGGATGAGGCCAGATCAAGCCGGATGAAACGGCGTTCAGCCAGAGTTCGGACCAGGGCAAAGACAGAACTGAACCTCCCAGGAACTGTATCCAATGGACAAAGTCAAGACTTGGGTTGTCTGTCGCTTTCGCACTCTGCTGACGAGCGAACACCACGCACATACCCATTTAGCGAGGTCGGATAAAGGAGGACTGGCTAGGGGTATGAGATCGGACCTTGTCCGACCTCCGACGAGGCCCCCGTTCGAGCGGGGAGGCCCCCATCCGACCATCACCGAGAACGGGATCGTCTTCCCTCGGTGGAGGCACACCGCCAATCTTGGTGTTGGTGTCGACCTCGGTCCCGAGGCCTGGTGGGGGCCCCCCTAAGGCCGAAGATTTGCGAAGGCCTCCCGTCGTGATTGTTTTCAGACGCGATCATGTCTGCGATTCGGTCCCTCCCGGAGGTCGAGGGCGCGGCACCCCGTCGCAAAAAAAACGAACGGAAGTTTGCTGGCAACGCCGAATCTCAGAGTTTGGAGCGCTGTTCGCCCGCGATGATGGCGCAATTTGCTGGCAACGTCAGATCTCTGGGATTTACAAAACCGCAGGGGTCGAAGACAAAAAAGACGCCACAGGCACAAACTGCTGGCGCTCCGCGCGGATTCTATGGATCCGCGCTGGGGCCGCCCCGGCGGCTCCTCCGGCGCCGCCCCTGGCGCGCTCCGCGCGCCAGGGAGGGGGGCCCAATGCACATCCAAGACATCTGTTTTTTTTGGTCAGCGGCTCCGAGGCAACGGACAGGGAGCGGAAGGGGACGCGAACTAGGCGAATTACACGCGATGCGTGGAGCGCACATGCACTGAGCAAAGTGCTCCGCATTAAGGCAAACGCACATAGGCGCCGGCCACATCGAAGTGAAGCAGACAGCAGTGCGAGTACAACGGAGAAACCAAGAAATCTGCGCGGAGCGCCAAGAGCTAATGGTTATGCAAGCGTGTTTCGCCCTTTCGTGGGCCTTCCGAGAGGCTTCTCGCCGCCGCGGCTGCATTCCCCTCGTGGATTTCTGGGCCGAGGGCATCGGGGGGCGTGCAAGAGGGGGCGATGTTGAGGCCCAGGACCTCGGGAACTTCTTCCTTATTCACAACAATCCCAGAATTGTGTCTTAACTCGTTCTTCGTTTTTTCCTGGGGGCCGTTTTCGGGACACGAGGCTGTCAAACACCGAAATAAGGTAAAACGCCAGTTCCAGGGACTCGAAATCTCGGCGCGAGAAGTCCCGCGCTCAATCTTCCAATGGGGGCAACGCTGAACAGACGACCCTGCATCGGGCCGTGCTGAACCGTTTTGGGGCACTCCTGCGGGAGGTAATAGCTACGGCTGGCTCCGCCTCGAAAAAAAAATCAGGACGCGCTTCGGGAGACCCCCCGCGCTCAGTCTTCCAGAAGGGAAACGCTGAGCAGACGACCCTGTATCGGGCCGTGCTGAGCCGTTTTTGGGCCCTCCTGAGGAGGTAATTAGCTGCGGCTGGCTCCTCCTCGAAACCATGGTCAGGACGCGCTTCGGAAGACCTCCCGCGCTCAGTCTTCCAGGGGGGAAACGCTGAACAGACGACCCTGCATCGGGCCGTGCTGAGCTGCTTTGGGGCCCTCCTGAGGGAGGTGGCTACGGCTTGCTCCGCCTCGAAACCATGGTCAAGACGTCAAGACTCGCTTCGGGAGAGGTCCACGGCCCCTGCCTCCGGCTCTGCCCTCACTGCCTGTGGTCCCTGTCTCCTGGCCTCAGCCTCTCTCCCAATCCTTGTGCCGGCCACTCCTTCACCCTCTCTCTTTCTCTCTTCTTCTGCCAAACTGCCAACCTGCCTGTGTCTCTGTGTTTCGTTGTCGGAGGTCGCGTCGGCGTCCGTGACTGCGTCAGCCGTGCACAGCAGCAGGGAGCCGAGGAGGACGAGGAGGACGAGGAAAAGGAGGAGGAGGAAGAGGAGGAGGAGGAGGAGGAGGAGGCCCCCCTCAACTCTTAAACCTCGTCCTCCCTCGCTTCCCATCCTGGCCAAGTGGCGCGTTCGCTTGCGACGTCGCGCCTGTATGAGGGGTTCAAGAGGGATGGGGGGCAAACCGACAAAGGAAGGACAAACGCGGGAACCTGAAAAGACCCGCGCACATGTGTAGATTGCCGCGGGTGCGCCGCCATTCACTGCGGCGCCAGCTGATGTTTCACCCTTGTCTCGCTGTTTTTCCATGATGGGGAAAGCGGCGCAATGTTCACAACACCTTACCAGCTCTTGAAATACCATACAGGCGGGTGACCCGGGAAAGTTTGGCGAATGGGATGCAAGAACCGAGGACGGCTGTACCCATCACCCGAAAGTGCCCGGCACCTTACCAACTCTCGCAGTAATGGGAAGGGCGCCGGGTTTGCGCGGCACCTAACCAACTCGCGCAGTACCCATATGTTCCTCCCGCCCCCTCCTCCTCCTCCTCCTCCTCCTCCTCCTCCTCCTCCTCCTCCTCCTCCCCCCTCTCCTCGTACTCCTCCTTCGAACTTCTACTCCTCGCCTTTTTGAGTCAGTGCTTCGCTGCGGCTGTCGTGCTTCGGTGCCGTCGGGAAGGAAGAGCAGAGGGAGGAGGAGGAGGAGGAGGAGGAGGAGGAGGAGGAGGAGGAGGAGGAGGACGACGAGAAGCAGGAGGAGGAGGACGACGAGAAGGCTGGACGCAGCCCGAAAGCGCCATGCCGACCTGAATCCGAGGCGAACGAGCGAGCCCTCCTGCTGCGAAGGACCCCGAGGAGGGCCCTCGGGGTGGCCTTCGCCCACAGGCCCTCCCTCCGGTCCTCCTCGGGCCGACGCCTTCGGCGGCGCGTCAGGGACGCCCCCGCGCCGCCCCCGCGGCCTCGCTCGGCCGGGGGGGGGGAGGAGTGCGGCAGACGGTGCATGCAGGGACGTGCGTTCTGCCCCCCGGCCCCTCCCCTGACGTCCTCCTCGCGCCGCCACGCGATCACGGCCCAGGGCCTGTGCACACTGCCGGCCTCGCGGGGCCCTCACCGGCCCCGCGGGGGCCGTCCAAACCCAGACCGCCGACGTCGTGATGTTTCGCAACGTCGACCCCACGAGGTCTGGACCCCTTCCTTGGGACCCGTTGTGCATCCTGAGCCGTTTTTTGACTCTCCCGAGGCCCACGAAGGGCCCCCGGAGGCCGAAAATAGCAAAAAACGCATCCCGTCGTGAAGTTTTCAAAGCGCGAAGGGGTCTGTGGAAAGGGGTCTTCCCATAAGGGGTCCTTGGAAGACTTTCGTTTCTTTTCATGTCGTCCTTCGGCCTGAAGTCTACCTAGACTACCCGGACACTTCGCTGTGCGTGCTCATCGTGCCTGCGCCAAACGCTCAACCAGCCTACCCACTATGCCTACAACCCGAACCTCTTCCCAGGGCCGTTCTTTCGTTCCGAGTCGCTGTTCCTGGATAGCGCTTCGCTAATTAAGGAGGGTTCGAATGGCTGTAAAGAATGCGCACCGAAGGGACGGGAAGCCCGAGACCGCACAATCTGGCAGCGGTCCCGCGGCGGCTTCGCCTGAGATCTCCTCACACGTTGTATGCAGGAACCGTCTCAATGCGTGCTACATATCTGGTCCGCTGGACGGCCACGACCCCTACCAAAACATACACGAAACAATGCCTCGACCTCCTGCTCCGCGGCCCGCCCCCTCACCCGTGACATGTTACCCTGAGACCCGGCGTAGCAAATTGCAACGTCGTGAAAATCACGACCAGAGCACTCGGCCCCACCCCACTGCGTATTTTTTCGAGCTGGATCGAACTAGTGTTGGCCCCGGGGCTCGGCACCAGGCGAAAACGCCGGGCTCGAACAAAAATTGAGACGCCAGGATCTCAGGGCAACTCAAATGCCTTGCTGGGGTGCTTTTATCCACTGGGCTGGATGCCTGGGCAGCCAGCGGCAGCAGCAGAGGCCTCCCAAATGCGGTCCGGACTAGATGGGGTCGGAGGGGCGCACCGCATCGCCGATGCACTGGCGACGAAGCTCGCTGTGGAGCCCGCCTTTCTCCACGTGGGCGTCGCCGATGCACCGCAAACATTGCCGATGAATCGGCGATGCGGCGCGATCCTCCGACCCCATCTGCTCGGACCCCATCGGGGATAGATGGCAGAACATCCCCCCCATAAACAAGCACCCCGACACGCGAAGCCGTTGTAGTAAACGCACCCAAGGAAGGAATCGCACAGGCCAAGGCTGTTTAGTAAACGCTCAGGGCCGTCTAATAAACGTCAGTTGTCGGGCACCCAGACCCCCGACGTCGCGATTTTTTTCCCGGAAAGGGCATAGGCCCAGGGTTCTCTTTTAGTTGGTTTCCCCCCGGTTTTGACGGCTGTAGGGCCGGCGAATTTCTTTTGCGATAAATAACGAGGTCGCGAAGGGCCAGCGAATTAAAAATTGAGGATGTCCCTAGCGAAACGCTTGTTTTCCAGAATTTGTTGAGGATGTCTCGAGCGAGACGCTTGTTTTGTATTATAGATTGTCCTCTCCTGGGGACTTGAATTCTGAGGATCTCTCAAGTGGATTGCTTGTTTTCACGTGCCCAGGTCTTGAAGATGTCTCGAGCGAGACGCTTGGTTTCACGCCTCCAGGTGGCCCAGACAGATGTCTAGCATGAGGATTTGTTGAGGATGTCTCGAACCAGAGGCTTGTTTTCACGTGTCCAGGTCGCCCAGGCGGATGTCTAGCATGAGCATTTGTTGAGGATGTCTCGAGCGACACGCTTGTTTGCACGTGTCCAGGTTGCCCAGGCGGATGTCTAGCATGAGGATGTGCTGACAACGTCTTGAGCGAAACGCGTGTTTTCACGTGTCCAGGTCGCCCAGGCACAGCACAGCCCTCGGCACGGTACATCAATATCGATACCCTTAGCATTGCAACCTGGCATGTTGCCTGGCACGTTCCGCGGAGCGTCCCGTGGCGAGTCCCCCTGGCACGTCGCGCGGTGCACGTCCATTGGCACGTTCCGTAGCGCGTCCCCTTGGCACGTCCCGCGGTGCGTGCCCATGGCACGTCCCCTGGCACGTCGCCTGGCGCGTCCCTTGGGACGTTCCGCGGCGCGTCCTCTTGGCATGTTCCCTCTGTCGATTAGTTCTGGGGCAGCTACCATCTGCTCAGGCAGCTCGAGCTTACGCTCCAGATCAGTTCGGTGAGGACTCGGATGCCAGGGAGGACTCGATCCACAACGCTAGATAGAGCACAATCGCGGCATGGCACATCGCAGTTCAGCACGGCCCAGCACAGCACAGCCGTCGGCACGGTACATCAAGATCGATACACTCAACTATGCACCTTGGCACGTTCCTTGGCGCGTTCCGTGGCGAGTCCACCTGGCACGTCGCGCGGCGCGTCCCCTGGCACGTCCCTCGGCACGTCCATTGGCACCTTCCGTAGCGCGTCCCCTTGGCACGTCCCGCGGTGCGTCCCCATGGCACGTCCCCTGGCACGTCGCCTGGCGCGTCCCTCGGGACGTTCCGCGGCGCGTCCTCCTGGCATGTTCTCTCTGTCGATTAGTTCTGGGGCAGCTACCATCTGCTCAGGCAGCTCGAGCTTACGCTCCAGATCAGTTCGGTGAGGACTCGGATGCCAGGGAGGACTTGATCCACAACGCTATAAATATATATATATATATAGAGAGAGAGAGAGAGAGAGAGAGAGAGAGAGAGAGAGAGAGAGCACAGTCGCGGCATGGCACATCGCAGTTCAGCACGGCGTCGCACAGCACAGCCCTCGGCACAGTACATCATCATCGATAAATTCAGCATTGCATGTGCCCGTCGCCCAATCAGGTGTCTTTAAACTGTTGCAATGCCTTACATTTCTATATTCCTTTCCGGGTTCGTGGGTCGATCATGTTCACAACGCCGACCCCCAAAAGTCTGCACCACTTCCCCGGGACCGGTTTTTCATCCCCATATAGTCGCCTTTCGACACTCCCGAGGCCCGGCAAGGGCCCCCGGTGGCCGAAAGTAGCGCCAAAACCTCCCGCCGTGACTTTGCTCACGACGCGCGGGGATCTGGGTTACGGGTGGGCTTACGCCCAGGATTCTCTTTTAGTTTTGTTTCCCCCCGGTTTTGACGGCTGTAGGACCGGCGAATTTCTTTCGCCATAAATTACGAGGCCGCGTAGGGCCGGCGAATTCAACATTGAGGATGTCTCGAGCGAAACGCTTGTGTTTCAGAACTTGTTGAGGATGTCTCGAGCGAGACGCTGGTTTTGCAGAGTTGAGGGGATGTCTCGAGCGGGGGCCTGGACGGGAGGCCCAGCGGCAACGCTCGCAGGCGGGGCCTCTGGCGGCCCCGGGGCTCACACCCCACGGAGGGGCCGCGCGGCTGCCCTCGCGGCCGCGCAGGACGGGGCGGGGCCCTCGCGGGGACACCCGTCGCCACCGCCCGGGAGCCCGCCCGGAGGTCCTGCAAGACGCGCGCGCCCCCGGGCAAGCGGCGCGTGCGGGGCCCGGGGCCCGGAGCTCCAGGAGAGGCAGGAAACGGCGACAGCGTTGTTGTTGCTGTTGCTATTATTGTTTTTGTTGTTGTTGTAGTTGTAGCTGTAGCTGTAGCTGTAGTTGTTGTTGTTGCTGTTATTGCTGTTCTTGGTGGCGTTCATGTTGGTGGTGGTGTTGTTGTTGTGTTTGCTGTTGCTGTTGTTGTTGGTGCTGTTGTTGTATATTCACGTATAGGGAATCGTTGTTGCTGACCTCTGGAAACGGTTCCGCGCGCTCTCGCCTCGAAACCGGCTGCAATTCCTTCTGAAAACGAGGATCCCGCTCGAGCGCGGGCTTGATTGTAAATGTGTGCCCTTGGGGGCCAGGCTATAACGACAACGAAACCTGCCCGATACTTGCTCAACAGTTACCCCGAGATGCCCTGGCCAGAGAGGCCTCCGAACTCAGGAACGGCGCTCTCGCTCGAGACCTCGAGACCTCGTGGCAAGTCAAACAAGTTGGCGGAAGCCCAGCTACGACGACAAGGGCTCCTGCTCGATGCGTCCTCACGATTTGCTCCGAGAGCCCCTGGCGAGGAAGTGTCCCCAAACTCAAAAACGGTGCTCTCGCTCGAGACTTCCTCGCGATTCAGCCACATCGGTAGAGGCCCAACTACGACGACAAGGGCTCTCGTTCGATAGCTCATCAAGATGTATTCGCAGAGCCCTTTGTCAGAGAGGCCCCCCCACTCAAGAGTGGCGCTCTCGATCGAGAGTTTCTCATAATTCAGGCAGTTTGGTGGAAGCCCAGACACGGCGACCACGGCTCCCGTACGATAATTATCTCTCTCTATATATATGCATTTCTTTATTACCCGAACCCCCCGGGACAGCCCCCGGGGACGCCCTGGACGCCACTTCGGGCTTCTCAGCGGCCCCCTGGACGCCCTTGGAAAAAGGTCCGCTGGCGCTTCCGAGCCCCCCAGGGCGCTTTGTCGGGCCTTGCGAGCAGATTCGAGGCGATCAGAAGGGGTCATCGGGGAGGTGCCAGAAAGACCCAAGACAGCATAAGAGCGCTCCAATAGGAACCTCGATGGTCTGAAGCCTGCCCTAGAGGCCCCCAAGTCGCCCCAAGAAGTTGTTAAGAGAGGCCCGAAGAAACAAAATCGTCTCATTCCATCGCGAAAACGTATAAGCTTAACATATCCGCTGTTTGGGATTTCGCAGTGTCCAAGACGGCCCGAGGGCCCCCCGATATCGCACGAAGAAGGCCCAAGAGGCCCCCTAGAGGTGTGAAGACGGCCCAACAGGGCCAAAACTGCCCCAGAGAGCCCCGAGACTGCCCGCAAGAAGCCCAAGATGCCCCCAGAAGGCTCCCAAGAGAGACCCACGAAAGCCACGGGAGACCCCCAACAAGGCCATTAGATGGCTTCAGAAGGCCTCTGGAAGGCCCTGGCTCCCCAAGACGGCCAAAGAGGGCCCCCTGATGGCCCAAAAGAGCTCTGGACAGCGTTTTCCTACGAAGTACACCGAGCCGACCCGACGATCTTGGTTTCACGCTTGAGGCTCGAGGTTTAAGTTCCTCGATCAAGAAAGACAAGTAATGGATCTAGATTCGGAGTTCGACGAACGAAGATTTTCTGAGTGCCTGGAGTCCCCCCAGGCATTCAGGAAGCTACCAAAAATCGATGTGATCGGAGTTACTGCGGCTTCTTCGGCGTGTCAGGGGAACGCTCTTTACTTCCTCAAAGGACCTTCGCGCGTGAAAAAACAGCATTATTTCCCACTCCTGCGCACATGCGTGCAAGCGCATCGGGCGAACGCGGTGTCAACAGGCACCAAGGATATCAGAAAAATGAGCCGGTCGCCCGTCCAGGCTTCGAGGTCCCCTTGCTGAAACAAGCGACGATTTACTGCTTTGCCAGGGAAGGTCTGGAACAAAGCGCATGGCGCGAAGAGCCAATGCAGTCTTGTACCTATACGACCACCCGGCGGGTGATAAGGAGGTGAGGGGGGAGGGGGAACCAACGTCTCACTCAATCGATCTCGCTATCGATCTCACAATCGATCTCACATTCGATCTCACTATCGATATCACGATCGATCTCGCTATCGATCTCACTATCGATCTCACAATCGATCTCACAATAGATCTCACATTCGGTCTCACATTCGGTCTCACTATCGACCTCACTATCGACCTCACTAATTATCGATCTCACAATCGATCTCACAATCGACGTCATCATCATCATCATCATCATCATCATCATCATCATCATCATCATCATCATCATCATCATCGCCATCATCAACATATCGATCTCACAATCGATCTCACATTCGATCTCACTATCGATATTACTATCGATCTCGCTATCGATCTCACTATCGATCTCAGAATCGATCTCACAATCGATCTCACATTCGGTCTCACATTCGGTCTCACTGTCGATCTCACTATCGATCTCACAATCGATCTCACAATCGACGTCATCATCATCATCATCATCATCATCATCATCATCATCATCATCATCATCATCATCATCATCATCATCATCATCATCGCCATCTTCAACATCAACATCATCATCATCATCACCATCATCATCATCACCATCATCATAACGGGGACCATCACTATCGGGACACCGACGGGACACTGACGGGACACCGGCGGGACACCGCGCGCCAGCGGCCGCCCGGGAGAGACACATTTGGTCCGGCCGCGCCTCAGCCACAGGGACACCGACGGGACACCAGCGGGACACCGGCGGGACACCGCGCGCCACCGGCCGCCCGGAAGAGACACATTTGGTCCGGCCGCGCCTCAGCCACAGGAGACTTTCTCTCGCCCGCCCACGCAGCTTCGCCTCGCCCGCTCGCACGGCACGCACGAACACGAAACCGAAATCGATTTCCCGGTAGGGGGGCTCTCCGTTCCACTTCGATCTCACCCCTCACCTCCGATAACATAGAGATTCCAAGAGCCCCTGCCCAGAGAGGCCCCCGAACTCAGGAACAGCGCTCTCGCTCGAGAGTGCCTCGCACTCCAGTCAGTGGCCGACAAGGAAGATACTCCCCCCGAAAAGTGGGTGCGATCGAAGACGGAGTGGGCGGGTATCGAGGGTTAGGGTATGCGGAATGCAAGACACGCGTGCCAGTGAGAGCGAACAGTCTTAACATGATTGTTGCTGTTGTTGGTGGTGTTTTGTGCTGTTGGTGTTGTTGTTATTGGCGGTGTTGGTGTTTGTGTTGGTGCTGGTGTTGGCGATGGTGATGTTGTTGCTGCTGCTGTTGTTGATGCTGTTGCTGTTGCTGTTGTTCCTCCTGCCGTTGTTGGTGTTGCTGTTGTGGTTGTGGTTGTGGTTGTGGTTGTGGTTGTTGCTGTTGCTGCTGCTGCTGCTTGTTGTTTCGCAACAGCAGTTGACAACCCCCGAGACGATGGGCTTTCACAACTCTCGGCTCCCAGGGGGCCCTCCCAGGGCCACGGGGCCGTGGAACAACGACTCACGATGCAATGCCATCCTGGGGGACGGGTCGAGACTTCACGGGACCCCGTATTGCAACAGCTCCGACATCGGACGTCTGAGCTCGCGGCCTCGGCCTCCAGATAGGGCGTGCTCGGGCCCACGCAGGACTGTACAGCGAGGACTACACCACAAGAGTGTCCAGGGAGGGACCGAGGAGGCAAGGATGCAAGGGTACTCTTGAGAGAAGGTTGCCCATCCTGACTGTGCGGGTTGGCTGTATGGCGTGTCCGGGCCCACAGAGGACTATACAACGAGCTACCGCGGAGAGACAACGGTCTGAGAGACGGGGACCGATAGGCATGGGGCTTGACAAACGAAGGGGCCTTGTGAAACAAATGAACATCAAGCTGCGGAACCACAGGGCCTGCATCGATTGATGGTGCGTACACTGGCGAACGCAACCATTATAATGCTTGAGCGCTGTGGAATCCGCAACGCGCCAAGATTAATCGACGGCCTTTCAACCAATGTTCCGTCCTTCGCATTCTACCCCTCCTGGCCCCATCACCAATCATAAACCACGGAAGCGGCAGAAGTGCGCGTTTTCTGACTCGGCGCCTCGACATTGGGCGGAGGGGGCGGCCTGGCTCCAGACCCCTGCTTCATGCGCCTGCCTGCAGCAGTGCGCCCTTGGGGGGGGGAACGCTCCGCCTGCTCGACACAGGTACCAGCAGCAGCCCACGGCGAGGGGGCGCAAGGGCCCTCACCGATCACCGAACATGATCTCCCGGACGCCCGTGCAGCATTCTTGGATCGGCGCTGGGCAACATCCCTGGCGAGCGGAGAGCGCCAGGGGCGGCTCCGGAGGCGCCGCCAGGGGGGGGGGGCCCGACGTCGATCCAAGAGATATTCGCGTGGACCCCCAGGAATTATGCTTATGCGATGTTCTGTTCTTCGAGGCTACGGGGAGAGGGTTTTACTTCCGCTCTGGGAGAGAGGGAGGACGGAGGAGGAGGAGGGAGGAGGAGGAGGGAGAGGAGGAGGAAGAGGAGGAGGAGGAGCAGGAGGAGGAGAAGGAGGAGGAGGAGGAGAGGGAGGAGGAGGATGGAGGAGGAGGATGGAGGAGGAGGAGGAAGAGGAGGAGGAGGAGGAGCAGGAGGAGGAGGAGGAGGCCCACCCCCCTTGGGCGGGCGGCGGCGGCGGGGGCCTGTGTGCGTGCCGAGCGCGCGGGCCCCGAGGGGGTCCGCCAGCAGCAGCCGCCGCACGCGGGCGCGCGCGAGGTGCGCGGAGAGCCAGACGTCGTTGTGCTCGCGGCCTCGGCCCGGCCACGGCGACCACAGCGACCAGTCCCAGACACCCTCGCGCTGGGACAAAAACCACGACGGGAGGTTCTTCATTATATCTTCTGTCTCGGGGCGGCCTCGCCGGGCGGGCCTCGGGACCGTCAAAGATTTAATAAAACGGCTCGAGATGAGAAGCCCGTCCTGGGGAAGGGGTCCGGACCTCTGGGGGGTCGACGCTGTGAAACAAACACGACGTCCGGGGTCTGGGTACCCGACAATTGACGTTTACTAAAAACGGCTCTGGGCGTTTACTGAACAGCCCTGCCCTGTTCGATTCCCTCATTGGGTGCGTTTAATTACTACAACGGCTTCGCGTGTCGGGGTGCTTGTTCATGGGAGGGATTTTCTGCCCTCTATCCCAGCTGGGATCCGAGCAGGTGGGGTCGGAGGATCGCGCCGCATCGCCGATTCATCGGCACTGTTTGCGGTGCATCGGCGACGCCCACGTGGAGAAAGGCGGGCTCCACAGCGAGCTGCATCGCTGGTGCATCGGCGATGCGGTGCGCCCCTCCGACCCCATCTAGTCCGGACCCCATTTGGGAGGCCTCTGCTGCTGCCGCTGGCTACCCAGGCATCCAGCCCAGTGGATAAATGCACCCCCACAAAGCAAACAACCCAGTGGTAGATAGAAACACCCAGTGGATAAGAACACCCCAGCAAAACAACTGTTTGTGGTGCATCGGCGACGTGCCTGGATGCCCAACGTTCCGCGCACGGAAAAGATCCGCACGGAGGTCCTCGCCGGCTTCGGGCCCCGGGGGGGGGGGGCTCGCCGGGCCCAGGGGGCTCGACAGGGCGGGGCTCGGGGCGGCAGAGTGGTCCCGGGGTCGGGACTTTGGGTTCGGTCGGGCGTGTCCTCCAACAGGGGGGTGTTGGACGAACCATGTAAAATACCCCCAGCAATATGCAAGCAGAACCCCAACATGCCCAACAAACATCGCCCCCATACTGTTTTGTTGTAACCCTGCTCGAGAATTCCTCCTGTTGAGGGACACGCTCGACCTTAAACTTTGGGGAACGCGTCTGCAAACAAGTCTCAGGGCCTCGGATCTCTGGGACGGCGCCTCTGGGGGCCCCGCTCCGACTCGGCCTCTTGGGGCTCCTCTTCGGTGCCGCAGGCTGGGCGCTCGAGGACTGCGGGGACGCGGCACTGCAGGCGCACAGGGGCCCTCTCAAGGGCCCCCATCAACTGCCGCCGCCAGTGTAGGCAAGCGCGTTCCACTACTCGCAAAGTAGCTACTCGCCAATGGCCTGGATCCGCCACGATGGATTTACGCTCCTTTACGCGGAGGAGGACTTTTTTCTGACGTTTGCGAGTAGGCACTTTGCGAGTAGCGGAGCGCGCTCGGTGACAGGAGAAGGAGAAACAACGGCATAAACACTGTTCGCGCTCCGCGCGGGCTTCTTGGATCTGCGCTGGACCCCCCTCCCTGGCGCGCGGAGCGCACCAGGGGCGGCGCCCGAGGCGTCGCCAGGGGGGGGGGGCCAGCGCGGATCCAAGAAATCCGCGCGGCGGAGCGCCAAAAGTTTATGTTCCCAGGCATGCGACGCCCTGATTCTTTCCAGACGGGGTCCCTGGAAGTCCCGACCCGTTCCCTGGGACCGTCTTTCATCCTGAATCCTTTTTTGACGGCCCCGAGTCCCGGCGAGGGCCCCCTCCGAGGGCGAAAGTTGCCCAAAAACCTCCCGTCCGGATTTTTTCACGACGCGAGCATGTCTGGGCTTCTGCAATTTTTGTGATTCGTCGAGCCAGGCCAGAAAAGGTGCTGGAGAAGGCCGCGTGTCTTCGCCCCCCGTTGGCTAACCCCCGATGCCGAACGCCCGACCAAGGGCCGTCGGACATGGAAGCTGAGGGGGGAGCAGATGGGCCAGGATGGGCCCCGGGAGGGGTGCGGCCGGGGGACGGGATGTCAGCGGGGGAGCAGGGAGAGGAGGACGAGGAGGAGGAGGACGAGGAGGAGGAAGAATACGACGACGAGGGCGACGACAACGACGAGCACGACGACGACGACGATGACGACGGCGACGACGACGGCGACCACCACGACCACGACGACCACGACGGACACGGGGCGGTGGGATCTGTTAGTCGTTGGATTGCTTCTGTTGGTCTCCTGAGACTCCTGGGAAGAACCTCCAAACCTCGTCACAAATAACTAATCAGACACGCGTTGGGCTCTATCTTCTCGGGCAGCTGTCGCAACTCGTGTTCTCAAATGCTGACGCGGATGCGGGTTTCGGGCGCCCCTTGGCGCAAGCCCAAGACCTGGTGCCAGCATCGGAGCGGCGTTGTCCTCAGGTGTACCAAGGACAAACATATGTTGGCTACACCCATCAGGCATCTTCAGAAAAAGCGTGCATGATCGTGGACTTCAACGCCCGCTGGGGAAAATCAGGATTCTGGGCTTGTCCCTGGGCGTTTTCTCGGAGTGCTCTTGCTCTTCTTCTTCTTCTTCTTCTTCTTGGAGTTCTTGTATGTGTGGGCCTGGACCATCGGTTATGAACACGCTTCGAGTGAGGCCCATGTCCTTAGCCTAACATTGTCTTCACCCTAAGCAGGGGTGCGCTGTTGACGGATGTTGCGGTTCCCGCTGCCAGACTGGCCTCGGCATCCTGCTGGGAATGCGGATGCACACGAAGGCGGGTCCCAAGGGGATCCGCCTGGAGGGCTCAGTACTATAGCAAGCCTCCTCCTCCTCCTCCTCCTCCTCCTCCTGCTGCCGCCGCTGCTGCTGCTGCTGCTGCTGCTAAGGTTGGTGCTGCTGCTGCTGCTCCCCCCGCATAAGCCAGGAACCCGGTGAGAACACTTGGATAGCCAGGGAGACCAGAGAGGTCGGTGAGAACACTGGGATCGCCGAGAAACCCGACCAACGGGCGACGACTAAAACTGGCGCCAGACAGGCCTTGCATCAAAAAAAAAACATTCGCTCCGTGCACAAATGCCTTCATCTGTCGTTCAGCCTCAGGACTGGCGGGGGGCGTCGAGGAGGGGGGTGGGTGGGTCTGTGTTCCCGTGTTCCCCCCAAGTGCCTGGGCTGCCCCTCGGGATACATATGGTCCGCAGGCCCATCGCTTCATTCCGCTGCCCGCACGTGCTCGCTGTGGGGAGGCGCGGACGGGGCAAGACGGCGCGGCCTCGGCATCCCTCTGCCCGAAGGGAGGAGGCGAGGAAGTGAGGATGTGGGAGGGGTGATGGAGAGAATGGGGCCGAGGCGCAAGACGAAGGCACGACGGGGACAAGCTCGGATGAGGATGAGTCAGGCTTCTCTGCGACCCGGCGGGTCTGGAGGATGTATCAGGCGCCGCGGCCGTTCCCAGAGCTAACGCTCTGGAACGATTCATCCTCATCCCAGGCCTGCCGAAGGGGGGCAGGGAGGGTGGGGGGGCGAGGTCGACGCAGGAACAGGAACAATAAATTCGACCTGCCTGCATCAGCTCGGCGCCGGGGTGCATGCCAGGAGGGAGGTCTCTGGTGGGATCCCGAGGGGTTCTCAGACTTTCCGACTGTTCTTTGGGGTCTCGACGGACCCTGGGGGCTAGGAGGAGGGGTGAGGGGGGACGGCGGAGGAGGAGGCCACGGAGGAGGAGGAGCAGGAGGAGGAGGAGGAGGAGGGGGAGGAGGAGGAGGAGGAGGACGAGGAGGAGGAGGAGGAGGAGGAGAAGGAGGAGGAGGAGGGGGAGAAAAGGAGGGGGAGGAGGAGGAGGAGGAGGAGGAGGAGGCCGAGGAAGAGGAGGAGGAGGAGGAGGAGGGGGAGGAAGAGGGGGAGGAGAAGGAGCGGGAGGAGGCGGAGGAGGAGGAGGAGGCGGAGGAGGAGGGGGACCAGTGTAAAACCAAGAGTCATCAACGATGTTGGAATTAACCCTCCCTCCAAGCTCCCTCTTCATACGCCCCCAAAACGGCTCATTTCCATTGAGGGAACTGCCTCGTTGGAATACAACCGTTTGAAGATCCTGAAGCATGCCAAAACATGGTTCTCGCGATTGCAACGCCACGTATCACCCTGACTGCTGCGTCTTGGCGATCGAGAATCGTGCCAGAGCGCATTTTTGGGACTTCGACACCGCGAATCAACGTAACTGCTACACCCGCATAATCCTGAATCCTTCCAAAACGCTATTTCTGGCACGCTGATCACTGGAATCCGTGAAATTCTGTGAAATTCTTGAGACGAATGAGCGCGGTGCTAAGGCGAGAACCACCTCTTGAAAACCACCCGCCTTCAATCCGTGAAACTCTTGCAATTCTTGAGAAACGAATGTGCGCGGCGCTTAGGCGAGAACCGCAATTTGAAAAGGAACCGCCCTCAATCCGTGAAGCTTTTGCAAATGTTCAAAACGAATGTACGCGGCGCTAAAGCAGGAGCCACATCTTGAGACGACCCGCCCTCAGTCCGTGAAGCTCTTGAAAGTGTTTAGAACGAATGTGCGCGGCGCTAGAAGGTGAGAGCCACATTTTCAAAACCACCCGCCTTCAATATGTTAAACTCTTGACACTAATTAAAACGAATGTGCGCGGCGCGAATGCGAGAGCCACATTTTGAAAACGACCCGCCCTCAATCCATGAAGCTCTAGCAGATGTTTAAAACGAATGCGCGCGGCGCTAGGGCGAGAGCCACATTTTGAAAGCCACCCGCCCTCCATCTGTGAAACTACTGTTAATGTTAAAGCTGCTGCGTCATAAATTGTGAGGAAGTCTCAAGCGAAACGCCTGGCCCGCCCTGAAAGCTGGCCTCGGGGTGCGACAGGGAGGAGCTATCTATAAGGAGAAGGAATGGAGGGGAGGAGGAGGAGCAGGAGGAGCAGCAGGAGGAGGAGGGGGAGGAGAAGGAGGAGGAGGAGGAGGAGGAGGAGGAGGAGGAGGAGGAGGCGAAGGAGGGGGAGGAGGAGGAGGATGAGGAAGAGGATAATGATGAGGAGGACCAGGAGGAGGAGGAGGCGAGGTACCCAGACATCCGCCGAGGCGCTTGTGCTCGATCCGCGGCCCAAGAACTCCCGATCCCTGGGGGGAGTTTCTCATCCCGGGTCCGCTCTTGATGGCCAAGGGGTCCGACAGCGGGCCCCACCTATCGGGGAGGCACAAGCATGGACTAGCCATGCATGGATTTGGCGCGCGGTCGCCATATCCATGGGCCGGGGGAGGTGCCCTCCCCAGAAGGCGGCTGGTGCCGCCTCGCTCGGCGGCGGGAATCCGCGATTTCCCATGGAAGCGGGGCCCGTCGCCAATCCACGCCCCCCTCGATCCATCTTTGCGGTCGCCGGAATCTACTGGGAGACACCGCGCGGATTGCACAAGTCAGCACGTCGGGGATCTGGGGACGCCGGACCCAGAACCCCCTCGGATAATCAAAAAATCAGGACGGGAAATTGTTTGCTATGTTCGGCCTATGGGGGCCCTTACTGGCCCTCGGGACCGTCAACAAAACGACTCAGGATGAAAACCCGGTCCAGGGGAAGGGGTCGAGACCTCCAGGGGTCGACGCAATTAAGACATCACGACGCTGGGGGTCTGGGGAGAGAGGGCGGATGGAGGGAGGGAGGCCTGGCCGAGGACTGCGGAGGGGCCCACGTGTGCCTGTACCCGCCCCTCCGTCGGCGTGCTCGCAGCCTCTGGCGAGAGAACGGGCAGGGGGCCACATGCGAACCCTGCCCCCTGCCCCCCACGATCTCTGAGAGGGAGGGTGGGGCTTCACTCCGCTCGGGAGCTCCCGAACGAAGTGAACCCCACCTTCCCCCTCAGAAATCGTGGGGGGTTGGGCCCTCCCCCTCAGAAACTGTGGGGGGTAGGGGTAGGGTTCGCACGTGGCCCCCCAACGGGCCAGCGCAGTGGGGCCCGCGCGGGCGCTCGGGGCGCCGCTGCTGCCCTGCGCGCGAGGGGAAAAAAGCGCCGCCCGGCTCCCCGACGAGGCGCCTCTCTCGACGAGGCGCCCCGCCGCCCCGTTCTCCGACGAGGTGACTCCGCCGCGCGAGCGGGCCCCGGGGCCACCACGGGAGCACAGCTCCGGGGCGCCAAAAGGCTCCCCCCCCCAGGGGAAGGGGTCCCAGACGTGCTCGCGGCGCTAATCAAAATCAGGACGGGAGGCTTTCGGCCAATTCCGGCCTCGGGGGGGGCCCTCGCCGGGCCTCGCGGGGCCGTCGAAATTTTGAAATTCACGACGCAGGAGGAAGAGCCGGTCCCGGGGAAAGGGTCGGGACTTCCGGGGGCCCCGTCCTGAAAATCTGCAGGGCGTCGCACGTCCGGGGTCGGGAGGCTTCTGGGGCCGCGCCACGAGCAGAGCACGCCGCGTCGGATGTCCGGGAAGGCGGCGGAGGCCCCAAAATGTAGCTCCACGGGCCGAATGCGCAGAGGCGTCGCTCCCACCTGTGCGCGGGGGGGGCGGCCGCCGACCGAGCCTCCCCGGCCGCCGGAGCAGCCTCGCCCGCGGGGCCCAGGGTCGGCGCCTATACGACCTCCTTGGAGGGGCTCCCCAGGTCCCCCACCTTCTTCAACATCTTGCCTGGGCTCTCCTCTTCCCTCCACCCACTTCCAAGAGTTTCCCTTCTTGTCCCGGGGATCGACGATTCGTTGTGTGTGTGTGTGCGCGTGCGTGTGCGTGTGCGTGTGCGTGTGCGTGTGCGTGTGCGTGTGCGTGTGCGTGTGCGTGTGCGTGTGTGTGCGT
>CAUYUJ010016784.1:233323-250823 GCA_963575745.1 Prorocentrum cordatum
TCGCAGCACGCACCGTGGCGGGAAGATCTGCCGCTCTGTAAGGCATCCTGTGTCCTCGCCACGGGCGAGCTGCGGCGACGGGGCGAACGGCCCACAGCAGTATCCGACCGAAATCGAGTCGTGGGCAGCCCCAACAAAATCGCGGCGCCGGATCGGAGTGCCGAGCGCAGGCGGGCGTCTGTCGCCCCCAGCCGTCGTGCTCTTGCCTGGCCGACCTTGCCGCCCCCGAATTCGCGCGGAGGAGGAGGAGGAGGAGGAGGAGGAGGAGGAGGAGGAGGACGAGGAGGAGAAGAAGGAGGACGAGGACGAGGAGAAGGAGAATGAGGAGGAGAAGGAGAATGAGGAGGAGAAGGAGGAGGACGAGGAGGAGGGAGGGTGAAGGGGAGGGGGAGGGCTTTTTTAGAAGGAGCCTGCTTCTTAGAAGGCGCCGGCCTTGCATCCATAGATAAGGCCCGCGCCTTCTAAGAAGCAGGGATGCCTATAAGAAGCCCACCCCCCTCCCCCCACCCCCCTCTGCGCGTGGCTGAGTTTTTGATCATCCCCGTGCTCGGGCCATCGCCGGGCCCTGGGACTGTCAAACAACGGCTCAGGATGAAAAGCCGGTCCCGGGACAGATGCCCAGACCTGTGAAAAATGACCGCGTCGGAGGTCTGGGCACTCCTCTCTCGCACTGCTCCAGCCGCGCTTGTGGCAGCAGCTCTGCTCCGGGCCCCCCCCCGCTTCGCAGCACGCACCGTGGCGGGAAGATCTGCCGCTCTGTAAGGCATCCTGTGTCCTCGCCACGGGCGAGCTGCGGCGACGGGGCGAACGGCCCACAGCAGTATCCGACCGAAATCGAGTCGTGGGCAGCCCCAACAAAATCGCGGCGCCGGATCGGAGTGCCGAGCGCAGGCGGGCGTCTGTCGCCCCCAGCCGTCGTGCTCTTGCCTGGCCGACCTTGCCGCCCCCGAATTCGCGCGGAGGAGGAGGAGGAGGAGGAGGAGGAGGAGGAGGAGGAGGACGAGGAGGAGAAGAAGGAGGACGAGGACGAGGAGAAGGAGAATGAGGAGGAGAAGGAGAATGAGGAGGAGAAGGAGGAGGACGAGGAGGAGGGAGGGTGAAGGGAGGGGGGAGGGCTTTTTAGAAGGAGCCTGCTTTTTAGAAGGCGCCGGCCTTGCATCCATAGATAAGGCCCGCGCCTTCTAAGAAGCAGAGATGCCTATAAGAAGCCCACCCCCCTCCCCCCACCCCCCTCTGCGCGTGGCTGAGTTTTTGATCATCCCCGTGCTCGGGCCATCGCCGGGCCCTGGGACTGTCAAACAACGGCTCAGGATGAAAAGCCGGTCCCGGGACAGATGCCCAGACCTGTGAAAAATAACCGCGTCGGAGGTCTGGGCACTCCTCTCTCGCACTGCTCCAGCCGCGCTTGTGGCAGCAGCTCTGCTCCGGGCCCCCCCCCGCTTCGCAGCACGCACCGTGGCGGGAAGATCTGCCGCTCTGTAAGGCATCCTGTGTCCTCGCCACGGGCGAGCTGCGGCGACGGGGCGAACGGCCCACAGCGGTATCCGACCGAAATCGAGTCGTGGGCAGCCCCAACAAAATCGCGGCGCCGGATCGGAGTGCCGAGCGCAGGCGGGCGTCTGTCGCCCCCAGCCGTCGTGCTCTTGCCTGGCCGACCTTGCCGCCCCCGAATTCGTGCGGAGGAGGAGGAGGAGGAGGAGGAGGACGAGGAGGAGAAGAAGGAGGACGAGGACGAGGAGAAGGAGAATGAGGAGGAGAAGGAGAATGAGGAGGAGAAGGAGGAGGACGAGGAGGAGGAGGAGGAGACCATCCAGGGCGCGTTCGGGCGCCGGCTGCCGTCGCACAGGCAAGCTCCCACGCGCTGGGGGCCGAGGCAGGCACGGCCCTTCTCCAACCGTTGGCCGCACCGAATCGGTCGGCACGGCGCACTCTTGGCTTGCACCACTTTTTTATGACGGGCGGCCCGACGGCCCTGCTGCTGCCCAAAGAGGCCGACCGAATGAACCGGAAACTGGTGGGGACGGGATGAAGCACTACCTGGCTGGTTCGGGAGTACGGAGGCGTGGGTTCCTTGCTATTCGTGTGATGCCTCTGGCTCCCTCTTTCCACCTTCCGCCTTCCCGCCTTCCCCCTGTCAGATAACTCATATTCAGATCCACTCATACCCAGACTACCCACCCAATCACACTCAGGCGCACTCACACCCATCCCACTCACTCAGACTCACTCACACTCAGACTCACTCACCCTCAGAACCAGGCACACTCAGACCCACTCGCACTCAGACTCACTCACGGTCAGACTCACTCACATTCAGACTCACCGCTCATACTCAGACTTGCTCGCCCGTGACACGTGGCACTCCCAAGGGAGCCCCATGATCACGGCGATGCAGCAGGCGTGGCACTTGGGCATCCCAAGGGGGAGCCGCCAAGGTGTGTCACAAGGGCCTCTTCGCGCCCATCTTGTGGGGCCTTCTGAAGCGAACCGCTGGATTGGACTCCCCCGACTCCTCTCCTTCGAGAACACCTGCGATGTTACCCCTGGTGTGGCACTTGGTCACCCCAGAGGGAAGCCGCAAGGGGGTGTTACAAAGGGTCCCTTCGCGCCCAGGTTGCGGGGATGTCTCGTGCGAAGAGCGGGTTTCGGCTTCACCGATTCTTTTATCCTTAGAGGCACGACTACCGTGATGTGTAGCAGGCATGGAGGCATGGCACTTGGACTCGGACTCGCTCACTTGCAGACTCGCCGCTCATGCTCAGACTGGATCATCCATGGCAAATCGGCACCCCAAGGGGTGTCCATGATCAGCACGATGTGTCAGGCATTGCACTTGGCCATGCCAAGGGCGAGGCGTCAGGGGGTGTTATACGGACCCGTCCGGACCCGGATTGTGGGAAAGTATAAAGCGAAACGCGGGTTTGGCTTCTCCGACTCCTCTTTTCGACTCCTCACTTTGACGACGACGATGCATATGGCAGCGGCGGCGGAGACGACGACGATGACGACAAAGACGACAACCACGACGACGACGACAACGATACCCACGTCGACGAACATGCTTGCGAGAACGCCAACGACAATGACGAAGACGTCTGGAAGCTTCCAGAAACCTCTGGAGAACCTCGAAGATCTTTCCGGAAACCTCTAGAGGTCTCCATGGAGGCTCTGGAGATTTGAATCGTGGCGCTACCAGGGGAGTGAGGGGGGAAGACCGACGACGACGACGACGACGATGATGACGACGCTGATGACGACGACGCTACGACGACGACGACGATGCTACGACGACGACGTCGTCTACGATGACGACGACGACAACGACAACCACGACGACGACGCCAGCCAGTGGCCTGCGACGACGCCAGCCAATGGCCTGCTGCGACCTCTGGACCTGCAGGTCTCTCTCTGCATGGAGACTCCTGGAAGCCGCCCGAAACCGTGACGCCACTGCGGGGCGCCCTCGAAGACCGGCACCGCCGGCACCGCTTGCACCACGACAACGATGACCACGAGGATGCCGCCGACGACGACCACGTCTACGACAATGACCAACGTCGTCCGTCGGTGGCGCGCACAAGGGGGTAGGGGGAGGGGGGAAGGGTTCTTAGAAGCAGGCTGCTTCTTAGAAGGCGCAGGCATTGCATCTATAGATAAGGCCCGCGCCTTCTAAGAAGCAGGGGTGCTTCTAAGAAGCTCTCCCCCCTCCCACTACCCCCCTCTGCGCGTGGCCGAGTCTGGGAGGCATTGCGGAGATTCGCGGAGGTCTCTTCCGCAGATCCAGGGAAGTTCCCTGGACACCCGCGTTGCAGCGTGAGACCACGTGACGTCGGCGACGACGACGATCGAGGTCGTCGAGAGGCCTGCATAGACCGTCATAAGATTCCTTATGATACCGGATGGGATCTGGAACGAATCAGGCCTGCGAGCGGCTTCCAGTCACCGTTACGGGGTGGTCGAGGGCTGCTGAGCGGTAGCGAGCGTTAGCCCCAGACGTAGTTCAGGCAGGCTGGCTGCTGCTGCTGGCTGGCTGATGCTGCATCGCCAGGCAGGCTCACACGAAGAAGAAGAAGAAGAAGAAGAAAAATAACGGCATAAATATCGTCCGCGCGGATTTCTTGGATCCGCGCTGGACCCCCCTCCCCGGAGCGCGCCAGGGGCGGCGCCGGAGGCGCCGCCGGGGCGGCCCATTGCAGACCCAAGAAATCCGCGCGGAGCGCCAAAAGTTTATGTTTACGGCGTGCTTTCTTCTTCGAAGGCTGCTGCACATCGCCAGGCAGGCTGGCGGCCGCTGCATCGCCAGGCGGGCTGCTGCCGGCTGCTGCTGCATGTACAATAGGAGGAGGGCGCGCCGCTGGATCTCCCCAAGGGGGGGGGGGTGGGACCCCCCCCCCCCTTTCCCCGATCCGTCGTCGGGGACCCCCCACCCCCCTTTCCCGATCCGTCGTCGGGACCCCCCCCCCCCTCCCCCCTTTTTCCAGTCCGTCGTCGGGGACCCCCCCCCCCCCCCCTCCCCTCCTTTCAAAAGGGGGGGGGGTCCACCCCCCCCTCCCCCCCTTTGGCCGCCAAATCCCCCCCCCCCTCCTCCCCCCTTTCGCCACGGCGTCCCCGGGCTCCGGAACCCGACCCCTAGCACCCCTAACACAAATCCCAAACTCGAACCCCACACCCTGACCGTAGCCCCAAACAGGACCCACTACTCATTAAATACGCACTACTCACTACCCACTACTCACTACTCGTTACGCACTACTCACTTCTCAATACTAACTACTCAGACTCACTACCCACTACCCACTACTCATTACCCACTACTCACTAACTACTCCCTAGTCCCTACGCCCTACTCACTACTCACTACTAACTACTCACTACTCACTAAACAATACTCATTACTCCCGTCTCACTAAACACAACTTACTACCCACTACTCACTACTCACTAGACAGTAGCCGCTAGTCACTACTCACTACACTCTACTCACTACACACTACTCACTACTCTCGGCTCACTACTCACTACTCACTACCTTCTACTCGCTATTCACGACTCACTACCGACTACTAGCTACCCACTCCTCCCTTCCCACTACTCACTACTTACTACTCCCTACTCAATACTCAGTACTCACTACTCACTAGTCACTACTCCCTACTCACTACTCCCTAATCACTATTCACTACTGACTGCTCCCTCCTCACTACTCACTACTCACGTAGCCCTACTCGCTACTCACGAATCACAACTCGCTACTCACTATTCGCTACCCACTACTCACTACCCACTACCCACTACCCACTACTCACTACTCAGGACTCACTACGCATTGCTCTCTACTCATTACTTACTACTCACTACGCACTAACCACTACTCGCTACTCACTACTACCTACTGTCTAGTCACTACGCGCACTGCTCACTACTCACTACTCACTAATCACTGTGCACCACCCACTACTCACTACTCATTACTCATTACTCACCACACACTTTGGGTTTCTACCCCCTACTCCCTACTCGGTACTCACTACTTATTACTCACTACTCACAACTTCCTACTCACTACTCGATACTCACTAATCAGTACTCACCACTCCCTATTCACTACTCTGCAATTCAGTACTCAGCACTAACTATTCACGACCCACTAATCCCCACTCCCTACTTCCGGTGCCGTACTCGCTACTCACTACTCACTACTCATCACTCGCTACTCACTATTCACTACGCACTACTCACTATTCACTAATTACTACACACTACTCCCAACTCCGCACTCCCTACCCACCTTTTCCGGCGCAGAAAGGAAAAGCGGGAGAACCGCCCTCCCCCCTTCTCGGCCCCCTGTTCGGCGCAAAGGGGGGGAGGGGGGGGTCCGACCCCGCCTCCCCTTCCAGCGCCAAAAGGAACAAGGGGGGGGAGGGAGGGGGGGGTTCGGACCCCCCCCCCTTAACGGGGGGAGGGGGGGGGGGGTAGAAAATCTCCCCCCCCCTTTCAAAAGGGGGGAGGGGAGGGGTTCTGCGAGCACACACCCCCTTTTCAATTACAGGGTGATCCAGTGGCGCGCTTTCCAATAGGAGCCCGACAACAAAACAACTTCCACAAGAAACCCCGCCCCGAGACCCCAGGACGTCCATTTTGATGTTTAGTGTGGGGACGTCACGCGAGACCATCGACACCCACCAACCCCAGGGTACCCTGGAGGCAAGCAGGGTGTTTCTTGGCATGGGCTTACACCCCAGACATGCGACGTCCTGACTTTTTTAATATGGGGTGCCTGGAAATCCCGACCCTTTACCCGGGACCGATTTGTCATTCTGAGTCGTCATTTGACGGTCCCGAAGCCCGGCGAGGGCCCCCCGAGGCCGACGATTGCCAAAACCATCCCGCCCTGATTTTTGGTCCGACGCGAGCATGCCTGGGAAGCAAAGCGTTTCTTGGCACGGGTCTCCTCTGCAAGTTGGTCATAGGATTAGGTCGGGCATGCCCCCCTAGAGGCGGACTTTGGACAAACAATAAAAAAACAACAGACTCCCAGAACATCTAAACATGATCAACAAATCCTGAAAATTCGGTCCCACACGACTTTCTGGCTATCTTTGGCTACTCCTCCTGTCGAGGGACAGGCCCGACCTAGTCATAGGATCGCCGTTGGGGGCTGCGGCGTCAGAAGAGGCCGTCGGGCCCTGGTGCCTCGGAGGGCGCGCACGTGTAGGCCACGTAGAAGCCGAGGGCGTCCACGTACTGCTGGGCGCTGCCGTAGAGTCCCACCAGCCAGGCGCTCCTCGCGCAGGAGAGCACAGGAGAGGCGACACTCAGAGGAGGAAGAGGTAGACCCATACAGTCAAAAACCCTCATAAGGACGCGCGGCAAGGACGTAAGACCCGTGGAAGCCGAAGCTGGGATTTCTGGGGCGGCGGACGACGAAAACCTCAAGGACGCAAGAGCAAGGAAGAGCAAGGACGCAAGGGCACCCTGAGCAAAGTCGCGCGTCCTGATTCGGGCTTTTGACTGCACCTCCACCCAGCCATGACCGCGTCGTGCAGATCTCAGGACGGGATGTCTTTGGGGGCACGTTCGGCCTCGGGGGGGGCCCTCGCCGGGCCTCGGGACCGTCAGCAAAACGACTCGGGACGAGAGCTGGTCCAGGGGAGCGGGTCGGGGCTTCCGGGGAACCCGTATTGAAAGGCCTCCTAGATGGGGTACGAGTGGGGTCGGCGGATCTCGCCGCATCGCCGATACATCGGCGATGCACTGGCGACGTCGACGATGCATCGGCGATGCATCAGCGACGTCGGCGTGGAAAGAATTGGGCCCCACATCGAGCCGCATCGCTGATGTATCGGCGATGCGGCGCGAGCCTCCGACCCCATCTATTCGGACCCCATCTAGGAGGCCTAGAGTATTGGAAAACATCAGGACGTCGCGTGTCTCGGAAGGGGAGGTGGACCAAAGGGTAGTCCATACCTCTGCCCTTTCCCATCGTTTTCCCCTGCTTGGGGGGGCTCCTGGGTAGCCCTCGTCGCCACCGCTGGATTCGCCTCGAGGTCCTGATCAGAAACGCACCCCGGGAGAGGTCCGGGGAGTAGCGGTACCGGTGCCTGTTTGGTTTTTCCCCGGACGCCACCACCAGTGCGAGCGCCTGGGAGGTGCCTCCTGGGGCTGTGCCGCCCTCCCCCCCACACTCGCGCTCGAGGCGGCCCCACCTCCTCCTCCTCCTCCTCCTCCTCCTCCTCCTCCTTCTCTCCTCCCCTCCTCCTCCTCCTCCTCCTCCTCCTCCTCCTCCCCTGCTCCTCCTCCTCCTCCTGCTCCTCCCCTCCTCCTGCTCCTCCTCCTCCTCCTCCTCCCTCCTCCCCTCCTCCTCCCTCCTCCTCCTCCTCCTCCTCCTCCTCCTCCTCCTCCTCCTTTTCCTCCTCCTCCTCCTGCTCCTGCTCCGCCTCCTCCTCCTTCTCCTTCTCCCCCTCCCGCCCCCCCCTCTCGCTCGAGACCTCCCCCATATCCCTGACTCGCGTGGGCTCCCTCGCTGGAGGTGGGCCCCTGGTGGTGATGGTGGTCTCGCCTCTCCTTCCCCCGATCCTCGGGAGGGTTCCCGTCGCGTTCATGACGGCCTCCTTGAAGTTCACCATCTTTGAGTACCTCCCCCCGGGGCCACCTATGACCTGCTCTCTGCCGTCGTTGGTCCAGAAGGATATCTTGTCGATGTACCTCTCGTACCTCACCTCGACGGCGTGTATTTTCTGGCCCTCCGAGAAAGTCAACGTGCCGCTGACACCGCCCTTCCCACCGTGCTCCGGCAGAGGCCAGTTGTTATTCCCGAGAGATAGAGTGACCTGTATGCTGTCCATCCACTGCGAGCTGCGGTACTTGATCTGCCGTATCTCCAAGTTTGCGAAGAGGCCGTGGAGCTGGATCATTACAGAGTCGTCGAAGGGCTGGCCATTCGGACCTTGAGGAGACACAAACTACATACAAAGGAACTTCCGAAAGTCCGCGCGGGTTTCTTGGATCTGCGCTGGGCCCACCCATGGGGCGGGGCCGGAGGCGCCGCTGGGGGGGGGGCCCTACGCAGACCCAAGACATCCGCGCGGAGCACCGACAACTTGTGCTTCCAGAGTCTCCCTTTTCTGAGGACCGCCTCCGCCCCAGATCTTGGCCAGGCAGGTCCTCTCCGCGCCTGCCGCGTCGGGGTCGCTCACGATGGCCGCGCAGCTGTCGATCTTGCCCTGCCTCAGCAGCTTCTCGGGGCAGTACTCCTGCAAGGCCCTCTCCATGTTCTCCCTCTTGGAACGGAGCTTCGTCACATTTGCCTCATTCGGGATGACTCGAGTCGTGAACAGCTCGCTGAGCGGCTTGAGACGCATCGCAGTGGGCACTGGCTTATGAATCGTGTCCGTCAACCAATTGTCCACGTCCCACGTCTGTGGCGCCGACCCAAGCGTGTACTTCCGGGTATTCGTGACGTACTTGTCGAAGAAGTCTTTCGAGTTCCAATCAGTTTCGCTTGCGGCGCCTGCCTTGATCGAAACTACGAAGGACGCCTGCGCATTTACGAACCAGTCGCTCTTCGTCGCCTTCATGTCGTTGTACTTGTCCCTTGTGAACTCGGTCTCCTCGCCGTACATGCCGCCCATCTGCACAGAACTCAGGAAATGCGTGCCGAACTCACCAATGAGATTGAAGTAGAAATCTTGATCGTAATGTTCTGGAGCCGCGTCCACAGCAGCCAGAAAGTTTTCGTCGGCTGGCGGGGGCACGAAGGCATGGATGAACGCCTTGTAGGCGCAGCACTGTGCAGTGACAGCGGTGTAGACGCTCTCGTGAGACTGCAGATTTTCCCGGACACGCTGGAAGTCCGCAGACGCTGCAAAGCTGGCGACGTCCCCAAAACTCACGGTCAAGGAGACGTTGGTGGACAGAAACTCATAGTACTCCTCCATACTTGTGATCGACTGCACCTTCGAAGCCAAGGAGCACGAGCCATCGCACCGCAGCGCGTTCATCCCGGGAGGGATCCGGGTACCGTCCGGCAGCGCCTCGCTGCCAGGGTTGGCCTTGAACACCTTGTTCCTGAACCCCGTGTCGACGGCGCCGTCGGTGGGCCGCGGGTTGCCGAAGAACACGTCGTAGCCGCTCGCCAGGTACCTCGACGTCCGCCGCTGTGGTCTTTTTCCGAGGCGCGCGCCCCCCCAGGAGGTTTCGGCCACCTTCCCGGGGCCACAGTGTTCCGCTCCATGCAGCGGGAGATATCTCTTCGGAAGTCGAAGGAAAGACGCCCAGACTGCATCGAATCACAGCTTCGGAACCTAAAATCCGACGTCGCATCCAGCCCAAAGTCAGCATCGCGAAAAAATCACGGCCAGAGTCCTAGACCCCATCTTTCTGCGGCAGTTCTTCTCGAGCCAGGTCGATGTGTGAGAGCCCAGGGCCCGAAACCCAGACCCCCGACGTCACGATTTGTTCATTAACTACATCGACCCCTGGATGTCTCGACCCATTTCCCTGGACCGGTTTTTCGTCCTGAGTCGTTTTTTGACGATCCCGAGGCCCAGCGAAGGCCCCCCGAGGCCGAAAATAGCGAAAAACCTCCCGTCATGATCTTTTCATTAATTACCCGAGGGGGTCTGGGAACCCAAAGAGAACGGAACGCCCATTGTGGAAACATTGCAACGCCCGGATCCCGGGTCGGGGAACCATGCTAGACTCGGGTTCGGGGGACCCGGGATGGCCTGACGGGGTTGTCAGGAAACTGACGAGACCCAAACTGAAGCTTGACGCGAGCTCGTGCGTCAAATCCAAGATGGGCCCCTTGAAGAAACATCGGCCAACCCGAATTCGGCCGAGCCCGAGTCTTCAGCCCAGAGATGCGACGTCCTGATTTTTTCCATACGGGGTGCCTGGGAATCCCGACCTTTTCCCCGGGACTGGTTTTTCATCCTGAGTCGTTTTTCGACGGTCCCGAGGCCCGGCGAGGGCCTCTAAAGGTCGAAATCGGAGAAAAACCTCGGTCGTGATTTTCTCAAGACGTTGGATCTCTGGGATCGTGTCCGTGGGAGGGGAGCTCTGGGCACTCGAGGCCGCTCAGCTGCGTGCCCGGGCCGAAGCTGCTCAGGCGGCGCCCCCCCGACGCGCCGCAGCGGGCGCGCGGGCCCACCTTCCGTGGGGGAAGCCAGAAGGCACAGATACTTCTGCTCCCCAGGCCTCTCCTGGGGTGCGTTCTGACTGGAGTGTCGACCCCGACATGATCGCGTCGTGAAGAAAAATGAAGACGGCAAGTTTCTCGCTTTTTTCGGCCTCCTGAGGCCCTCGCCGGGCCTCGGGACCGTCAAAAAACGACGCGGGATGAAAAACTGGTCCTGGGGAATGGGTCGAGACCTCCAGGTTATGAAAAAATCATGACGTCGGAGGTCTGGGGGTGCGTTCTGTCCAGAAATTCAAGGCGAGTCCAGCGGTGGCGACGAGAGCCTCGTGGCTCAGGCCCAAGAAAAGGAGAACGCGAGACGGGTGTAATTAGCGGTATTGATGCCTTCCCAGACATGCGACGTCCAGATTTTGTCAATGAGGGGTCCCTGGAAGTCCCGCGACCCTTTCCCCAGCACCGGGTTTTCATCCTGACTCAAGTTTTGGCGTTCCAGCCCGGCGAGGGCCCCCCGAGGCCGAAATCGGCCAAAAACCTCCCGTCCCGATTTTTGCACGACGCAGTCATGTCTGGGCGTTCCTCCTCGGAACCTGCAGGCCCCCCTCGGCGGGCGCGGCGCAGCCGACGAGCGCCCACGCCGCCGCGGCAGCCGCGCCGCGCCGCGGCCCGGCCGGGGCCATCGCGGGCGAACCGGCCAGCCACAGCTGGGGGAGCTGCGCTCCCGGGGGGCAGCCGCCGCTGGGACCATCCCCAGACATGATCCCAGACCCCCTCGCGTCGTGAAAAATTACGCTGCCGAGGAACCCCACATACTTATATTATGGCTGGAGTGATGATAGCTGAAGTGAAGCATGTAAGAATGATGTTGGTGGCCGTTGCCACCCCCTGCGCACCCCCTATTTTGTCCAGAAAGTGCCACGCCTGCTATGCCCTGGACGACCGTCGTGCATAGCGGCCGCGGTGAGGGACCACCCCCTGCGCACTCCCTATGGTGTCGAGAAAGTGCCACACCTGCTATGCCCTGGACGACCGTCGTGCATAGCGGCCGCGGTGAGGGACCAACCCCTGCGCACCCCCTATGGTGTCGAGAAAGTGCCACACCTGCTATGCCCTGGACGACCGTCTCGAATAGCGGCCGCGCTCGGGGACCACCCCCTGCGCACCCCCTATGGAATCGAGAAAGTGCCACGCCTACTATGCCCTGGACGACCGTCTCGGATAGCGGCCGCGCTCAGGGACCACCCCCTGCGCACCCCCTATGGAATCGAGAAAGTGCCACGCCTACTATGCCCTGGACGACCGTCTCGGATAGCGGCCGCGCTCAGGGACCACCCCCTGCGCACCCCCTATGGTGTCGAGAAAGTGCCACGCCTGCTATGCCCTGGACGACCGTCTCGGATAGCGGCCGCGCTCAGGGACCACCCCCTGCGCACCCCCTAAGTGTCGAGAAAGTGCCACGCCTGCTCTGCCCTGGACGACCGGCGCGGATGGGGGACCACCCCGTGCGCACCCCCTATGGAAACTGCCACGCCTGCTACGGCCTGGACGACCGGCGCGGATAGGGGGACCACCCCCTCCGCACCCCCTATGGTGTCGAGAAACTGCCACGCCTGCTACGGCCTGGACGACCGGCGCGGATAGGGGGACCACCCCGTGCGCACCCACTATGGCGTCGAGAAACTGCCACGCCTGCTACGGCCTGGACGACCGGCGCGGAAAGGGGGACCACCCCCTGCGCACCCCCTATGGTGTCGAGAAAGTGCCACCGACCGGCGCGGATAGGGGGACCACCCCTGCGCACCCCCTATGGTGTCGAGAAAGTGCCCGCCTGCTAGGCGGGACGACCGGCGCGGATAGGGGGACTGCGCACCCCCTATGGTGTCGAGAAACTGCCACGCCTGCTACGGCCTGGACGACCGGCGCGGATAGGGGGACCACCCCGTGCGCACCCACTACGGCGTCGAGAAACTGCCACGCCTGCTACGGCCTGGACGACCGGCGCGGATAGGGGGACCACCCCGTGCGCACCCACTACGGCGTCGAGAAAGTGCCACGCCTGCTACGGCCTGGACGACCGCGCGGATGGGGGACCACCCCGTGCGCACCCCTAAGGCGTCGAGAAACTGCCACGCCTGCTACGGCCTGGACGACCGGCGCGGATAGGGGGACCACCCCGTGCGCACCCCTTATGGTGTCGAGAAACTGCCACGCCTGCTGCGTCCTGGACGACCGGCGCGGATAGGGGGACCACCCCCTGCGCACCCACTATGGCGCCGAGAAACTGCCACGCTTGCTACGGCCTGGACCGGCGCTGATAGGAGGACCACCCCCTGCGCACCCCCTATGGTGTCGAGAAAACTGCCACGCCTGCTACGGCCTGGACGACCGGCGCGGATAGGGGGACCACCCCCTGCGCACCCCCTATGGTGTCGAGAAAGTGCCACGCCTGCTATGCCTGGACGACTGGCACGGATAGCGGCCGCGCTCAGGGACCACCCCCTGCGCACCCCCTATGGTGTCTAGAAAGTGCCACGCCTGCTATGCCTGGACGACTGGCACGGATAGCGGCCGCGCTCAGGGACCACCCCCTGCGCACCCCCTATGGTGTCGAGAAAGTGCCACGCCTGCTATGCCTGGACGATTGGCACGGATAGCGGCCGCGCTCAGGGCCACCCCCTGCGCACCCCCTATGGTGTCGAGAAAGTGCCACGCCTGCTATGCCTGGACGACTGGCACGGATAGCGGCCGCGCTCAGGGACCACCCCCTGCGCACCGCTTGCTAGGCTTTGCGCCAGTGCCACGAGCTGTGCTGTGCTGTGCTGAGCTGAGCCGTGCTGGGCTGTGCTGAGCTGTGCTGAGCTGTGCTGTTCTGAGCTGAGCTGAGCTGTGTGCTGTGCTGAGCTGAGCTGAGCTGTGCTGTGCTGTGCTGTCATGTGCTGTGCTGAGCTGTGCTGTACGAAGAGTGAGGTGTGTGTCGCGGGTGCGGCGCGGCAGGGAAGAAAACCATAACCCCACGAAGCATGTGGGGAATCAGGACGGGAGGTTTTTCGCTGTTGTCGGCCTCCAGGGGCCCTCGCAGGGCCTCGGGACCGTCAAAAAACGACGTTTGGGGTCCGTGAGCGCGTCGTGAAAAATCAGGACGGGAAGTTTTTGACCAATGTCGGCCTCGGGGGGGCCCTCGCCGGGCCTCGGGACCGTCGAAAGACGACTCGAGCGGGATGAAAAACCGGTGCCGGAGAAAGGGTCGGGACTTCCAGGGACCCCGCATTGACAAAAAGCAGGTCGTCGCATGTCTGGACAGGGCGGAGGCGTTTCGCCGGTCTCCGCCTCCTCCGGGGCCCTCGCCGAGCCCCGGCGACCGCCAAAGAGAGCGCTTCAGGACAAGAAGCCGGCCTTGGGAGCAGGATGGCGCCCGCCGGGGGGGGCCCCCACAGGTGCAACATCGAGACGCCAGCTCTCTTGGTCAACCCTCTGATGGGGAGCCCGACGTGTCGACAACCGACGGGCCCCCCCGGGGGGCGGGGGTGGGAAGGACCGCAGAGACCGTCCAGCTGCGGCTGGTCTGAGGGCCTGGGGGCGGGAGCGTGGAGCAGGGGCCCGGGCGACGAGGCGCTCGAGCCTGGAGGGGTGCGGGCGCGGGGGAGAAAGACTGCAGACCCCCGACATCGTGATGATTTCACGGGGCCCCCGGAAATCTCGACCCATTCCCCAAGACCGGATTTTCATCCTGAGGCCTTTTTTGACGGTCCCGGGGCCCAGCGAGGGCCTCGAAAGGTCGAAATCTGAGAAAAACCTCCGCCGTGATTTCTCCAAGACGTTGGATCTCTGGGGAGGCGTGCGAGGAGGTGCGTCACGCCGGAGCGCCCCCGGACCGAGGGGCGGAAAAACGATGGAGGCTGGGCACGGGGCCTCTGAGAGGCTTCCTGGCCGCGACATGGGCACTTTGATGGACTGCGACCGGCCGGGTGCCACCCGAGCCGCCGCCCCCCTCTGCTTGCAGTGGGGTGCTGGCAGCGCGGCCAGGCCGCACTGCCAGCAGTCGGGGTGAATCCGCGCAGCTGCGGGCCACGGTCAGAGCGAATGGGCAACGCTGTCAGTCGCCGACCCCGCTCGTACTGCTCAGAGGCACAGGCTCTGCAAGGACCTGCTCCCTCCGCAGTCCCCTCCGTCTCTCCCATCCCTGCCCATTTCTCTCCTTCCTCATCTCTGGACATCGACTGCTTCATTAGTTCGATACGGGGTCCCCGAAGCCCCGACCCATCCCCGACGGACAAGAGGGACAAGAGTGGGAGGAGGAGGAGGAGGAGGAGGAGGAGGAGGAGGAGGAGGAGGAGGACCCCCTCCCCCTTCAACTCATGGTGGTGGTGGTGGTGGAACACAGGCCCATCGCACGTGGCGCACACGAGGCGCCCACGAGGAGCCCACGAGGCGCCCAACGGGCGGGCGCCCGCCGAAGCCTCGGCCGTTCGGCGGGCCTGCCCGGCGCACGAGGCGCCCACGGCACGGCCCGCGGGTGGCCCGCAGATGGGCGTCGCGTAACTGATGGCCTCTGAGAAACGAGCGAAAGCGCAATTCTCTTGGCGAAAGACGCGCGCGCGAGGGGGCGGGAGGGCGGGGGGTCGGGAAGTGACTGCCTGGAACGGTGTACATTCAAATCTAGGATGGACGAAGCCGCGAAATCAGGCGCGAACGACTATGCGAAAAGGTGGCACGCTAAGTCCTAGGGAGGGGTCACAGTGCTTCTCTAAGACAGAGTAGATACGTGGTGCTATGCATGTCGTGCAGTTAATTTCTGTCCGAATGTACCTGCCAACTCCGCTGCTCGCACCGTCGCCCCGCCCGCCCGCTCGCAACTTGGTGTGCAAAAGTTGATTCTGGGGAAATGGGGCATTTGGAAATGGGACCGCAAGCCGCAGCTGCAAGAGCTCGCCGCGTGGAACTATTGCGCGCAACTGCCGCGGGCAACTATTGCAAACCATTGCGCCCGCGGGCTCAACCATGGACTCATCTTGGATTTTCAGACGCAACTATTTCATCGTGGCAGGCCAACCATTGCACAGCACTGCTCGAGGAACAAAAATACGGGAACGCAAACTATTGCATCGCAGAGATAAACTATTGCGCCTGCGCTTCCAAACTAGTGCACCCCGACTATTGCACGAGGCGCCGCGCGATCTAGAATGATCGTTTTCCCACTATTGCATGAACTCTTGCGAGCACGCTTCGCGGCCCCATTTCCAGAGACCCCATTCGCCCGATTCCTTTTTTGAAAAACCACGCGGAGCCGACTTCGACGACTGCCTGGCGCTGGCGGGCGCGTCGCTGCGGCCGCGCGCGGGCTCGCGCGCAGAGCGGCGGGCTAGTCTGGCGCGACGGGCGCGGCCGCGGCAGGGCTGGCCGCTGGGGACCTCCCATGTCGAGGATCCGAAGCAGCGCGAGCGCAAGATTTGATTGAGCATTCATGCTGCGATATGGTTTGCGTTGATGTGCCTGCGGGGCTTTCGATGGCCAGTTGTGAAATCCGCCTGGGGGCCAGGCGCGCGCAGCGGCGCGCTCGCGTGAGCTTCGCTTCGCTCGTTGCAGCTGGTTCGCGCGACGGCGCGCGCGCAGGGCCGTTCGAAATATCCCTGCACGCGCGCGCGCGATGGGCGGGTTTGGTAGCACGTGGTGGACGCGTTGAAAGAGTTGCTTTCTTGAGACTGCACAAGAAGGCGAACGCCTTTTTTTATTTTGCCATCCAGCGCGTGCATAGTTTGGACATGCATATACGTGTGTGCGCGTACATGAATACAGACATACATGGATAAATATATTCGGAGCGCTCGATTTTTGAAGACGCTGCGAGACTTAAGTTGATAGAGAGATTTCGGCATGCGCGCGCGACGACGCGCGCGCGTGCGCTTCGTCCCGTGTTTGGCAAGGGTTCTGGAAAATGGATGACTTCTGATGAGTGCGCGTGCGCGTGTGTCTCTTGCAAAAGGGGAGGGGTCGATGGCCGTCTGTCAGGGGCGGTATGACATTACACTTTGGATGGAGAGAGGTGCATAACCATATGCGAAACAATCGACAATGCGGATCGATGTTGTGCAGTGGCGTGGCACAATCTACGCTGTTGAATCGATGTTGTGCAGGCTATGTGGTGCATTCTATTTGGTGCAACAATATATTTGGCATTATCTGTTCAATGCAATCTACGTGGCGCAATTAAATGATAATACATGTGTTGGCAAAATCAATGCTCTTGCTTGTGTCCACCCATTCACCCGCGACTTGATTCGCAAAACCCGCGCGGCGGCGATTGCGATGGATGCACGCCGTTGGCTGGTGCATCTTTTCGGCCGCGCTAGCCCGCGCATGCTCGCACGCGCAACGGCCAGCTAGTTTGGCGCAACCGACGCGGCCGCGGTGGCGCTGACCGCCGGGCCCTTTCCGTGGGAACTTGAATGCGCTTCGGTAATTAAGGCGGGCGCGGTATCATGGGGACGCGGGCAACGGTAGACGCAATCATGATGACGGTGCCGATGGTGACGACGACGACGGAAAGGTCAGCGACGGCGCCGATGTTGATCGCGCCTGCCGATGATAATGACGATGTCCTCGCGTCGGCGCTGAAGATTTTGGAAGGGGTTCGACATGTGCGCCCGGCTGGCGCGCGCGAGTTGCCCATACGGCATTATTCGACATGGATCGCGCCCCCTCAGCACGCGCCCAAAGGGCTCTCGACATGCGGCCCGAGAGGATCGTTTGGTAGAATGTGATGGCACTTTGGAAAATCAAAGTTTTTCTTGAGAATTCGCATGAGCGCGCGCACCAGCTATTTGATGTTGGGAAAACTGATATTGTAAACCCTTGTTGTATATACGA
>CAUYUJ010016784.1:255823-262184 GCA_963575745.1 Prorocentrum cordatum
GCGGCGAGGCGCAGCTGCTGGGAAGCACCCAGAGGCAGGAGCACCGCGCAGAACGATCGGAAATGGCAAACCTCAGAGCGTGAAGTCGGGCGTGTCCCTCCACAGGAAGAGTGCTCAAACATAGTCCCGAAATCATATGGGGACGATGCTCTGATCATGTCTAAACATTTGCTGAAGCTCTTTCTTTGGCATGCTTTATTCTTCCTCCAGAATCCCCCTGCTCGCCATCGCTCGGACGTCCATTCCCTGTGTTGTTTTCGGTTTCGTGCGTGGCTTTTTCGCCAAGTGATCAAAGATGCTCCTCGATGGCCCTCGCCGAAGGAAAAAATGCACACGTCCGAGCGATGCCAAGCCTGTAGGAGGACATGCCCGACGGAATCCGAGCCCCGACGACGCGGCACGCCGGCGGCGCGCCAGCACGCCGAGGAAGCCGCAGAGCACGGGGCCGACGGCGGCGCTGCCCGCGCGAAGGCTGCGCGCGAGGCCGGGCCCGGCCGCCCGCGCCGCCTCCGCGGCCTCGGGGCGGCGCTGGGCTTAAGTCGGGCCTGTCCCTCTACAGGAGAAATATATATATATATACATAAATGTGTACATATGCGTATATATAATTATATATATATATATATATATATACATGCATACATGCATGCATACATACCTACCTACCTACCGACCTACCTACCTACCTACCTACATACATGCATGCATGCATGCATGCATGCATGCATGCATACATACATGCATACATACATACATACATACATACATACATACATACACACATACATACATGTATACATACATATGTAAAAAAAAACAAAAACATGATCTGGGGACAATATGTTAGTATTTGGGGCATGTTTGGGGATAGTTGTCGCGCTTTCGCCCAGAATCCGCCTGCAGGAGGACACGCCCGACCTAACGCCGGGCGTCGGCGCGCAGGAGAAGGCAGCAAAGACGCAAGCGGTCCGATGGAGGCACTGCTCGGCCCAGGCCCAGGCCCAGACGTATCCCAGGCATGACCGCGTCGTTAACAAAAATCGGGACGGGAGGTTTTTGACCGATTTCGGCCTCGGGGGGCCCTCGCCGAGCCTCGGGACCGCCAAAAAACGACTCAGGATGAACAAGCGGTCCCGGGGAAAGGGTGAGGACTTCGAGGGACCCGGTATGGAACAAATCAGGTCGTCGCATGTCTGATTTGAAAACATCTAGACGGGGGTTACGGGTTACCCGTCGCTTTCGGCCTCCATGGGGACCTCGCCAAGCCCTGGAACCGTCAAAACGACGAACCCCGATGAAAAACCGGCCCCGGTGAAAGGGGTCAGGACTTCCAGGGACCCCACACTGGACAAAGAACGTCAGATCTCTGGGAAGTCGATGCGTGGCCCAGAGTCGGGCGCGACTGGTCTACATCTCAAGCATCACCGCTGGCGCCTGAAGGAAACGCGCACGAAGGCGTCCTCGCATTCAGGGTTGCTCCATCCCCAGACATGCGACGTCCTGATGTTTGTCAAAGCGGGGTCACTGGAAGTCCCGAGTCTTTCCCTGGGACCGGCTGTTCATCCAGACTGAGTCGTTGTTCGACGGTCCCGAGGCCCGGCGAGGGCCCCCCGATGCCGAAATCGGCAAAAAACCTCCCGTCCTGATTTGTGTTTACGACGCGATCATATCTGGGTCATTTTCAGTCGACTCGAAAGCGGGCGTGCGAATCTTAGCGCAGACGATCGCCACCGTGCCGGGTGCCGCCAGAGGTGTTCCTAGCCCAGGGTGGCCCCAGCGCTCTCCATGGGATTCCAGGTGGCCCTCCAGAATCGGGGATCTTCTGACCCGGGTCAATCCAGACCCGGGTCAGCAAGAAACCAAGAAACTGCAATGCAGGAAACCAAAACTGCAACGCAAGCCTTCGCAAACCCGGGTCGGCCAACATGCGCGGCCGCCTCGCGGCCACGAGCGGCTCGCTAACCCGGGTCAGCCAGAGGGGGCCTTTGCAAGACCCTGCAAGATCTGGTGCCCTGGCTGACCCCCGTTTGCACTGACCCCCGTCTCGAGGCTCCCGACAGAACCGCCCGTGCTAGGCCCGGGGGGGGCTCCAGCATGTTTCGCAGGATCCCAGGTGGCCCTCTCCAGAACCGCCCATGCGAGGCCTGGGAGGGGGCTCCAGCAGGAGGGAGGGAGGAGGGAGGGGGGAGGAAAGAGAAGGGAGGAGGGAGGAGGGAGGAGGGAGGAGGGAGGAGGGAGAGGGAGGAGGGAGGAGGAGGGAGGAAGGAGGAGGAGGATGAGGAGGAGGAGAGGAGAGGAGGGAGGGGAGGAGGAGGATAAGGAGGATAAGAAGGAAGAGACGGAGGAGGAGCAGGAGGAGGAGCAGCGAGGAGGAGGGAGGAGGGAGACGGAGGAGGAGACGGAGGAGGAGGAGGAGGAGGAGGAGGAGGAGGAGGAGGAGGAGGAGGAAGAGGAGGAGGAGGAGGAGGAGGAGGAGGAGGAGGGGGGCTCCCTGGACCCGAACGTCCTCTCCGACCTGCCTTTTGTCCGTCCGCGGCCCCAGGGCTCTCCCGACCCCCCTTCCCCAGGGGAGGAGGACCCTTTGCGAGGCACCGGAAGCAACTCTCCGCCTCCGCAGTCGGCCAGTCGGCCAGTCAGAGTCGGCCAGGGACGGCCGAGGAGTCTGGGTCGGTCAGTCAGAGTCGGCCAGAGACACAAAACCAGATTCCCCGCATTTTCCCGTGTCTTCTGGGCTCCTGCCTGCCCGCCCACTTCCCATATTTTCCCAAATTTCCCGGGGAATCGACGATCAATCGTGTCTGTGCGTGCTTTCCCCTCCTCTGGCAGCCGGCCACCCTGGCAGTCAGCCCCCCCCCCTGCAGCTCGTTGCATGCGTGCACCCCTGGCAGTGCAGCCACCCTGGCTGCCACCGCCCGCCTCCCTCCACTCGCTCCACACTCAGTGCAGCTTGCAGCCCACCTGAGGCGACGCTCAGGCAGCTAGTTGTTTAGGTTACGCCGCTCTAGCTTGCTCCTGTTTTAATTCATAGGCCCGCGCCCCGGACTTACGACTTGCCGCTTGCGCTCTCGCCTGCGGCTGCGACCAAACAAAAGTTGTCCCCTCCTGACCCTACGGCCCCAGGATCGGAGTGTGGCACGGCCTCCCCTACGGCCGAGCGGCCTCGGGCGGCGGGGCCCGCGCCAGCCGTTCGGGGGCCGGAGGAACTCGGGGGCGCGATCGCCCCGCCGGTCGGCGGAGATCGAGCCCCTATAAGACCGACGGGGGGGGGAGCTCCTCGGTGCCCAGACCCCCTCGGGCAATGACAAAATCATGACGGGAGGTTTTTCGCTATTTTCGGCCTCCTGGGGGCCCTTACCGCCGGCCCTCGGGGCCGTCAAAAAACGACTCAGGATGAAACACCGGTCCCGGGGAATGGGTCGAGACCTCCAGGTGTCGACGCAATGAAAAAATCATGACGTCGGGGGTCTGGGAAGACCGATGGGGGGGAGTTACTCGGTGTATCCCCGATCTCAACCACTTCAAGCTGGCGACGCGTTTCGGCCTCTAGGTCCTCTTCTGGGCCAAGAGGCTGCGGTGTCCCACGCGCGTGCCGTGCAGCGCGCGAGCAAGGCAGCAAGAGGTCAAGAGTGCGGGTATTTTTTTCCGCCCAAGAGTCTAGGGCTTTTTCACCCACGTTTTTCGATCCGGGTTCAGAAGAACGTGTTCAGAGTGCTGCATAGGCATAGTTTGCCCAAGCAGGGTGGGTGGGCAGCCGGGTTTTTTTCACCCCCGCAATCCCTTCTGAATCGACCCCCCCTAAAAAACTGGACCTCCTCCAACTGCGACACAATATTCCGGACCCCCTTCTCCGACGGGGCGCCTTGATCAACTGGACCCCCCAAGCTCCGATCCAGAGAAAGCGCCCCAAAAAACCGGACCCCCCCCCAGTTACACAAAGGCGCCTTGAGAAAGACTGGACCCAGGGAACCGATCAAGAAGGGATTGGGAGCATGCTGTCCCCCTCGTGCTCAGGGACCCCATCCCGGAGAGAGCCTCGAGCACCCAGAGGATGTTCCGCAGCGGTGTCGACCGAGCATCGCCTCCATGGGGCCCGACGCGCGAAGGCCCTCCGGTCTTGTCGGTGCTCTCTTGGTGCTCGGCAGTCTCTCTGGTGATCAGGGAGTCAAATGGAAGGGCCCTGGGACACACACATAAATGCACACAACTAACAGGATCCCCCATATTCTCCCACATGTTCTGGGTTCTTCTCTTCCCCCCCACCGCCCGTCTTTTCCCATCTTTTTTCCTGGGAGTCGACGCTTCATTGTGTCTGTGTGTTTCTCTCCTCCTGAGTAAAGCGGTTCGGAACATCATACAGGGGGGGGCTCCCGAGCCCCGGGCAGACGAACCCGACAAGGACTACTCGGGGCGACTCCGCCGGTGCGGCGCAGGCCTCCCAGGAGGCCTGCCAGACCAGGGCTGGACCTCAACGTTGTGTGTGTGCGTCGGGTGTGCGTGCTGCTCTTCGCTTTGCGCTGACTGTCTGCCCGCACCTCCCCGCCAGGACGAGCAGCAAGACACAGCCGAAGCCCAGCAAAACAACTTCTTGGGGTCCAGCCCTGCCCCAACAGCCGGCGAAGCTGCGCCAGGGGCTGCGGTGTCTGTACCTCTGCCCACAGCTCGGACGCCTCGGCGGGTCCGAGACACGGCCTCCGGTCGCCAGCAGCTGCCAAGCACTGTGCTGCCGTGACTTCTGCTGGCGTCGCGCGATTCGCCGTCGCCGTGAGCCGCCGTGATATCTGCTGGCGTCGCGACGCCAACAAATATCACGACGAACATCGCGTCGCGCGATTTGCCGTCGCCGTGAACGGCGACGGCGCGCCAAGGCCGTTCACGGCGACGGCAAAACCGAAAGCCGACCGACCCGATAGCAACACCGAAACCGACCGAAACAACAGCAGGTCGCAACTAGCCTAGAGGGGCACAGCGACGCGGCAGCGACGCAACAACCGTCCGAACCGAACCGACCGAATGTAACGCAACTGACTGCGACGCAACCGAACCGACTGAACCGGATACGTACATCTTCGTGACATGAGGGGAGGCCGCGTTCTTTCGTGGCACGGACCCCTGGGGACGCGGTCAAAGTTGCAACACCGCGAGAAGTCACCAAAGGAGACATGGACCCATCGTCCTGCAGAGCGGGATCTAGCAGTGAGGGTCCTGGGGCCCGAAACCGAATGAAACGACGCTCGGTGTAACAACACTGCATCGCCGAAAACCGTTCGTTGCGACTACTTTTGTCGCCACCTGGACCTCAGAACCCAGAGAAGATCCGACGTCCTGACTTTTTCAGTTGGGGGTTCCAAATGAATCCGCCCTTCCTACCAGCAACGCGCGCGCACAGTTCCTCCCGCGCGCGCGCTTCCCAGACATGCGACGTCCTGACCTTTTCCATACGGGGCCCCTGGAAGTCCCGACCCATTCCCCGGGACCGGCTTCTCCTCCCGAGTCGTTTTTTTGTTTTTGACGGCCCCGAGGCCCGGCGAGGGCCCCCCCCCCGAACAGAGACTGGCCCAACGCCTCCCGCCCTGCTTTCGTTTCGAGGCGCGATCCTGTCTGCGCCTGGACCTCGGCGCGGGCATGCTAGCAGGCTGGTTTCGTATGTGGCGCACTGTAACGCCAACGTGTGCTCGTCGCCCAACCTCGCGGCTGCCGCAACGAAACCACAAGATGGACCGCCTTCGGCCATTTTGAAGAGCTGGTCCCCAGGAAGATGTCCAGACCTCCATGGGGACCCTCGCTGATCATATTACGTAGAAGACCACAGGAGGTCGGGTGCCTGGGGATCCTTCCAATAACGACGCAGGCGGGTGCAGTGAGGGCCGGCACGCGTGGCGTGCTGCCGGTGGAGCAGCCCTGACCGTGGAGCAGCCTGTGGAGCTGCCGATGCGAGGCGCCCTGACCGCGAGGGAGGGCCGGCGCGGGCCTCGGCCGCGGGCAGCGCCAGCCAGCCGTGCGCCGCCGCCGCGGAGCCCGGCGTGCCGGCGGCGAAGCGCAGGCGATGGGCCCGTTCTCCACCACCACTACCATGCCTAGACATGATCGCGTCGTAACAAAAAATCAGGGCGGCAAGTTTTTAGCCAACGTCGGCCTCAGGGAGCCCTCGCAGGGCCTCAGGGCCTTCAAAAAACGACGCAGGATGAAACAGGTCCGGATTCCCAGGGACCCCGTCCTGAAAAATAAAGACGTCGCATGTCTGGGTACGTTGGAGAGGGAGGGGGTCCTCCGCCTCCTTCGCCTCCTCCTCCTCCTCCTCCTCCTCCTCCTCCTCCTCCTCCTCCTCCTCCCTCCTACCTGCTCCCTCCTCCCTCCTCTCCTC
>CAUYUJ010016785.1:5000-55000 GCA_963575745.1 Prorocentrum cordatum
CTACCCACTACTCACTACTCGCTACTCACTTCTCAATTCTCACTACTCACTGCTCACTACGCACGACTCACGACTCACAACGCACTACTCACTACCCACTACCCACTACTCACTACTGACTACTCACTACTCACTACGCCCAACTCACTACTCACTACTCACGATTCACCACCGAATATTCAATACTCACTACTCACTAAAAAACTACGCAATACCCAATACTCAGTACTCACTAATCAGTACTCAGTACCGAATATCCACTATCCACTACTCACTACTGGGTACTCGCAATTCACTCCTCACTACACACTGCCCACAACTCACTACTTAGTTTCCGCGGCTCGCTACTCGCTACTCCCTACTCCTCACACAGTACTCACTGCCCACTATTCGCTACTCACTACTCGCTACTCCCTACTCGCTACTCGCTACCCGATACGCGATATTCACTACCCACTACGCACTACTCACGACTCCCTGCTCCCTACTCCCGACTCACTAGTTACTAGTCACAAGTCACTACTCATCACTCACTACTCAGTGCTCACTTCTGACTACTCACGAGGCACTACTCACTACTCACTACTCACTACGCAATACTCACTTCGCACTATCCACGACTCACTACTCACTTCTCACTTCTCAATACTAACTACTCATTACTCACTACCCACTACTCACTACTCACTACTCATTAGTCACGACTCGCTACTCCCTACTCACTACTCACTACTCCCTACTCACTACCCACTACTGGCTACTCCTTCCTCACTACTCACTACTCACAATGTCCTACTCGCTACTCACTGTTCACTACTCGCTACTCCCTATTCGCTACTCACTACTCACTACCTACTTCCCACTACCCACTACTTACTACTCTCTACGCACTACTCACTACTCACTACGCACGGCTTACTACTCACTACTCACTACTCACCCCTCGCTACTCGCTACTATCTACTAACTACTCACTATTCACTACTCACTATTCTCTACTCTCTACTAACTACTCACCACTCACTAGCCTGAGGCCACACACACACACACCCTTGCGGGAGAGGCCCCCTCCCCGGCCCCCCTCTGTTCGGCGCAAAAGAGGGGGAGCGGGGGGGGGTTCGACCCCCCCCCTCCCTACCAGCGCCAAGGGGGGGAGGCAGGGGGGGAGGGGCGGGGGGCGGTTCGAAAATCCCCCCCCCCTTTGAAGGGGGGCCCCGCGCTCAGCGTTGCACCAATTATTCGATCGCGCGGCGTCGGGAACAAACGCGTCAGGTTTCGGTGGGGGACCGCTCGAAGCAAAATAAAGATTGCCGGTTGTTTCTTAGCTTTGTTCGGTCGTCCAATGCCTTCGTGCTGAAGGTCTTTATGAGCATCCCACAATGCACTCCAATTGTGAGGGTCCAATTGAATTATCTAGTGATGTTTTCCGGAGGATTCCTTTTGTGACGCTTTCCAATAGGAACCCTCAGTAGTGTTGTTCACGGGATTTGTGTTGTGAGGTGTTCCCGTCAAATCCCTGTGTGATGATTTTTAGAGGGCTCCTAGTGTCACACTTTCCAAAAAGAGACCCCAGTAGCGCTTTCCAAAGAATTCCTCTTGTTAGGCTTACTCAGAATCCTTTCGCAACACATTCTAATATGATTCCTTTTGTTGTAAGTTTCCGTTGTGTCCTGCTTCCCCGTCACCAGCCCCGAGGATGTATGACCTTTGTTGGGGCCGACCAGCAAGGATGGTAAGCAGAGCAGGGCAGAGAAACGACGCTCCCCGTTAGGCCTGTACCGCCTATATGTATAGAGAGAGAAAGAGAGAAGGAAATAACGAAAGAGAGAGAGAGAGACACATACATACATACATACATACATACATACATACATACATGCATGCATGCATATATATATATATATATATATATATATATAGATCGGAGGCAGGGGGGAGATCGAAGTGGAAAGGAGAGCCCTCCACCAGAAAATCTGTTTCGGTTTCGGGTTCGTGTCGCGCGTGCGGGCGAGGCGAAGCTGCGTGGGCGGGAAAGACGAATGATTACGCTGTGGCTAGGGCGGGGCCAGAGCCGTTGACCGATCCGCCTCCCAGGCGGGCAGTTCTGGGCGGTGTCCCGCCAAGATGTCCCAGCGGTGTCCCGTCGGTGTCCCGTCGGTGTCCAGTCGGTGTCCCGTCGGTGTCCCGTTGGTGCCCCGTCGGTGTCCCGTCGTTGCCCCGTCGGTGTCCCGTCGGTGTCCCGTCGGTGTCCCGTCGGTGCCCCGTCGGTGCCCCGTCGGTGTCCCGTCGGTGTCCCGTCGGTGTCCCGCCGACGTCCCGTGGGTGTCCCGTGGTGACATCGATGCTTCGATCCATAGTCAGATCGATAGTGAGACCGATCGTGTAATCGATAGTCGTAGGTTGGGGGGTGAGACCGATAGTCCGATCGATAATGAGATCGATTGTGAGATCGATACCGGGATCGATAATGAGATCGATAGTGAAACCAGTAGTGGTATCAGCCGATGTGAGTCGAACGCGAGGTGGCATGTATTTGGAGTGAGCTGCATCGCGGCTGTGTCGCCTTCATTACAATTACCTTTATTCAGTCTAACCATGAATGTCATCGTTCAATGTTGCCAGCTCATCGCCATCACAGTCATCACAATTGTCAGTGGGCTATCACTCGAAGGGTGACCGTATATGTGTATCTATGTCTATAGAAGTAACTCAGGCACACCCCGACGAACTTACAAAGTACCTTCAGGGAGGATGGCAGTGTACAAAATCGTTGGCTCCCAGCGATGATTTATAATACACCGCCACCCTCCCCGGAGGCCCAGCAACAATCCATTTGAGGGCGTCTGTGTATAGACTCGTGTGGCGGGCTTTGGTAGGGGAACAAAAAGTGACATAAACATAAAAACTCGGAGGTCCGCGCGGATTTCTCGGATCGGCGCTGGACCCCCCTCCCTGGCGCGCGGAGCGCGCCAGTGGCGGCGCCGGAGGCGCCGCCGGGGGGCCCTGGCGCCGATCCGAGACATCCGCGCGGACCTCCGAGTTGTTATGTTTATGCCACTTTTTGTTCCCCTGAAATAGACTCGTGTGGCGGGCTGTCTTCCGACCCGATCCTCGAGGGCCTCCCTCACCGCGTCCTCGGAGAGGCCGCAGGCCTCCATGGCGGGGACCTGACTCATCGCGACCATGGCGTCGAACTTCCCGAGCCGGCCGGTGCCCCTGGACCGGGGGCTGCCAGGGGTGCCCCTGGCCCAGGCTGGCCTGACGTCGGGCCTGCCCCTCTACAGGAGGGATATTCCGCAATAGGAAAAAATAACCTGGGGGCGATTCGTTCAACTAGGTTTGCCCATGTGGGGGGGGGGGGGGGGGGGGGGGGGGCATTTTTGGGGGGGCATTTTGGATTTTGTCGCCACAGTCCCCCCTGTCGGGGGACCCGCCCGACTTAGCGCCGACCCCAGGGCAGGACACCCCTCACGAGGCCACGAGGGCCCCCCGGGGGCTCCGAGGGGAGCGGAGCTCTGGGAGCGCCAGGGGCCAGGGAGGGAGGCACCCGCGGCAGCCCCCCCCGGCCTCACGTCCTGCCTCACGAAGGCGGCCATGATCTGCCGGCGCTCCCGCTCGCTGTAGAGGCGCATCATCTTGCGCAGCTCCGGCAGGTCGAGCCGCCCAGAGTTGTTCACGTCCACCTCGAGGGGGCCCAGGGGCACACAGGCAGATGCACACAGATCCCAGGATCCCCCATGTTTTTTGGATGTCCGTCTTCCCCCCCACTTCCCAGATCCTCCACATTTTCACATGCTCTGGGGAATCGACGATTAATGGCTCCTGTGTGATAGTTTCCCTCCTGACACCTTCCCGACGACGTAGCTCGCGAAGGTGAAGGGCACGACGTAGCCGAGCCACCGCAGCAGCTTCCCCAGCTGCGCCGTGCCAATCTCGCCCGTGCCCTCCGCGTCGAACCTCGAGAACGCCTTCTGGATCTCCCTGTCCTCGGCGGAGCTGAAGCCCTCCCGCGAGCGGTAGACGGAGAGCAGCTGCCACACGGAGCTCAGGTCCATGGACGACATGTCCCGGACGCCGGTCGAGACCGCAGCCTCCCGCAGCGCGCTCTCGTGGGGCAGGTAGCCCAGCATGCGCACGAGGCCGGCCATCTCGTCCATCGACACCACGCCGTTCCCGTCCGCATCGCTGAGAAGCATGTACTTCCTGATCTTGGCCACCTCGCGCTCCCGCACCTTGCGCATGCAGATCAGGTACTCGCGCCGGTTCAGGGTGCCGCTGCGGTCGACGTCGACCTGGGCCAGGATCTCAGCGCACTCCGCCCTGTCGCTGAGGTAGCCCAGCCAGCCCATGATGGAGGTGAGCTCCTGGGAGTCGATCTCGCCCGACTTGTCGTAATCGAACATGTCATACACGCGCATAAACTCCTCGTGCTCCCTCCTGGTGAAACCTTCGCGATAGTGAATCAGATCCATCACGGCTTCGAACTCTTCAAAATCCAGCGTGCCCGTCCCGTCTGGGTCGGTCTCCTCGTACACCTCGTCCAAGACGTGCCTCATCGGCTCGATCCCGACTTCCCTAAGAAGGTCCGCGAGCTCGTTCTGGTCTATGGCATTCGAGCCATCCGCGTCGCACCTCTTGAACGCGTCAGTGTAAGCCTCCTTCTGCCGCTGGAAGCAGCGGCGCACGAGCTCGACGAAGTCGTCCACGCTGATCGCGCTATACGAAGTGAGCTTGTAGTAGACATCGTCCACCATCTTCGGATCCACGCTGCCCAAGCCGGCCAGCTCGAGCGTGAGGGGCAGGTCATCGTGGTGGACCTGGCCGTCGTCCTGCATCTTCTGGAACACGCCCCGCCACAGCGGCTCGTTCTCGACCTGTACCAAGGAAAAGTCCTGCGAGCGTGCTGACGATCTTCGTCGTCCCGCAGGGTCCTGGTCAGGCGGCTGAGAACTGGCCACGCTCAGCCTCGGCGATGCCCACGACGCCGCCGTCTTGAACCTTCTGGTGAAGACGGAGTCCTCACCGTCCGTCGCGTGGAAGACAGACAGGGCGAAGGCCTGCGACCCCGAGCCGCCCGCCTCGTCGTCGCTGGGGTCCTCCTGCCCGGACGAGGGCGCCTCCCCGTCGACCGCCCGCCGGTGCCGCTGCATCCGCTGGCCGAGCGTCTCGTGCCGGCCGCCCCGCAGGCCGCGGCCGCGGCGGCTGCGCTGCCGGCGCTGCGGCGAAGCGCCGCACGGCCGCGCCGAGGCCGGCGAGGGCCGCCGGCGCGGCGGCGCCGGCTGCAGGCACGGGTGGCCCGCCGGCAGCAGCGCGTGCAGCAGCGACATCGAGGCGTTGACGGGGCGCCTGTCGGCGGTGGACAAACCTCCCTTTCGTAGACCTCCCCTTAGTGAAAACGGCCTGGAACCGAAACCGACGGACCTGGACCCGCAAAAATGACGGCCGCGACGCCCTCTCGCGAACCGAAAACGGCCAATGCCTTAATCGACGTGTCAGGGTAGGAGGTCTGTCCATCCCCGAGCCTGGGCGCGCGGCGTCTGCCCGCGTCGGGCGCCGTCCTCTTCTGGGAGGCCCGGCGCTCCCCGCGCGGCGGCGCGGTGTCCGCGGGCCTGCCGGGGGCCAGCTCCCGCGCGGCCAGCCGGTCGGCGGTGCGCCTCGCCTGGCGCTCGTCCGCCCCGTCCGCGGCGTGGGCGGGGGCGGCGCCCACGAGCTCGTGGACCTTTACCGGCCTGGAACCCAGACCACCTCGAGTCTTGAAAAAATCACGACGGCAGGTTTTTCGCTATTTTCGGCCTCCGGGGGCCCTTACGGGCCCTCAGGACCGCCAAAAAACGACTCGGGATGAAAAGCCGGTCCCGGGGAAGGTGTCTGGACCTCTGGGGGTCGCGTCATGAAAAAAACATGACGTCGGGGGTCTGGGAACATATCCCTATCACAATGCTGGGCACCTCCTCATCACGATGCCAATCTTAGGGAGTCCCTTCTTTTTTGAGGGCGGATCCCTAGGATTGTCATCGCCTGTTGGCGTGGCAATCTTAGGGATAGGGATACGTTCGAGGCTGGTAAGACCTTGCAGTACTCCTGCCTGCGCAGGAGCTTCGCGCGCCCGGCCTCCCTGTCGGCCTCGCCCACGGGCCAGGCGGGGTCGTAGCGGGCGGAGGACGCCAGCCTGCGGGGGGGGGAAGCGAGGGGGCGGGGGCCCGGCCCAGGGGGCGGGGGAGCACGGCCTCAAAATCGGCGACGGGACTGGCTCAGGGTTGAACCCAGGCATGTTCCTCTTCAGGAGGAATCTGCGAAAAAAAAAAAAAAAACATCTGGGGACGAATGCATGACTAGTTGTTTGACTACTTCTGAATATTGTTGGACTGCTGTGGGGCTTTCTTCCAAGATCCGCATGTAGGAGGACATGCCCGACCTAGGCTTAAGGGGGGAACATGGCCTGGGACTCAGCGATGATGCAAATCGCCGATGGCTCGGCGGCAGGCCCGCGACAGCGAAAGCGTGCGTTCCTGGGCCCGGCGTGGCACCCGGGCCCCGCTTGGCCATGGGCGATTCGGGATCGCTGCTCCTTCCCTGAGCTCCGGCGTTGCGGGAAAATTGCGGCCCCGCGAAAAATCACGCATGGAGCCCCCGGCCCCATCCCCCCTGCGTCATTCTTCGAGCCGGATCGATCTGCGGGGGCCCCAGGGCCCGAAGCCGGGCGACGGCGCCCGTCGTGAAGAAATCGCGGCGCCAAGATCTGAGGGCCAGGCCCCGGGCCAGTCCCTCCCTTGAGCAGGGACCGACCGTCCCGGCATTCCTATCTGGCCATCGCTCGGACGTCCATTCCCTGTGCTTTTTTCGGTTTCGTGCGTGGTTTTTTCGCCGAATGATCAAGGATGCTCCTCGATGGTCCTCGCCGAAGGAAAAATGCACACGTCCGAGCGATGCCAAGCAATAGGCCTACCACGATATGTTCTTAGAACCCGAAAATGTTCTATGAACAAAAACCATGTTCTTAGAACATGAACCCGATGTGTTAAAACAGGACAGACTCAGCCAGAAATGTTCTGAGAACATATCATGGAAACCACAAAAGGTTCTCAGAGCATTCTTTGGAAGGCCTATAGGCGAGCCAGGACGCTTCGCCACTGCTTGACCCCCCCCCCGCCGTTGCCCCCGGCCGCCTCTCGTCCGCTGGCCGGTGCTGTGGGCCCTCGACCTCTTTCAGCGCGCTGTGCATCTTCCGGCGCAGCCAGCCGGGCAGGGGCGGGATTCGAGCAGGGGATCGACTCCAGGATTGACTTATATACCCCAGAGTTGCCCTCCTCGTCGAAACCTACAAGAAAGGCCTAGCAACTTCCATGGATTCGGCGAAAGCAACAACTTGGGGGTACATCGATTCTGGACAGCGGGGGCATTGGACAAGGAACCCTTAGATAAAGAATCCAGGGTCTGGAAGCCTGTGGAGCTCCAATCGTGCATCGGCCACATGACGATCACCGCTGCCCTCATCATCAGATATAAGGAATCCTCCAGGGTCTGCAGCCTCCCAGGCCATTCCTTCACGAACGCCCCCCCCGCAGTCGATCCACTGCTCGAGGGATCTCCCGCGGCGAGAACTCCACCGCCGCCTGCCCCGGGGTCCCAGCCGCCCTCTTGGCGTAGGCCCCCCCTCTCGGGTGGGGCAGCAGCCTCACCGGAGACTCGCAGCCTGGATCACCTGTTTGTTTTGTGGAGCAGGGGCCAGCCATCTCGGCATTCATGTTGGACTACCACGAACGACTTGTTCCTAGAACCAAAAAATGCCCTAAGAGCAAAAGGCACTGTTCGTAGAGCATGAGCCCGATGTGCTAAAAGACGACAGTCTCTTAGCGAGAGATGCTCTAATAATCTCAGAAAATCTCGTGCAGACTACCAAAGGTTCTCAGAACCGTCTTTGGTGGGCCCATGGGCGAGCCAGGACGTTTCGCCACGGCGTGATGCTTTGGAAACGCCAGCTGACCACCTCACCGATCCCGGCCAGGCCCACCCTGGGCCCATGGGATCGGTGTCGACAGGCCCCCCTGGCTGGAGGGCGGAGGCTACGGCACGGATATCCTCGGCCCAGGATAACGGCCTGGCCAGGACCGGCGAGGTGGTCGGCTGACGCCCCACGACCTTCGCATAGGGGATCGACTACAACATAAGTTCACCCCCAGAACTCATTTGCTCATCGAATGTACGGAGATAGAGGCTTCCTAGATGGAGTCCGATGGGATCCAAGGATCGCGCCGCATCGCCAGTGCATCGCCGATGTATTGGCGATGCATCGGCGACTGGCTCCACATCGAACCGCATCGTCGATGCGGCGCGATCCTCCGACCCCCTGTAATTTTACTCGGACCCCATCTAGGAAGCCTCGAGAAGAATACGTGGAATGCTCGCAGACCTACGGAACATCCTACACATGCTTCGAAGATCCGACGAGCAAGTCAACGTGGTGAAGTAAACCAGTTCTATTGTCGACCCCCGATTGGGGAGACCAGCAGGTACCGATACCGCCACGCCTTGGACCCCTCCCGGGGTGTGTCCTGGCCAGAACTCCGAGGCGAACCCAGCAGTGGCGACGAGGGCCTCCGAGGAGGCCCAAGAGGGGGAAAACGAGCGCGATGGGTCCTGTAGACCCAGACATCCGACGTCTCGATTTTTTCGAGACACGGGCCTCCGACCTCCCGACCACTTCCCTGGGACCGGTTTTTCCTCCCGAGTCGTTTTTTGACGGTCCCGAGGCCCGGCGAGGGCCCCGAGAGGCCAAAAACTATGAAAAACCTCTGTCTCGATTTTTCCGAGACGCCCGATGTCTGGGGAGGTATGGGTGCCTCTTCCTCCTCTGACCTATCCCCGAGACCTGCGGCGCCCGGCACTGGCGGAAGCTGCGCGCGGCCGCCACCGGCGCGGCGCGGCGAGGGGGCCCACTCTGCCGCGAGCACCTCCGCGAAGCCGGGCCAGTGCAGCCCTCCGCGCGCGCTGCGCGGGCCCTCCGCACACTCCGGCGGCCCCGCCTCGCCGTGGGCGGCCGGCCCCCCCGGGCGCGACATGGGCGCTCTCAGGGAGCCCGCGGGACTCTGAGGTCGGGCATGCCCTCCTGCAGGCGGCTTCTGCAGGAACGGCACAGAAAGATCGCCCGAACGGGCTCCAACAGGATCACACGTAGAAGCCCCACAAATATCTCCGCCCGACTCGGGTTTTTATTCCACTCCTGCGCGCTCCTCCTGCAAAGGGACGTGCCCGACTCCACAGCGCTCGGCGGCCGCAGCAGGCGCGGACCGCCCCACCAAGGGGGAGGGGAGAGCACCGGCTGCGCCCAGTGGGCTCCGCTCGCGGGCGCCCTCCACGAGGCCCCCCGGCGACTGCGAGGTGGTGTCCACTTCTCGGGCTGCCCACCCCTGCCGCCGCCGCCGAGCGGTGGGCGCCCGCGCGTCGCCGCCGCCCGCGGGGGCGGGGTCGCGGGCGCCCGGCGGCCCCCCGCGTCCCCGCGGGGCCCTCTCGGGGCAGGATCGCGGCGGCGCTCCCTGCCCGACCGACAACCCCCCAGGGGCCCCTCGGGATCGAGGGCCTCCCGAGGAGGTGGCTCCTCGGGGGCGGGGGCGCCGAGGGCCTTCTTGCCGCATCGTCGCAGCGTCGGACCTCGGAGCCCTCCTCTCGTGCTAATCCTCCACCTTTTCCTATTCGTCCGGCGCGCCTTCATCATTCCCGTATGTGGGTGATTCGGCGGGCTCGTAAAACATGTTGCGGCTCACCACGGCCAGAATGACCAGACCTCCCACGTCGAAGACAATCTCCGTTTCAAACGAAAGTGAAGCAAACCCGCCATCGTGCCCCTGGCACGTTGAGGCGTGCCAGAATGCCAAATGCTGCCTGGCAGGCATTCTGTACCCTTCTAAGAGGACCCTATGCCCGCCCACAACGGTCCAAGGGAGCCCCGACTCGCCGAAGAATAGCTCAAAGACGTTTTCAATAATCTCGAGACGACCCCCGACACCTCCAAGACGGCCTCAGAGGCCTCTAACAGCACCCACACGAGGGGAGGGCCCCAAGAGGCCGAAATCATTGGAGGCCTCCAAGTGAGCCTCCCAGCGGCCCAAGAGGACCCCAAAGACAGCCCAAGAAGTACCCAAAACGGCCCCAGAGCGCCCCAAGACGGCCCCAAAAGGGGCCTAATTGGCCCAAGAGCGGGAACACGAACCGAACATCCAAGCCTTCCACCCCCAGAGGCCCCCAGGAGGCCCCAAGAGGCGCAAAGGAGGCCCCAAGAGGCCCGCAAGAGGAGCAAACGAAGCTCCAAGAGGGCCCGAAACGGCCCCCTAGAGGCGTCCAAACTGCCTCCAAGAGGCCCCGAGAGGCATCCCACGAGATCCCAACGAACATCCAATAGGCGGCTTCAGATTGACAGCCTAAGCACGGTGGCGGGATGGGCCGAAGGCCATTAGATCCGCCGCCCCCTGCTTGCAGGGGTGCACGGCGTGCTGGACGTTTCAGGTTTTGGTTTTGGTTCTTTTTCCAAAAGAACTCCCCAGTGGGCTCCGGCCCGTCCCGCCACCGTGCCCAAAAACGGCCGTTTCGCTCGGGACATCCTCAAAAAATCGCGAAGATGGCCCAAGATGGCCTCCAAGTCCGCCCGAGATGGTCCAAGACGGCCTCCAAAACGGCCCAAGAGAGTCCAAGACGGCCCAAGACGGCCCAAGAGGCCCCCCAGAGGCCTCCCAGACGGCCCAAGAGGCCTCCAAGAGGTCCTCCAGGAGAGTCCGAAGAGGCCAAAATCATTGATTTTCCCTTGGTTTTTGAAGGATTTTGGCATTTGCGCCTTTTCGGCTCTCCGACGGCTCAAGACGGCCCAAGAAGCCCCCAAGATCGCCCAAGAGGCCCCCAAGAGAGCCCCCTGATGGCCCAAGTGGCCTCCAAGATGGCCCCTAGAGGGCCCCAAGAGGGCCCAAGAGGCCTCCAACACGCCCAAGATGGCCTCCAAGACGCCCAAGATGGCCTCCAAGACGGCCCTGGAGCGCCCCAAGAGGGTCCCCCGTTGGCCCAGAAAGGCCCCCAAAACGGCTCCCGACGGCGTCAGACGTGCCAGGAACCCACCAAGATGGCCGAAGTTGGCTCGAAGCTGGCCCAAAAGGGCCCAAGAGGCCCCCAAGAGGGCCTCCAGGAAGGCCAAAAGATGCCAAAATCACTGATTTTCCCAAGGTTTTTGATGGATTTGGGCATTTCCCTTTTTTCGGCCTTCCGACGGCCCGACACGGCCCAAGAGCCCCCAAAGATCGCCGAAAGATCGCCCAAGAGGCCTCCAAGACGGCGACGATGACCATCAAGACGCCCACGTGTTCCCCGAAGGCTTTCCAAACCGATTCGGGGAACACATGGTCCGATGGCTTGGCAGGTCTGGCCTCAACGTTCGGCCACATAGGCGCTTCCACAAAGGCAGGGGGCGGCGGTGATTCGCCGTAGGCGTCTTCGATCCGCCGCCCCCTGCTTGCAGGGGTGCACGGCGTGCTGGATGTTTCAGGTTTGGGTTTTGGTTCTTTTTCCAAAAGAACTCCCCAGTGGGCTCCGGCCCGTCCCGCCGGGGTCCCGGGAGGAAGCCGAAAGGACCTCAATCCGGAAAACAATCCTCCAAAAAACGGCCGTTTCGCTCGGGACATCCTCAAAAAATCGCGAAGATGGCCCAAGATGGCCTCCAAGTCTGCCCGAGATGGTCCAAGACGGCCTCCAAAACGGCCCAAGAGAGTCCAAGACGGCCCAAGACGGTCCAAGAGGTCCTCCAGGAGAGTCCGAAGAGGTCAAAATCATGGATTTTTCCTTGGTTTTTGAAGGATTCTGGCATTTGCGCCTTTTCGGCTCTCCGACGGCTCGAGACGGCCCAAGAAGCCCCCAAGATCGCCCAAGAGGCCCCCAAGAGAGCCCCATGATGGCCCAAGTGGCCTCCAAGATGGCCCCTAGAGGGCCCCAAGAGGGCCCAAGAGGCCTCCAACACGCCCAAGATGGCCTCCCAGACGCCCAAGATGGCCTCCAAGACGGCCCTGGAGCATTCCAAGCGGGCCCCAAGTCGGCCCATAGAGGCCCCCCAAACGGCTTCCGACGGCTTCAGACGTGCCAGGAACCCACCAAGATGGCCGAAGTTGGCTCGAAGCTGGCCCGAGACGGCCCAAAAAGCCCCAAAGATCGCCCAAAGCTTGCCCAAGAGGCCTCCAAGACGGCCAAGATGACCTTCAAGATGCCCACGTGTTCCCCGAAGGCTTTCCAAACCGATTCGGGGAACACGTGGTCCGATAGCTTGGCAGGTCTGGCCTCAACGTTCGGCCACATAGGCGCTTCCAAAAAGGCAGGGGGCGGCGGTGATTCGCCGTAGGCGTCTTCGATCCGCCGCCCCCTGCTTGCAGGGGTGCACGGCGTGCTGGATGATTCAGGTTTTGGTTTTGGTTCTTTTTCTAAAAGAACTCCCCAGTGGGCTCCGGCAGAACCCGCCGGCCACCCGGAATTTCCCCAAACGTGCTCAACGACCGCAAAAAATCCTCCAAGAACGGCCGTTTCGCTCGGGACATCCTCAAAAAATCGCGAAGATGGCCCAAGATGGCCTCCAAGTCCGCCCGAGATGGTCCAAGACGGCCTCCAAAACGGCCCAAGAGAGTCCAAGACGGCCCAAGACGGCCCAAGAGGCCCCCCAGAGGCCTCCCAGACGGCCCAAGAGGCCTCCAAGAGGTCCTCCAGGAGAGTCCGAAGAGGCCAAAATCATTGATTTTTCCTTGGTTTTTGAAGGATTCTGGCATTTGCGCCTTTTCGGCTCTCCGACGGCTCAAGACGGCCCAAGAAGCCCCCAAGATCGCCCAAGAGGCCCCCAAGAGAGCCCCTGATGGCCCAAGTGGCCTCCAAGATGGCCCCTAGAGGGCCCCAAGAGGGCCCAAGAGGCCTCCAACACGCCCAAGATGGCCTCCAAGACGCCCAAGATGGCCTCCAAGACGGCCCTGGAGCGCCCCAAGAGGGTCCCCCGTTGGCCCAGAAAGGCCCCCAAAACGGCTCCCGACGGCGTCAGACGTGCCAGGAACCCACCAAGATGGCCGAAGTTGGCTCGAAGCTGGCCCAAAAGGGCCCAAGAGGCCCCCAAGAGGGCCTCCAGGAAGGCCAAAAGATGCCAAAATCACTGATTTTCCCAAGGTTTTTGATGGATTTGGGCATTTCCCTTTTTTCGGCCTTCCGACGGCCCGAGACGGCCCAAGAGCCCCCAAAGATCGCCGAAAGATCGCCCAAGAGGCCTCCAAGACGGCGACGATGACCATCAAGACGCCCACGTGTTCCCCGAAGGCTTTCCAAACCGATTCGGGGAACACATGGTCCGATGGCTTGGCAGGTCTGGCCTCAACGTTCGGCCACATAGGCGCTTCCACAAAGGCAGGGGGCGGCGGTGATTCGCCGTAGGCGTCTTCGATATGATGTCACTCGAACTGCCACCAAGATGGCATCCGATGGCCTCCAAGTCCGCCCAAGAGAAGAGGAGATGCCTCCAAGTCCGCCCAAGAAACCTCCAAGACGGCCGAAGACGGCCCAAGAGGTGTCCAAGAGGCCTCCAAGACGGCCCAAGAGGCCTCCAAGAGACCCTCCCGGAGGGCCCGAAGAGGCCAGCATCATTAATGTTCCCTAGGTTGTTGCAGGTTGTTCGTATGCGCTCCTTTTCGGCTTTCCGACGACCCAAGACGGCCCAAGAGGCCTCAAGATCGCGCCCACAGCGCCCGAGAGGCCTCCAAGATGGCCTCAGGACTGCCCAAGAGGCCCCCAAGACGGCCTCAAGATGGCACAAAAACTACCCAAGAGGCCTCCAAGACGCCCAAGATGGCCTCTAAGACGGCCCTGGAGCATCCCAAGAGGGCCCCAAGTCGGCCCAGAGAGGCCACCCAAACGGCGTCCGACAGCGTCAGACGGGCCAGGAGCCCACCAAGATGGCCGAAGTTGGCTCGAAGCTGGCCCAAGACGGCCCACGAGGCCTCCAAGAAAGCCTCCAGGAGGGCCAGAAAAGGCCAAAAACGTCGATGTTCCTTAGGTTGTTGAAGGGTGTTGACATTTGCTTCTTTCCGGCCTTCCGACGGCCCGAGACGGCCCAAGATCGCCCAAAGATATCCCAAAGATCGCCCAAGAGGCCTCCAAGATGGCCCCAGAACGGCCCAATAAGCCCCCAAGACGGCCCCAGGAGGCCCCCAAGACGGCCCAGGACGCCTTTAAGACGTCCAAGATGGCCTCCAAGACGGCCCTGGAGCATTCCAAGAGGGCCCCAAGTCGGTCCAGAGGCCCCCCCAAACGGCTTCCGACGGCGTCGGACGGGCCAGGAGCCCACCAAGACGGCCGAAGATGGCCCTAAGATGGCCCGAGACGGCCCAAGAGGCTCCCAAGAGGGCCTCCAGGAAGGGCCGAAAAGGCCAAAATCATGAATTCCCCATGAGTGTTTGAAGGATTGTGGCATTTGCGTTGTTTCGGCCTTCCGACGGCCTTCCGACGGCTCAAGTGCCCCCAAAGATCGCCCACGAGGCCCAAGACGGCCCCAAGAGGCCCCCAAGACGGCCCAAGAGGCCTCCAAGAAGCTCAAGATGGCCTCCAAGACGGCCCAAGAGCCCTCCAAGACGTCCTGCAAGAAGGCCCGAAAGGATCAAAATGGCCTCCACACGGCCAAGATGACCTTCAAGATGCCCACGTGTTCGTTCCCCGACGGCTTTCCAAACCGATTCGGGGAACACATGGTCCGGTAGCTTGGCAGGTCTGACCTCAACGTTCGGCCACATAGGCGCTTCCAAAAAGGCAGGGGGCGGCGGTGATTCGCCGTATGCGTCTTCGATATGATTTCACTCGAACTGCCACGTGGCAGCGACTGAGGAGCGAAACAAAAACTACTCAACTGAACTCGCCACGTGGCAGCGCCTGCGGGGCGGAAACAAACTGATATATCTCGATACTCATTTCTCCAAGTTCTGTTAAATCAGAGCTCCTCCAGATTCATAAGCACCCCATCCCCCCAGGCGACGGGACCCCCCCCACACACACCATCCCGATCAAAAGACACGACAACATACACTTCGGCCAAAATCTTGAGCCATATTCGTGGGCCCCGTGAGCACGGTGTATTATTGTTGGCAGGGATGGCGGGGGTGCCAGCTTATTGTCTGCTGCGCGCAGAGCGACCATCCTTCTCAAAGGCCAAAACAACATGCATTCCGAAGCTATATCTGGATCGCATGTGGGCACCCCGTGATCGCTGTCCACTTGTCTTGACAGGGACGGGGGGGGTGCTGGCATATTGCCTGCTGTGTGCAAACCCACCAGACACCATGATGGCCGCCACACCCCAATTGCACATTGGCTTTGGGCAAGGATGGTAGGGGGCCGACATGTTTCCCTGTGTGTGCTGTCACGTGCGCTGGCGCACAGGGCGCGGCTGGAACATGCGGCACACGTGGAGCATCTGGCGCACGGGGCGTGCCCGGCACGCTTGGGCCCCAGGGGTGCATGGCACACCCCGCGCGTGGCACGAGTGGAACACCTCGCCCCAGCGTCGCGCACCTGGGCTCGGCATTGGCTCCCAGTAGCTGTCCGTCCAGAGACGACCACTATATGTATGTTGAGACTCGGGTGCGACTTCTGTGCTGGGAGGGCGGGTGGGGGTGAGCCAAACAGTTTGCATCTGGGAAACATGTCTTAACCCCTCGCCCTCCCCTCCCCCCTGAACCCCCCCCGCGACAGCCATTCTCGCGAGCTGGCAGTCGCGAGGGGAACGCTCGCAGGGGAAAGAGGGGAAACGACGGGGGAAAGAGATCAGGGAGCGGTGCAACAGTGGCGGCCCGAAGCCAGGAAGCATGGCGCAGGGGGCCAGGTGCCACGGCGAGCGACCCCAGAGAAGAACCACAGCACCACGAGGGCCGTCCGAGGCCGGCAGGCAGGCAGCCCGCGGGTGGAACCAGGGCTGGCGACAGCAGGGGCCCAGCACAGGAAGGTGAGATGGAACACACACACACACACACACACACACACGCGCACACGCTGGTCGTCGCGGGTTGGGCCTGGCCCCAAGCCGCTCGCCGGTCCCCGCGGGCGCACGCGCGCCGGCGGAGAGGAAAGGAGGCCCGCAGGGCCCGCACGGGGCAGTGGAGGGGCGAGGGGAGGCAGCAGCCGCGGCGCGGGGGGAGCCCGCGGCGGGGGGCGGGGAGCGGGCGGCAGTGGAGCGGCAGCGGGCGGCAGCTGCGGCCGCCCGTCGTCGTCGTCGTCGCCGTCGTCGTCGCCGCCGTCGTCGTCGTTGTCGTCGTCGTTTTCGGCGGCGGCGGCGGCGTCGTCGCCGCCCTCGTCGGCGCGGGGGGCGATGGGCGGAGCAGCGAGCCACCGCCGGGCAGCGGCAAGACCACCGACCAGCGCCAGTGCGAAGACGAGGGCCACCGAGAGCGCAGAGAGCGCTGGGGTATGCAGTCGAGACGGCCCGCGGAGAGGCCGAAGATGACCCCAGCGGCGAGAGCGCCGCAGGAGGCAGGCGAGCGACCAAGCAAGCAGGTGACCTGGCACACACACACACACACACACACACACACACACACACACACACACACACTTTTGGCGTCGCAACCCAACGTTTAGGTCGGGCATGTCCCCCTACAGGCTGATTTTGGATGGGAAAAACTACTGGAAACATGCTGCTCTAAAATAGCCGAAAAACACTCAAAACATCGTCCTCTGACTATTCTTGGACTATGTGGGAATATTCCTCCTGTAGAGGGACAGGCCCAGCTTGACACTTACACTTCGGCGCCGTGGCCCCACGCGCAGCGACACGCACGTGTGTAACTCTGCTCCTCGGCGTGCTGGGCGCGCGGCTGCGCAGCCGACCAGGCAGGAAGAAGTTCGGCATGGAGAGAGGGCACCAGATGTGCAGCAATCTGCCCGAGTGCGCGAGGCTCGATTCGCCTGGGACCACCCAATCGATCGCCGACGACGACGACGACGACGACGACGACGACGACGACGACGACGACGACGCCCGACGACGCCCGACGACCCCGACCCCTCGTCGCCCGCGGCGACGGGGGCCACATTGCTTCTGCAGCCTCCCGCAAGACCACGAGCGCCCTCCCCAGACATCCGACGTCTCGATTTTTTCGAGACACGGGCCTCTGACCTCCCGACCACTTCCCTGGGACCGGTTTTTCCTCCCGAGTCGTTTTTTGACGGTCCCGAGGCCCGGTCCCGAGGCCCGGCGAGAGCCCCGAGAGGCCAAAAACTATGAAAAACCTCTGTCTCGATTTTTTCGAGACGCCCGATGCCTGGGTCGGCCGCTCCGGCGAGCCCGCCCTCGCGTGCTCCTCCCCTCCCCCCGCGGAGCGGGTGGCGGGCGGACCGCGCGCGGCGACGCCGGCGGCCCAGAGGCGGGGGCGCGGAGGGCTCTGGCGGCCTCGGCGCAGGGCGCACGCGGGCCGAGGGGGGCACCGAGCGAGAGGAGCGCAGGCAAGAGAGCAGGGCGAAGCCAGGGCGCAGGACAGCAACGGGTGAGGATCCGTCGAGAAGCTCTGAGCCCCAGCGGGCGGCTCTGGAGGACGTCTGGAGCGCCGCGGCCTGCTCAGAGCGCTCCAGGGCGCTCGGAGGTCGTTCCCGGGTGCGCTGGAATGGATCTGTCCTCGTCCTGGCCCCGTCCGAGAGTGGCAGCTGGAGGAGCAGGAGCAGCGGGATGGGTATGACGCCTTGGGCATTCTCTCGGCCTCCAGAGAGGGGGGCACTCGTCGACACGGCCAACTTCCGCCCCGATTCCCTGGTGAAGACGCACCCCGAGAAGGGCCCTGGCGTCGCTTCTGAGCCGTGCCCAGCCATCCGGGCGTCCTGCAAGGATCTGGACGCCTGAAGGCAGTGTCGTGCCCCGGGGCCCACAAAGACCGCCCCACGGCTACCACAGGACACAATATATAAGACAAGCGCCCACGCTGACACGACACGATCACCCGACAAACATCCCCCCGCGTCGGCGCGCGAGGCCGACGAAAATCGGGCGCCTGGGAGCGGCCCACGGAGCGGGGACCCGTGCGGATGCCAAGGCCGAGAGGTCTGGAAGCTCATGCCCAGAACATGCTGGAACGTCGGAGGCCTGGGGAGGAAGGCCCGGGGGGCTGAGCGACACGCTCCTCGCTGTTGCCGTCGGTTCCTGGCTCCCTCTGCGACTCTCTCTCCTCCGCTTCGGCCTCCTCCCCCTCAAGTGCTCCTCGGTTCCTCTTCCAAGCAGTGCATTCGTCGGAGTGGCAGGCCCATGCGGCGTTTGTCTCTCAAGGAGGCCATGCTTGTGTTGAAAAGGGAGGCCTGTAGGGTCGCATGAGGAGGGGACTTGGGGCGGGAGGACGTACTGCAGCATCGTCGATGCGTCTCGACTTACTCTGGTCCTTCGCCTACTCCCATGTTGCAATGCTCATGTTCTAACAATTGCGGGATGTAGCGCCCGACCTCCTTCTCCTCTTCCTTCTGAGGAGAGGAGGAAGAGGAGGAGAAGGAGGAGGAAGAGGAGGAGGAGAAGGAGGAGGAGGAGGCGGACAAGGAGGAGGAGGAGGAGGAGGAGGAGGAGGCGGGCGAGGCGGAGGAGGAGGAGGAGGACCGCATCCCCCTCCTCCTCCTCAACTACAGAGGCGCCAACCGCGCGGTACAGAGAGCCGAGGAAGGAGCTCCAGAGAACAGACAGGCTTGTGGAGGACAGGCCGGGCCCGCCAACGACTCCGGCGAATCGAGCGAGCACGGGGGCCGACAGCGGTCTCCGTTTGGAGAGGCCTCTCCTCGCTCTCGTCCGCATCCTCGCCCTTCCCCGTCCCTGTTGTTCGCCCTCCTCCCCCTCCCCAACCCCCTCTAGCAGGGGATGTGTCGACCCCTATCCCAGGCTTCAGGGTGCTTTCGAATGAACCAGAGCTCCTGGGCCCAAGCCTGGGATATGCGAGGGAGGGGGGGGGGCGTCCATACTCGGTAGGGGTGCGCCCGAGTAGCCCCCTTGGGGTGTGTCCAGGGGTCCCCCCCCTTTTCCCGAGTGGCCAGACTTTTCGGGCGGAACTCGGGGATTGGGGGAGAAAAATCGCCTGCGACCCTCTTCTTCTCGAGGGCTCACCGGATACAGTAGAAGCTCGACCACAAGAAACTTTGGAAAGAAACCTAACCCTGGAACCCCAGGATGTCCATTGATTTTTGGTGTGGGAACGCCACGCTTTCCATAGCAAAACCATCGAAACCCAAGAAACTCAGGGCACCCTGGAGGCAAGCAGGGTGTTTCTTGGCATAGGTTCCCACTGTATGCATTCGCGGCGCCCCCGCTGTCGCGCAGGTGGTGGCCGCTGGCCCCGGGGCGTACAGGCGCGGGCCCACGGCGCAGGCGTCGAGGCAGCTCCAGCTGGCGCAGGCACTGCGCAGCGAGCGCGGTGATCGCCGAGGGCACCGCGCAGGCATCGACTCGGCGAACGTCTCGAGTTCCGCGGCGATGACGACGACGACGACGACGACGACGACGACGACGACGACGACGACGACGACGACGACGACGACGACGACGACGACGACGACGGTGGGCGTCTCGAGTTCCGCGTCATTCGCCAGCTGGTCCCGCCACGCTGGCAGCACGCCATCGCCACGAGCACCAGCTGGTGGCCGCGGGGCCACCCAGGCGCCCAGCACCCGTGGCAGGCGCAGCTGCCGCCAAAGGCGCGGGCCTGCGCCGAGGGCGAGGGCTGGCTTTCGAGGGAGGTCGGGACCGATGGGAGCCTCAGAGATGGCAGGTGGCGGTGGCTCGAAGGTGCCGGACTGGCCGCGGCCACGGTCGACGCCGAGGGCGCCGTGGTGGCAGCCGTGTGGGTCGGGTGGTGCTGGAAGGGCCCCTGGCCCAGGGTGCCCCAAGGCTTTCCGAGGAGCCCCCCGCGGCCTCCACAGAGCACCCCTCGCGAGGCTCAAGGGGACCCCAGGGGCTTCAAAAAAATCAATAAGCTGGGGACACCTGTCAACTCAAAATCAATCAATTCGCCGGCCCAACGGGCCAGAGGCGTGCTAAGATCTCCGGTAACTTGTTAACAATATTTCTAGTTCGCGCGCGCGGAGCGGCCCCTGGGGGCCCCCGGACGAAAAGTACCCCGGCAAGGTCCCGAGAGAAGCCCGGGAGAAGCCACCAGACCACTCCAGGGGAGGGTATTTTTCGACACCCCTCACGAGGATCGTGGCCTCCGAGGGGGGAGCCGCAATCGACTACCCCCAAGAGCCCCCCAAGAGGCCCTGGGGGCCTCCAAAACGCCGCCAAGGAGCCCCAAGAGACTCCCAAGAGGTCCCCAAGAGGCCCCCAAGAGGCCCTAAAGAGGGCTCCAGGGCCGGCGGCATGAGCGAAGCGATTAAATAAAATCAAAATCGAAATCAAAATCAGAAAATGATTGGACCAGGGACACCTGTAGCAACTCCCGAATGGGGCACGCTCCCGGTCCAGCGTTTCGTGCAGCGCAGCATTGCCCGGACCGAACTTTCAGCCGTGCAGCACGCGCTGGCGCATTCCGTGTCGCCAGATATGCTCCACACCGACTGGCAAAACATCCTCGATGGAATTGCGACTCGCCGTGCATGGTGTGTGTGTGTGTGTGCGTGTGCTCTGCCATACCTGATGTCGATATGTCGATCGTCGCCTGGCGATGCGTCGACGATCTCAGCTTTGGGCCAGCAGGCGTGCCGATCCAGAAGACGAGAGCGCTCCAGACTGCGAAGGCGGACCGCCTGGATGGCCAGGGCGCGAGCGGGGGGACGAACCATTTCCTGGAGCGGGTTCAGGAGGCGAGCTCGAGTGAGGAAGAACGCACCGAGTCGACCTTGAACCACGTCGCCGAGCTCACCTGGCGGGTGTACGTTGCACGCGGCGGGTGGCCACGCGCGGGTAAGCGGCCGAACGCTGACCCGCCGCTGCCGCAGCTCGAGCTCGTTCTGAGGCTCCCCGAGTGGGACGACCTCAGGCGCCAGAGGGATGGTATTAGGTCGAGAATGTCTTCCTACAGGGGGACATGGGGGAAAAATCAAACATCGTTTTCAACAATATGCAACAATCGTCAAAAATGGTAACCGTCCCCAGGCTATTATTTGACAAAGTTTGAAGATTCTTCCTGTAGAGGGGCAAGCCCGACTTGAGGATGGTGGCTGGGAATGCCGCCGTTGCCGCTGCCACGCTGCGGAGCTCCGCGCGCAGGAGGTGGGCCCGGGGCACGCGGCCGCGCGCCTCGTCGTGGACAACGGCAGCACTGGGCTGAGCAGCCGCGCAGTCATTTAACTAGCGAATGGGAGCCCAGTGGCAGAGAGCAGGGGGACGACACGACACGACGACGAAAGCGACGGACGACAGACGAACGACAAGCCGCGCACACTGCCTGTGGCGCACCGTTGATGTCGCTTGCTGCTGCCCCTGGTCGGAACACGACGAGGGCTCTGGCCTGCACGACGGTCACCGACCCCCCGCTCGGGGCGCCTGCGCCGCTGAGCGTGGCGGATTTGGGGGGCGCGCGGCAGGCCCGTGCGGGCGCTGGCGCTGGTGGAGGCGCTGGCCCAGTGGATGGTGCTGCAGAGGGGCCGCGGCGGTCGCGGGAGGCATCCAGGCGTCGGACGGGCACGACCCTCTGGGCACGTCCAGCTTCCGCTTCTCCTCTGGAGTGGTTACCTGGCCGAGTGCTTCTGCAGGAAGGCGATCCCCGCTGCGATTTAGCCTGGAGGGTGGAGAATGGCCTCCGCCCTCGCTGATTACCAAGCCGGGCAGAGGCCCAAGTCAGAACTTCCAAGCACCCAGTCTGCTCCGTACTTACCCGCCGTCGCACAGCCGAATGGGCAGGGGTTGCTGGCGAGGGGGCCCACACGAACGAGCCGTGCCCCCTCTGCCTAGCGACCCCAGGGACACTCCCAGAAGCCAACTGCTCCCCCCCCCTCGCTCGTTGCCGTCCGACCTCGCACTTACAAGCCGCTGCTCTTCGCAAATCTGCCTCCCGTCCTGCTTTTCAGTCGGCTCAGACGAAACAGGGGGGGGCCTCCAAGAGCGAATTAGCGAATCAGCTCACGCAGCTGATTGTCCCCGGCGCCTCCTGGCGCCGGGAGGCGCTGATTATCGAGGACAGGCGCCCGGCGGTCAGGTGGAAACCAGCTGCACGCAGCGGATGTCGCACTCCACCCCCCCTCCCTGCGCCTTCCCCCTGTCATCCGCCCCGACCCTGTTCCTTTCGTGATCCTGCTCCCGCTCCTGCTCCTGACCCTCCTGGGCACGAAACAGGAAGCGGGTCCGAAGGGAAACAGGCCCCTTGCCATCACTCAGACGTCCATGTCCCGTGTGTTGTTCGACTTGGCGCGTGAATTTATCGAAGATGATCCAAGACGCTTCTCCGTGGTCCTCGCCGCGCGGTGCCCAGGTCCTGGGCCTCAGGGCCTCTCCCCGGGAGCGGAGTTTCGTCCCGAGCAGGTGCTTCGGCGGCCCCAGTGGGGGAGCGAAACATTTCAAAAACAAAACGAAAAGGGAGGTCCGCGCGGATGTCTTGCATCCGCGCTAGACCCCCATCGCTGGCGCGCGCGGAGCGCGCCAGGGGCGGCGCCACAGGCGCCGCCGGGGGGCCCCAGCGCCGATCCGAGGAATCCGCGCGGACCTCCGAGTTATTATGTTTATGCCATTGTTTCCCAGGGCCTGGGCAGGGCCCGGGCGCCCAGACACGGCGAAGCTCCTCGGGGCCCGTTCCTCCGAGGGCCCACTCGCGTCCTGGCGGCTTCCCTCGCTCGGCCTCGTGGGGCACGGCCATGGGCGAAGCACTCCGCGGAGACATCGGGCTCGGGCTCACCACCCTGACGTTCGCCTCCGCTCGCCGCGGTTGCGTCTTTCGGTGAGGATGACGTTGATGAGGAGGAGGAGGAGGAGGAGGAGGAGGAGGAGGAGGAGGAGGCGAGTGATGAGGATAACGCTGATGAGGAGGAGGAGCGCGAGGAGAAGGAGGGGGAGGAGGAGGAGGAGAACGAGGACGAGGAGGAGGAGGAGGAGGAGGAGGAGGAGGAGGGGGAGGAGGAGGAGGAGGAGGAGGAGGAGGAGGAGAAGGAGGAGGAGGAGGAGGACGAGGAGGAGGGGTGGAAGGGGGAGGGGGAGGAGGAGGGGGGAGGGGGGGGAGGGGGAGTGGGAGGGAGGGAGGAGGAGGAGGGGGAGGGAGGAGGAGGGAGGGGGAGGAGGAAGAGAGCAGGAGGAGGAGGAGGAGGAGGAAGAGGAGGAGAAGAAGGAGGAAGGAGGAGGAGGAGGAGGAGGACGAGGAGGAGCAGGAGAAGCACGAGGAGGAGGAGGAGAAGTGGAGGGGGAAGGTGGAGGAGGGGGAACGTGGAGGACAGAGAAGGTGGACGAGGAGCAGGGAGAGGAGACAGATGGAGGCGGAACGTAAAAACAGCGAGCGAGCGAAGTCCTGCCTGGAGGTCGGTGGCGCTGCCGGGGAAACTATAGGAGGCATACTGCGAGCACGCCGGTGGGGCCAGAAGGCCCACGGAGACCTTCGAGGTCCACGTGGACTCGGGCGGGGATGCAGGCGAGGAGAGGGAGGAGCTGGGAGGAGTCAGCATCGATAGACCAAGAAGAACCTGCTCCCCACGAGGCCGCGTGTGCCCCGCTCTCGCCCGGGCAGCTCACGTCACCCGTACCCGGCTTCGTGGTGACGCCCGCGTCCCAGTCGCACAGGGGCTTTCCCCGAGGGGCTCGGGTCCCAGGTGGGGGCTGCGAGCACGGGCGAGACCCCAGTGCCCAGCGAGGAGAGTCGGAGCCTCGCGATTCCCCTCGGCTCCTCGCCAGACTTCGGGGGAATGCGAGCACTTGTGCGTGCATCGATCCCTTCGCGGCTTGTGTTCGTACTGCGCTCGCCCGTGTAATACGGTGTCGACATACGTCGCCGAATGCACATGATAGCTGGGCAGGAGGGGGAGCCGAAGGGGGTTGACGACCGAGGAAGATGAGGACGAAGAGGAGTAAGAAGAAGGGGATGAGGGAGACCACAAAACGACGAGGCGTAAGGCATATGTTTTACCAACTTGTGTTTAGTACAGAAACCGACGTAAGTCATTATGCAAGTGGTCATGTGACACTCGCAATCCGGAAACTGGTTCCGTTGAATAACCCTCCACTGGTTCCGCAGGGAGCACGGGCCCCGTTCGTTAAGAGGCCTCCCTGAAAGGCAACGCAGTAAGATTTCAGACAATGCTGATTGAAGCCAAGCAACTCGCCGCAATGGTACGCAACGCAATGCACAACGTTGCAATACCAAGCAGTGCAACGCAAACGAATACATTGCGAATGGAGGCTCCAGCCAAGCCGAGAAGGTCAACTCAAGCCGCTGCAAAGCAATCCGCAGGAAAGCACCGCAACGCGGTTCAAAGCAGACAGGTGCAAAAACCATACAAGACAACACAATGCAATGTAATACGCCGCGCCCCACCGCAATGTCAAACGACACCCTAAAAACAACACAAACCAAAGTAAACATGTTTCCGTATTGTCATACGGACTGTGTGACTTCAACTGCCATCGAGCTTGACAAGGCGAGGCAGAGCTGGTACATCTTTTCGTCGGAGCGCCAACTGACGATTCTAGGCAACATCTCGCGCATTGAGATGGCCACCCTGGACCCGACATTGTCACCAGGGCATGAAAGCGCAGAGTTCCGAGACCCGCCTGGTCACCGCTGGCGCGGCAAGGGGGGAGGAGGGAGGAGGACTCCGCATCATCCCTCGCCTCTCCCGTCTCCCTCCTCCCTCTTCCCTCCTCCTTCTTCCCTCCTCCCTCCCTCTTCCTCCTCCCAATTCCCTCCTCCCTCTTCCCTCCTCCCTCTTCCTCCTCCCTCTTCCCTCCTCTCTCTTCCCACTCCCTTGTCCCTCCTGGGACAGCGGTCCCCCAGGGGGGGGCACCCGGACGCCAGCAGGCACCTTGGACTCACATGGTTCCCCCTCCCCCTTCGTCGCCCGATCGGCCCAGGGGGTGGCAGGCGTCTCCAGAGGTAGGGGGGGGGGCCTCACGACCAGGGCGCATGGGGCGCGCTCTGGACCGCAGCAGCGGCATGCAAATCACCCGTCAAAGCCGACGTCCTCCCTCCCTCCCCTCCCTCCGCCCTCCTCCCTCCCCCCCTCGTTCCTCCCGCCCTCCTCCTTGCTTCCTCCTCCTTCCTCCCTCCCTCTTCCTTCCCTCTTCCCTCCCTCCTCCCTCCCCCCAGTTGCGCAATATGGACACTGCCCCGCTCTCTCCCTCGGAGACTTACACACAGGGCTGACACAATCTGTGTTTGTGAGTGCGTTTCCAATCCGAACGTCCTCGGCCTTTCCAACATGGTGTTCCTGCCTCACCGCTGGCCTCAGTTCAGGATCGGCGTTTTGCTCCCGTCGTTCCGGATGACGCTCTCGGCCCAGCGCGGGCCTGACTTCTGGATCGGACCCCGCCCTCGTCGTTGTCGCCCCCTTTTCCCCTCCTCCGCATTCCTCGTGCTCCCCCTTCCCCCGTTCCTGCTGCAGCGGCTGGGGGTCCCTGCCTCCCCCCTTTTTGCCACGCCCCCCCGCCTCCTCCTCCTCCTCCTCCTCCTCCTCCTCCTCCTCCTCCTCCTCCTCCTCCTCCTCCTCCTCCTCCTGCTCCTCCTGTTCCTCCTTCTCATTTTCCTCCTTGTCCTCCTTCCTCATCCTCTTGCCCATCCTCATGCTCATCCTCCTGCTCAACCGCCACGTCACCCTCCGCCTCTTCCAGTGTACACGGTCCATCTTCGGCATGCGCATAACGCGATGAGGTCATTCTGCAGGTACGGGACCTGCTACGACACGGGTCGGCGGACACATTCAAATCAGCGCCATAGGAAGGGATGGGCGGGAGGGGACGGGTGGGATGCGCCATTCAATCAGCGCCATCAGACACGGCACGAGAGCACCTAGGTTGTCATCCCCACCTCTCTCCCTTGCCGTCCTCCCCCTCTCGGGCGGGTTGTCATGGGGGAGGGGAAAAGGCCCAGATGGGGCCCTTCCAGGACCGCTATTGAAGCCAGCAGGGGCCCGAAAGGGTCCTTTCAAGGGCTTTTCCTTCACCCCCCATTCCGGTCACCCCCTATCACCGCTCGCCCGACCCTCGTTCGTTTCCTCGTCCCCTTGCGCGGCGCCCCACCTGCAGGACGTCGAACCGGAGAGGCGCCGGCGGGCTGTGGAGAGACCCCGGCACAGCCAGCGGCGCCATGTGCGCCTCTTGGGCGCCAGCGACAAAAGGCCATGAGCGACGAAGCAGGAGGACCGGGGGCGAACGACGAGGAGCGAGGCCTTTGTTTATTCGACGAAGGAGCCCAATTCCACTGGAAACGGATGCGGCGCATGAGTGGCAAGCTGTCGCAGAACCGCACCTTGGTCCTACCACTCGGGTCCGTCACGCAGGCCTGGGGCGAGCACCAACGCGCGTCAAACGCGCGGGCAGGCAGTGGCAGGCAGCGGGTACAAAAGCCCCCCCTGTCCGGACACGTGTCGCCAGGTCGCGAGGGGCTAGGAGGCGAGGACGAGCAAGAGGGTGCTGATGATGTCGATGAGACGGGTCAATAAATAAAAACCTCGCGCGAAAGCAAACAGTGCTGACCTACCCCCCGCCTACTCGTCGAACTCTCCACCCCGGCCGTGGAGGTGCCAGTGGGCGGCCTCCCAACCCGCCAGAACCTGCGGCAATGAAAATACGCGCAAGCCACCTTAAGAGGATCAAGGCGAGGAGCGGCGGCGATAGCAGAGACGGACAACTTTCCCAACCCGTTCGACGCAGACCCCCGAACAGCATCACCGCCGATAGACCCCCAGCCCGCCACCCTCCAGGAAACGTTGGAGGGCCTAAACCACCTTCGTACCTTCTGACGGTCCAAGGGCGGCCCCTGTTTTTTTGTTTCAGATTGTACCCAGAACAGAGCCGTCCCCTGAGCCGTTTCGTCTGCGTCTTGTACCCAAGGTGGCTCCACATGCATTTTCGCGCAGCGAAATCCCACGCCTCTTGCAAGACAAATTATCCTGGCGAAGGACCCAACCATATGCAGTTGTCAGTGCCGCAAGTGTGACAATCTTCGTCGGTGGCGCCCACGAACCGCATGAGGGGCGTGCCGGAATGTGGCGGGGTACACAACACGATGGAAAACGATTGGTCGAATTACGAGAGACTTAGCGCGGGTGAATCTGAGCGCGAGTGAGTCTAAGTGTGAATGAATCTGCGCGCGAGCAAATATATTTGCACGAATGCGATCATGGCTACGCCTCGTGTAAATGTATATGAATGTGAATGGTTCGGGCATGCCTGTCTGTGCACTCGTGACACTGAGCGTGGCCGCCGCAGAAAGCTTCCGCGGGAACCCGGGCGGCAGCGCCCGCACGCCGCGACGCCCACGTCGGCGCGCCCCTCACGAGGATCGCGCCCGCTTCCTTCCCTTCTTGTCCTCCCTCTTCGCCCGCGCACTCCAAAGTCCAAAGCTACGGGCGCAGCGCGGCGCGGAGACCCCACGACGCGCGCCGGTCGCCCCGGAAAGGCCCCGGCGACGCGCGCGGCTCGCCAGCTGCGCGGAGCAAAGAAAGCTAGCTAGCTAGCTGGCTGGCTGATAGCGGGCAAGGCTCTGACCGCTGGGCAGAGCGACGACGGGCAAGCGAGGCGCAGGGAAGAACGCAGCGCGGAGTTCCCGCGACGCGCGCTGGTCGCCCCAGGAGGGCCCCAGCGACGCGCGCGGGTCGTCCGCGGCGCGAGGCCGAACAATTAGGTGGGCAGTCGAGAGAAGGCGCGGCTCGGGGGGGGCGCTCCTCAGGTCAGGCCTCGCGGATAAACTCGGTGAAGCCGAGCTCCATGGCGAGGGCCGTCGCCTCCCTTCTGCACCGCTTCGCGCGCGCCGCAAACTGCTCCAGCTGCTCCCGCAAGCCCTCCTACGGCCCTGCCCGGAAGAACTCGACGCGCGGCGCCCGCATGAGAAGGAGGTCCTCGTGGCGCGTGGCGCGCGAAAGCAGCGCATAGAGCTCCAGCCACCAGTCGTCGTCCTCCTAATTGCCGTTCCCGACCTCGTGGCGGCCGCAAACAGGATCACGCCTGGGCGACGTCGGCCGAGGGGGCAGCGCGCCGGACAGCCGACGGCCCAGGGCGAGAGTCCACAGGACAGAGAGACGGTCCGGCTGCAAACCGCTCGCGCCCAGTAGGTTCGGCTGTAGACTGCCCAGGGGCGCCGCTCCTTCGCCCCGTCGACTTCTCGCATGGCGTGCCCCTGGCACGCCACCGCGGTGATATCCCTGCCGTGCGAGAACCGGAAGCCCGCCCGGGTGACCTTGGAGGCGCGGAAGGTGAACGGCTCCGACGCGCGGGGCTCGATGAACACCAGTGGGCCCGCGAGGTCCCCGCGAGGCTGTCGTCGTGGCGCGTCAGGTCGCCCACGAAGGGCGCGCTCGCGCACTTCTCCATGCGCACCCAGAATCCCAGCGGCAAGCGCTACAGATAGATCGTGGTCTCCCCGTCTCTCTCGGCTTCCTGGACGTCGTCCCGATCCCGAGGGCCCACGACGATGCGCACGATCTGCCCCTCGGCATCCTTGACGAGGCCGTTCTTGCGGTCGAACGCCTCCAAGAGCCGCCGCCGGACGAAGACGACGACAGCGACGTCGACATCCACCAGGCCACTCCTCCACCGCTCGTTTACAGCGACCACAGCGAGAACACCGGAAATAACCTCGCTGGAAGAAGGGACTCCCCCGCGAAGTTTCTACTTCGCGCGCGCGGGGCGGCCCCTGGGGGCCCCCAGACGAAAAGTACCCCGACCAGGTCCCGGCCGGTCCCCGGCCGGGTCCCCCCGAGCGCTCCACGAGCGCACCAACAGGGCTCCGAAAACGTCCCCGAGGACCCAAACAAAACCAAGAGGCCCGCAAGAGGTCCCCAAGATGGTACACGAGGCGTCCGAGATGCCACAAGATCGCTCCAAGACGCCCAAGATGGCCCCCAGACGCTCCAAGAGGTCTCCAAGCGTACTCCCAAGAGGGCCCCAAGAGGCAACATTCATTGCTTTTCCTTCGGTTTTGGACATATTTTGGCTTTTCCACCTTTTCCGCTTCCCGAAGCCCCAAGACAGCCCAAGACGACTCCAAGATCGCCCCAAGAGGGCTTAAGAGGCCCCCAAGAGAGCCCCAAGACGGCCCAAGAGGGCTCCAAGACGGCCCAAGAGGTCTCCAAGACGGCCCAAGAGGGCCCCAAGAACGCCCCAAGAGGGGGAACACGAAACAACATTTCCAGCCCTCGGCCCCAAGAAGCCCCCAGGAGGTCCCAAGAGGCCCCTAAGAAGCCCCAAGAGACCCCCCAGAAGCCCTCAGGATGCCCCCAAGAGGCCCCCCAACCGGCCCCAGGAGGCCCCCCAAATACCCCCCGGGCACGCAGGCAAGCGCCAGTGATGCTGCAATATGGGCCGGCGGAATGAGCGAAGCGATTGAATAACCTCGCTGGAAGAAGGGACTCCCCCGCGAATGCAAAGCAAAATACATACAGGGGGTAGCGGGCCTCCTCCTCCTCCTCCTCCTCCTCCTCCTCCTCCTCTGCCTCCTCCTTCTCCCAAGAGGTCTGGAGCTGTTCCCTGAAACCGTGAGTGTGGCGGACGCATGGTGGCGGTGGCATTGGCGCCTTCGGTGTCAGGAAGCGTGTGAGGGGTGTGCCGAAATTCGTGTGGGGGACGCATGCGGGCGGTGGCACTGGGGCCTTCGGTGGAGCTCCCTATGGGGCCACGAAGCGTGTGAGGGATGTGCCGAAATTTGAATGGGGGACGCATGCGGGCGGTGGCACTGGGGCCTTCGGTGGAGCTCCCCATGGGGCCACGAAACGTGTGAGGGGTGTGCCGAAATTTGAATGGGGGACGCATGCGGGCGGTGGCACTGGGGCCTTCGGTGGAGCGCCATATGGGGCCACGAAGCGTGTGAGGGATGTGCCGAAATTGTGTGTGTGGGCGCATGCGGGCGGTGGCACTGGGGCCTTCGGTGGAGCGCCATATGGGGCTACGAAACGTGCGAGGGGTGTGCCGACATGGGTGTGGGGGACGCACGCGGGCGGTGGCACTGGGGCCTTCGGTGGGAATCCATATGGGGCCACAAAACGTGTGAGGAGTGCGCCGAACTGGGAGTGGGGGACGCATGCGGGCGGTGGCACTGGGGCCTTCGGTGGGACCCCCTATGAAGCCACGAAGCGTGTGAGGGTGTGCCGAAATAAGTGTGGGGGACGCCTGCGGGCGGTGGCACTGGGGCCTTCGGTGGGGCTCCGTATGTGGCCACGAAACGTGTGAAGGGTGTGCCGAGAGGTGTGTGTGTGTGTGTGAGTGAGTGAGTGAGTGAGTGAGTGAGTGTGAGTGAGTGTGAGTGCGTGAGTGTGTGAGTGTGTGAGTGTGTGAGTGTGTGAGTGTGTGAGTGTGTGAGTGTGTGAGTGTGTGAGTGTGTGAGTGTGAGAGAGTGTGAGAGAGTGTGAGAGAGTGTGAGAGAGTGTGAGAGAGTGTGAGAGAGTGTGAGAGTGTGTGAGTGTGTGTGAGTGTGTGTGTGAGTGTGTGTGTGTGTGAGTGTGTGTGAGTGTGTGAGTGTGTGTGTGTGGGTGTGGGGTGTGTGGTGTGTGGTGTGTGGTGTGTGGTGTGTGGTGTGTGGTGTGTGGTGTGTGGTGTGTGGTGTGTGGTGTGTGGTGTGTGGTGTGGGGTGTTTGGGTGTTTGGGTGTTTGGGTGTTTGGGTGTTTGTGTGTTTGTGTGTTTGTGTGTTTGTGTGTTTGTGTGTTTGCGTGTGTGTGTGTTTGTGTGTTTGTGTGTTTGTGTGTTTGTGTGTTTGTGTGTTTGTGTGTTTGTGTTTGTGTGTTTGTGTGTTTGTGTGTTTGTGTGTTTGTGTGTTTGTGTGTTTGTGTGTTTGTGTGTTTGTGTGTTTGTGTGTTTGTGTGTTTGTGTGTTTGTGTGTTTGTGTGTTTGTGTGTTTGTGTGTTTGTGTGTTTGTGTGTTTGTGTGTTTGGGTGTTTGTGTGTTTGTGTGTTTGTGTGTTTGTGTGTTTGTGTGTTTGTGTGTTTGTGTGTTTGTGTGTTTGTGTGTTTGTGTGTGTGTTGGGGGGGGGACATGCGGGCGGTGGCACTGGTGCCTTCGGTGTAGCTCCCCATGGGGCCACGAAACGTGTGAGGGATGTGCCGAAATTCGTGTGGGGGACGCATGCGGGCGGTGGCACTGGGGCCTCCGGTGGAGCTCCCTATGGGGCCACGAAACGTGCGAGGGGTGTATCGACATGGGTGATGATGATGGTGACGATGACCGTCGTGATGATGATGCTGATAACGAAAATGGTGGTGATGATGATGATGATGAAGAGGAGGAGGAGGAGGAGGATGATGGCAATGATGGTAATGAGGCTGATGATGACGATGATGATGATGACGATGATGATGATTACGCTGATTGTGATAATGATGATCAAGACGATGATGAGGATGATGAGGATGATGATGATGATGGTGATGATGTTGATGCTGATGATGATAATGATGGTGGTGATGCTGATGATGATGATCATGATGACGGGAGGAGAGAGAAGAAGGGGGAGGAGGAGGAGCAGGAGAGGAGGAGGAGAGGAACGCGGGGCGACGTCTATTCAAGACGAGGGCCCAACACCACAGGATGGTTGGGAACAAAAAGCGTCATCGAAAGCATCACCTGCCTGGCCCTGAACAGTGGCGCAAACAGTGGGGTGGCCCTTGCGCCCCCGGCGGGGCCCTTAAACAGAAAGGACATAGTTGGGAAGCGTGGGGGGAGGAGAAGGAGGAGGAGTAGGGCAGAAAAGGAGGAGAAGAAAGGGGAGGAGGAGAAGGAGGAGGAGGAGGAGAAGCAGGAGGAGGAGGAGGAGGAGGAGGAGGAGGAGGAGGAGGACGGGGAGGAGGAGGAGGAGGAGGAGGAGGAGGAGGAGGAGGAGGAGGAGGAGGGGGAGGAGGAGGAGGAGGAGGATGAGAAGGAGGCGGGGCAAAAAGGGGGGAGGCAGGGACCCCCAGCGCCCACGGACCTCCCTCAGACGGCAGTACCCACTTCCTCCCGGCAGGCTTCAAGGAGAGCCTGCAGAAACGAACCCCCGAATTTGGCGCCACGAGCGCCTGCCACGCCGCGGGTGTCTGGCTGATCTGGCGAGACAGACGCTGCCTGAACTGACGGGTGCCAGGTAGTGTAGTCGCGGGAAATTCGCTTACAGCCTGGAGCAAAGGCCGCTGCGCCGTTATGCCCCGAAACTTGGCTCAAGCATGGCTCGCGCATCTGCTGAGCGGCTGCCGCGGACACTCTAGAAATCCTGGTCCGTGAGAGCAGCCAGCTCAAAGGTGAAAGCTTGCGCTCAGGCCAGCGCCTGCTCGCATATGCCAGCCAGCCAGTGACTGAAAAGATGCCTGCGAGTACTGTCTCCAGCGAACGCCTCACTCGATACCTTTCTGCGCGCGCGCGCCCTTGCCACGTCGCGTGACCTCGCGCGGCGATTCTGCCCCTCACCCACTGTCTCCACCGTCTCCACCGTCGCAAGAAATCTGCGACGTTTCAAAAGCGAGCGGCACCACGCCGCGCTTTGCGGCGGCCACCGGGCCAACCCCATCGACTTGGGCGGCGGGCCAACCAGCGCGCGAAAGGCTCTCGAAGACCGCGTTGATAGCGCTCCCCCTTTCCACGAAAACCTGCGCAGAAAAAGGCCAGCCAGGAAAGACCAGCGCAAACCTCGATCAATTCGCTTCAGATGTTTCGCCGCTGGGGGGGGGGCCCGGGGCGACAACCACGGGCACATGCAAAGAGTTTGCCGGCATTCTCGCCGAGCCCCTCTACAAAGCAGCAGCCCGCCCGACGCGGGGTGGCAGCATGCCCCGCCTGCTTGCAAAACGCTGGGGCAGCCATGAAGCCCGCGCCAGCGAGTGCCCCTGAAGCCGCAATGAGCACGGCGACCGTGGCGCGACAAGCAATCGAAGTAGAGCCTAGCTCGAGGTCGGCGGTTGCCTCTCACCAGGGCACGGATGGCAGTGCACGCCTGCGCCGCCCATCCTGTCGCGAGCTCCCTTGGCCGAGCCGACGAGACAGGAGACCGACGAGACAGAAGACGAGCTCCAAGCACACCCCAACCGAAAAAGGGCAGCAACGTCTGCAGAAGCCAACGCATCCTCGCATAAACCACAGCGAAAGCTGGGGGAAACTGTTGCAAATCCGACTCGCCATGAGAGGGCCTCGATACACAGTGGCCCCCAGCAGCGCGGCTCTGATCCAGGCAAAGTTCGACAAGTTGAGCCCACGGTCCAATCATGAACACCATGCCTCGAACAGCGCCCAGGCTGGCCTCCAAGGACCCGAAGAAGGAACAACCGAGGGCGCCCAGTGCTCAGTGACGTCCTCCGCGCGAACCACCCCAGGACCACGGCGGACACCCCGAGGCGTCGCTCTCAGTCTTCAAGCGGCAGAAGTGCCCGGCGGGATCCGGCCTTCAGCAAGAACGGCCGAACACACACACACACACACACACACACAACGGATGGAGCCCGCGCTCCGAGAGGCCGGCGAAGGAAGATCCGGCGCCGGCGTCGCCGCAGGAGACCCCGTGCACTTGCTGCCGCCTGCCCAGGCTGAACAACTGTACCAGAGACTTGCTGCTGAGCCCAGGCCACACGCATGTTATGCTTCTGGTGAGACCCACAGGCGCCGCGACTGGCATTTTTTCTCTCCCGGCGTCTCGCAGGGATGATCCTCTCCTCTCCAAGTCCCAGTCCCAGTCCCTGGCCGAGTCCGCAGCACCCGGCTCCCTCCGGCTGGCCCCCTGGCTGGGCTGCCTGCGGCCCATCTCCATCTCCACCGTGATGGCATCGGTGGTGGATGGCCTTTGGACCTCCCGGAATAGGCGTCGGCTTGAGGCATATTGTGGGGTGGCCCAGCAGGGTGGGGTAGGTGATCCGCTGGTTCTCCTAATTGCCCTCCTCCTCCATGCCCAGTGCCGAGTGGCCCAGGGCCTGCCGATTTATTGGGCGGTCACTGACCTGCAGTGGGCCTTCGATGTGGCGTCCCACCTGGCCATGCTCATCAACGCCCACTCGGCGGGAGTACGAGGTACCGACTGGTTGCTTCTAGATGACTCCATTGCCTCCGACCGCCAATTCGTGGCTTTGCAGGGCCTCGCGTCGTCGTCTTTTGAACTCGGGGGAGGCACTGCCCAAGGTCGGCGGTTTAGCGTTCCAGTTTTCAACGCTCAGCTGAAATGGCTCTACCACGAGGTGGAGCATAGGCTGCCGTGTGGATCGGCAGCATGGGTTCCTCCGCACTTCCGTCTGGCGGTGCCTCTCGGAGCGCCGGCGGAGGGCCGCCCGGCCATGGTTTGTGCGTCGGCTGAACTCCATGCGGCGGCTGCGGGGGCGGCGGCGGCGGCTGCTGCGGAGCACCCACCTCACGCTGGCGCTTGCGCGAGGATCCGGGAGTTGGCGACCCGGCTGCCGTCGGAAGCTGACCGCGCGTACCTAATGGATCTGTTGGGGGCGTGGCATCCGCCTCCATTACAATTTGTGGACGACTTGACCGTCGCGTGCTCCTCCCCCGGCGCTTTGCGCGCGATCGCGTCGTCGGAGCCCGAGTCAGCCTGCTCGCGATACGCTTTCCGCACCCGAGCGCGTTTTAATTACGGCTCAGGGAAGACCGCGGCTCTTGCCCTGTGTGGCAGCGCCCCGCCGGGGGATGTTGGGTGCCCTGTGGCCCCTCAGAAAGCAATATTGGGCGTCCTTTTTGACGATGAATTGTCATTCGCTCCCCTGCTGAAAAGGCAACTTTAGCCAGGGGGCACAGTCTTTTGGAGAGTGTCCTTTTTTGGGGGGTGACGGGTGGCTTTGCCTTGCCTGTCATTTGTGCCATGGTGCCAGCCCGCGTTGAGTCGGCAATTATGTATCCTGCCCCCTTCCGCTTCTGCGCGGCACGTGCGCAGTGGAAGCTTAATTCCATGCAGGCAGCATGGGCCCCCCGCCTGCGCTTGTGGCCCCCCTATCCCAGCTGAGGTCGTGCTTGCCCAATGTGGCTGGCACCTTCGGCTGGGGACCAAAATGGTGGAACACACAATCATGGCCTTCGCCCGCGCTCAGCTCCAGCAGGAGGGGCACCCTGCTCGCGCCATGTTGGACCTCGCTGATGGACTAACAGTCAGCACCTGGGCAAGAAAAGTGTCCTCACACATGGCGGCGCTCTCTCCGCCCATCCCCCGGGTCACTGAATGCCAACTCTTCGAAGCTTACCCTCTGGATGCTGTGCGGGCGGACCCGGGGTCACGTAGGGCTGTTCTGAGGAAGTATACGCTCGGTTTTGTTCGACCTGCCCTGGTGGCGGCTGACTTGGCAGCTTTTCAGCAGGCGGCCTCATTGGTTCTGCCTGCCCTCGAGCGCCCGTTTTCTAGTCTCCAGTCCTCGCCTGCCCAGCGCCCCGCGGAGTTCCTGAACCTTGATTTTGGCCCGCCCACGTGGCAAATGGTCCGGCTTTGGGCTGTTGTGCGTATGTCCGGGTGTTGGCCTTCCCCGGTGCTGGGCGCCCCGATCGTGCCCCATCGCTTGGCGCAGTGTGCTGCGTGCGGAGCTGAGGATGTTGACGTGGCTCACGCCCTCCTCCAGCGTCCCGCCTTAGATGGTCACCGGGCAGCGTCGTGGCCGGCTATTGCTCTCCCTGCCCCCTCTGCGCGCGACCTCGCTTTGTTCCAACTGTTTAGGGAAGGGGTGCCTGAAGAGACGCGCGTGGCACAAGTCCGCTATGTTGCTGTAGCGATTTGCAGGGCGCACTTGGGGTAACTAACCCGGGGTAGCGCGTACGGCTTGCGTTCTCTCCTCTCGCTGCTGCTGTTCTGCCTCCCCCCCCTCGCTTCCGCCAGCCTGTAGACCGCGCGCCGCTTTTGGGGCGCAAAGGGCGTGCACCGCGTCTAGCCCAGTTCTGGGTGTTCGGGTGGAGAGCCCTGCTCCCGCCCCCGTTTTTCTTTTCTCCGCTTCCTCTGCCTTGCACGCCCTGGGGCGCCAGGGGCGTTCGCCGCACCTGGGCAGGGCCCGGTGGGTGGGGAGGGCTCTCGTTGTTGCCCAGGGGGTGGTGTGGGGTGGCAAGATGAAGTCAGCCACCCGGCACGGGCTCATAGTGAGTCGCAGTGAGCGGCCAGGTCCCCGGTTGCCGCCGCCTGCTACGCGCCAGCAGAGACCCGCGCCTCGTGTCAGTGTGCCCTGCTTCGTTCCTCCCCTTTCCCCCCCTCGCCCCCTCTTCGTGCTTTTTTCCTTGGGTGGTCTGACGGGGCCGAGCCTGCCCGCCCTGCTGGCCACGGGGCAATTTTGGTCGCGCTCGGGCCGTGCCTGTGGGGACTTCTGCCCCCGTTCCCCGTCTCTTCGGGCCGTCTCACCGGGCCCCCGCCGGTCTGTTGACCTCGTGCTACCTCTGGGTTGCCAGGAGCGTGCACGGCATCCCTTGGGCCCAGTGGTTGCCTTTCACCTTGTGGTCTATGCGCTCGCCATGTCTGACCGTTGGCCCCAGGGCATGCGGGCGAGGGTGCGGAGCTCAGTCGCTTGCTGCTTCTGCTAGCTGTCCCCCCGCGATGCCTGCACTTGCACCGCTGACCAGGCCCTGGGGCGACGCATGGGCGCCCCCGGTGTGGGCCGGGGCCCATGGGCGGCCCGGTCTGGTGAGCACTCACACTCTGTGGGGGGCCAACGATGGGGAGTGAAAGACCTCCACCAAACCGGGGCCACCCCGCGGGCGCGGGGGCGGGCGCCGGACCGGACGTCGCCGCAAGCGGTAGGAAATGACATGAAAAAACACGGGCCCGCCGGCCACTGCGCGGTCTTCGCGCCGCCAGCCGCCGCCGCCCGCCGCCCGCCTGGCCAAGCCCCAAAAGAAATCCAGGCGCTCACAGAAAGGACCAATTAAAAACTGAGCCCCTCATCAAAAACTGAGGCACCGGCTACACAGCGAACACATGCGGGAACCGCTATTCTCGGCAGCCTGCCCTTGCCGCCTGCGGACCTGCTGTGCCACGCCACGTTTCCGGCTGAGAGGTTCCGGGCTGCGCGGCGGGACGGGGCCGTCCGGGACGAGACACTTCGGGATTACCGGTTGGGTTGGGTGCGCCCTGCCTTACTTCAGTGTGACTAGGCTGCCTTTTTCGCGAAAGCCCCAAAGGGAGAAAACAAAATAAACAAAAAACGCCTGTTCTGGGCCCTCCCCTGACCCTGCCCTGAGTCTGGGTTAATTTTTCCGTCGGAACATGCTCATTTGTGGACTGTGGCGCGCCTGGCTGGCGCATGGGTGATGTGCGTCCTTGCGCCGCGCGCTGGCGACGTGCCGCGCGCTGGCGGCGCTGCGGCAAGCGAACGCCCCTCTCGGAGTTGAACACCAGCCTCGCCCCCCCTCTTGGAGTTGAACACCAGCCTCGCCCTGTGCAACTTTTGTTCTGCAAGCCAGCGAGTGCGTGAAGTGCGTCTCGTTTGCGCACAAATCCATCGTGCGAGCTGCTCCCTGTCGCTCCTCTCCTTCTCCCCGCTCCTCCTCGTCCTCGAGAACGGACTGCGAGCACGTCTCCACGCACTTGGGTGCCTGCCTGTTGCTACACCCTTTCGACCCAGATTTCTTTGCGCACCAAGCAAGAGACCGGCGCTCTCGCCCCCCCCACAGGGTCTGAAGGAATGTTGCGGTTTCTGGCCAAACGCTCGTTGCTGTCGGGTTGCGGGGCCTCAGTGCGGAGCGACCAGGCTTTACCTCCGCGCCGTCGTCCTGCAGCCGGTTGCTGTGGGACGGGGCCGAGTCTGCCACCTCAGACCTGCAAGGGGCCGGGGGGGCGCGAAAGACAGCCACTCAACGTCGTCGGCAGGAATGTGCAGCGCGGCGCGCCCGAGCTGCGGGCAGCAACAGCGGTCGGGAGTCGGGCGCTGGCGTAGGGTCTGAGCCGGCGCGCGGACCGGCGACCGCTGCAAGAGCGCAAAAGTGAAACGCGAGGCAAATGGCGGGGCCAACAAGAAGTGCAGGAACCAAGCACTCCGTGAAGAATTTGCCGGTTCTCGTTCGCTCGCGTGTAAAGGGACCGGGGGGTCCGAGAAACCTGAGGTGCTCGCCCGATCTGTATCCCAGTGCAGCCCCCAGTCGCCCAGCTGCCCTGCCGGCGACGCGCAGCTAGCGCAGAGGAGGGCGAAGGACAAAACACGAGAGAGACTGGCAGGAGAGAGGTCGGGAGCAGAAGAACAAGCCACACAACCAAACGGCTGGAGTGCGGACCCCAACAGGTACGGGGCGGTAGCCTACTCAGTTGGCCTGTAGCGGGCGGGGGGCCAAAAACGTGGACTCTGCCTCTGGGGCAGTCAGTGGAGCGCCAACTCGGGCCACAAGGACGCGGGTGCCAAAATGGACACGCGGCGGGCGGGGTGGGCGCCTGTGGACGTTGCCGCTGGTGCGTCCAGTCCTGCCCCACGTGTGACCACATACCTTTTTAAGGGATTTGCCAAAATGATCACGCGGCCGGGGTGGGCGCAGGTGCGCTTTGCCACGAGAGCCTTCGGTGAAGCTCTCCTGTGAGGCCACGGACCGACTGAGAAACATGCCGAAAAGAGGCCTTCGGCGAAGCCCCCCCTGTAGCCACAAACCGTGTGAGGGATGCCGACATGGACACGCGGCGGGCGGGATGGTCGCAGGTGGTCTCTGCCACCGGGGCCTTCGGTGGAGCTCCCTCTGGGGCGCAGGGGCGTGCCCAAATGAACCTGCAGCGGCCAGGGTGAGCGCAGGTGGACTTTGCCACTGGGGCAGTCGGCGGAGCTCCCTACGGGCTACAAGCCGTGTGACATTTGAAGGGCGGGGAGAGCGCATGTGGACTTTGCCGCTCGGGTCTCTGCTTCCAGGGAGGGCCACAAACCGTGCGAGGGGTGTGCCGAAATGAGCCTGTGGCGGGCGGGGCGGCCGCAGGCGGACTTTGCCTCGGAGATCTCTGCTGGATCGCCCTCAGGGGCAACGAATAGTGTGAGGAGCGTGCCAAAATGAATGCAGCGGGAGGGGTGGCGCAGGTATTCTATGCCGGAGAGAGACCAGAGGCAAGGGTGAGAGAACGGAGGAGGGGAGGAGGACAAGCTAGGTGCGCTCGCGTTATATATGATCCCTCTCCTCCCTCTCCTTCCGTACCAGGGCGTAGCAGGTTTTCCCTTGCTCGCACACCAGGACGTTGTAAAATGGCAGAGCCTTGCCTGGCTTAGCCGGGTGTCGAAGAGCAGCGGGTAACATAACATAGCTTGGCGTGGCGACGGGGGTTTCTGCGGCCTAGCCACGGGGGGGAAACAAAAACAACAACAAAGTCACCAAAGGAGTTATCACTTTCAATAAGGCCTTCCAGCAGCAGTTGCCTAGATTTTGGGACCCGTTGGGGGTGACCGAAAACCATGCCCTGGCATGGCGCTGGGAATAAACAGCGCCAGCGCCGAAACGGGAGCACAAGCGGAAGCGCAGAAATGAAGCCAGCGCTGCAGCGGCAGCACAGTTCGGAACTAGCGGTGGCCCGAAAATGAGCCAGCGCGGGAACGAGAGCAGCATACGGAAAAATGCTCCGCGCGGACGCGTTGCCTGACGAAGCATGACGTGGCGGCGCCCCGGAGTAGAGATATCGCGGCTGCCCACTCCGAAAAAAATCTGCACCGCATGTCAATCACTTCGGGTGGTTTGGTGTCGAACTGTTTTGTTTGTTTAGATTTGGGGATCCTTTGAAAGAAACAAAACCCATGCCGCGGAATGGCGCCGAAAATAACGACGCCAACGCTGCAGCGGGAGCACGAGTCGGAACGAGCGGACGCGCAGAAATGAGGCCAGCGCTGCAGCGGGAGCACTATTCGGAACGAGCGGTAATCCGAGAATGAAGCCAACGCCTCAGCAAGAGAAGCCCCCCCCCCCCAAAAAAAAAACCCAACGCCCGGGAACCCTATGCAAAAAAAAGGTACGCGGAGGGGTGCCAGACACTTGCCGGACTCCACCAGGGGAAGGAGGGTAGCAGCACTCATAGCGTGCACCTGCATGTAGACTCGTAGCGACGAGGAAAGATGCGAAACGCAGGGCGCTGTTCCGTCACGACGGGGACACAACGCGCAGGATGGTTGGGAGAATACGCGGGCAGCAGGGGGGGGGGAAGGGGGGGGGGGGGGGGCAGGCAAAAAGCGTCACCCCCCCAAGCAAAAAGCCGCTGGGCGTCGGACCTGCCAAGAAGGGAAGAAGCCCTCCGCGGCCCGACCGGGAAGAAAAGACATGAACACAATGTGAACACTGGGCACGCGCAGCCGCAGGGCGAGAAGCATACAGCGGCACCCCATACAGGAGGAGGAGGAGGGGGAGGGGGAGGGGGAGGAGGAGGGCGAAGAGGAGGAGGAAGAGGAGGAGGAAGGAGAGGAGGATGAGGAGGGAGGAGGAGGAGGAGGAGGAGGAGGGAGGCAGGGAGGGATGGAGGAAGGAAGTGTGGAGGAGGAGGAGGAGGAGGAGGAGGAGGAGGAGGAGGGGGGGGAGGAGGGGAAGGGGGAGGAGGAGGAGGCTGACCTGCCCCTGAGGAAGAATAAAGGGGGGCCGGGGACACCACGCACCCAGAAGCAACCAGGCAAACAGCATCCTTCGCGCTACTGGGAGGGTCGACGCGCCGAGGCACCGTACGTCAACGAGCGCATCGTCGCACGGAATCCGCCCAACCACGCCGCGCGAAGTGCCGCCGCACGGGAGCAATCAACCCATACCAGACACGTGCCGCTGGCAAGCGAAAAAAGCGCTGCGCCGCCCAAGACAGAGAGCTGAAATGCCACAGCCATAACACGGCTACCGATGAGCACGCCCCTGACAAGCGCATGCGTGCATTGTGACGGAAGACAGCCCACGCCGCACAGCGTGGCTGACGGGATTCGCGCAAGCACACACACACACACACACAGCAGCAGCAGCAGCAGCAGCAGCAGCAACAGCAGCAGCAGCAGCAGCAGCAGCAACAACAACAACAACAACAACAATCACTTTACCCGAACGCTCAGTGTTCTCACCAGTGCCAGGGTTTTCATGCGACGCCAGCCAATACCCCCACTTTGTGGGGGGCAGTGCAAGCTCTACCAAATATCCACACGACTCTTCGCCACCACCCACACCCAGCTTCCCGCCCTATGACGTTCGGACACTTCACTTCGTGGCCTGCGGACGACCGTGGCTACTACACTGGCGTGGAGCAGAAGTGGGGACGTTTTATTCTCGGCGGCCGAGGGCGCAACCTATGGCGCAACCAATAGGGGGACGTTTTATTCTCGGCGGCCGAGGGCGCAACCTATGGCGCAACCGCAAGGGATTGTGGCCCCTGGCAGGCGCGCGAACCCCGTTGCAAGAGCGTGCGAAAGTAGCTCGCGCGAGCTCATGTAACATAAATGTTGGAAAACCATTGGTTTTTTTAGGATTCGGACAGCGCGCGCGGGTAGAAATTTTGAAAAGTCGTGCAGGTGTTTTTCGAAGACCTACGGTGCGATTCGTGTGATTTTATGATGCGCGGTGCTAAAATTCTTAAGAAGCCCAATGGTTTTTGGAGATTTCGGCGTGCGCGCGCGAAGAAAAAACGAATGTGTCCCGCATGGTATTATTTGACAGGGATGATGGCCCTGGCAGGTGCGCAACCGTTGTCGCAGAAGTTCGAAAAAGTTGCTCGCAAAAGCCCGTTTGACAGAAATGTTTAAAAAGTGTTGGGTTTCCTACGAATCCGCAAGAGCGCGCGGGATGAGATTTTGACATTTTTTTGTTGAAAAACCATTGGTTTTTTTTATGTTTTTATGTTAAAATCGCTGCGAACACTAAGGTTTTGGAAGGATTTCGTCTTGCGCGCGCGAATGTCCACTTTACCTTATTTTTTGCAAGGGATTCTTGAAATTTGATTATATTAGAACAAGAAATGTCATTTTCTATTGTTTTTTGCAAGGGAAAGCGGATTACAACAAAACAACCGGATCCTGTACACACCCTCTTTTCTGAGGCTTCCTCACGAAAATGATGAAAATGTAGCTGCGGCCTAGGCGGCGCAGGGGGGGCGCGCACCAGGGGGCCCAACAATAATTATTCTTTAGAATAAATAATGTTCAACAACAACAACAACAACAACAACAACAACAACAACAACAACAACAACAATTACTAGCACGTGGGGACACTCCGTTCTCACCAGTGCCAGGGTTTTCATAGGAGGCGGGCAATACCCCCACTTTGTGGGGGGGCCGGTTCAAGCTCTACCAAATTTCCAAACGACTCTTCGCCACCACCCACACCCAGCTTCCCGCCCTATGACGTTCGGACACTTCACTTCGTGGCATGCGGACGACCGTGGCTACTATTCAGGGCCCCGCGGCCGACGACGACGGCGTGCGCGCGCGAAGAAAAAACGAATGTGTCCCGCATGGTATTATTTGACAGGGATGATGGCCCTGGCAGGTGCGCAACCGTTGTCGCAGAAGTTCGAAAAAGTTGCTCGCAAAAGCCCGTTTGACAGAAATGTTTGAAAAGTGTTGGGTTTCCTACGAATCCGCAAGAGCGCGCGGGATGAAATTTTGACAATTTTTAAAAAAAAACATTGGTTCTTTGATGTTTTTATGTTAAAATCGCTACGAAAACTAAGGTTTTGGAAGGATTTCGTCTTGCGCGCGCGAATGTCCACTTTAGCTTATTCTTTTGCAAGGGATTCTTGAAGTTTGGTTATGTTAGAACAAGAAATGTCCACTTTAGCTTATTTTTTGCAAGGGAAAGCGGGGGGGAACAAAACAACCGGATCTGGACCAACCCGTTTTGCCTGAGACTTCCTCGCGAAAATGATGAAAATGTGGCTGCGGCCTAGGCGCGGCGGGGGGGCCGTGCACCAGGGGTCCCAACAATAATTATTCTTTAGAAGTAATAATGTACAACAACAACAACAACAGCAACAACAACAACAACAACAACCATTTTAAGGCTGTACGCTCTCACTTGCCCGCGAGTCATTCAACACGTATGCCCTACACCCTCGAAGCCCGCCCTCTTCGTCTTCGATCACACCCCTTTCGAAGGGATTATTTCTCTTTGCTGGGGCCGGCGGGCTTAGACGTACGGGCAAACCGGAACGGGCGGACAATCCTTCGGGGGCGTACATCTCTCTGACCGCCATTGGAATTGGCGCGGGCCCTGCAAGAGGAGGAGGGGAAGAACGAGGGAGAGTGGGAGGAAGGGGAGGGGGAAGGACGAAGGAAGAGGGAAGATACCACGTTGTGAAGGCGTTCTTGGCGCGCGCGTGGTTCCTGAGCGCCGAAACGCAATTCCAGAATAATTTGTGAGGACGTCGCACGCGAGAGCGCAGTCCTGAGTACATTGTGAAGAAATCTCGGGCCGGAGCGGGAGCCCTGACTAAGTTGCGAGGAAGTCTCAAGCGGGAGCGCCGTTCCTGAGCAAATCGCACGGAAGTCTCAGGCGGGAGCGGGGGTCCTTACTAAATTGCGAGGAAGTCTCAAGCGGGAGCGCCGTTCCTGAGTCAATTGCGTGGAAATGTCAAGCAGGAGCGGGGGTTCTGAGAAAAATTCGAAGAAGTCTCAGGCGGGAGCGCCGTTCCCACGTAAATTGCACGGAATTCTCAGGCGGGAGCGGGGGACTTGATTACATTGCGAGGAAGTCTCAAATGGGAGCGCCTTTCCTGAGTAAATCGCGCGGAAGTCTCAGGCGGGAGCGGGGGTCCTGAGTAAAAATCGAGGAAGTCTCAAGCGGGAGCCGTTGTTGTTGTAGCCCGGGGGGCAGGGGCACAGTTTGAGCAGGAAGACTTTCCTTGAGAAAAAACAAGGTGCGAGCCCCGGGGATGGCACTTCAATCGAAAAAAATCGCATGTGCACCGGTGGGGGGGAATCAACAATAATTATTCTTCAAGAGTGAGAGTTCAACAACGACGACGACGACGACGACGACGACGACGACGACGACGACGACAACAACAACAACAACAGCAACAACAACAGCAACAGCAGCAGCACCAGCAGCAACAACAAGAACAACAACAAGAACAAGAACAACAACAAGAACAACAACAAGAACAACAACAAGAACAACAATAACAACAAGAACAAGAACAACAAGAACAACAACAACAACAACAACAACAACAACAATTACTAGCACGTGGGGACACTCCGTTCTCACCAGTGCCAGGGTTTTCATACGACGCCCGCCAATACCCCCACTTTGTGGGGGGGCCGGTTCAAGCTCTACCACATTTCGAAACGACTCTTCGCCACCACCCACACCCAGCTTCCCGCCCTATGACGTTCGGACACTTCACTTCGTGGCCTGCGGACGACCGTGGCTACTACACTGGCGCATGGGTACAGTGACTTGCTGTGGTAACATTTTCTGGACGCTAGCTTAGTATACGACTTTTCCCCCTGTTCCAACACTGGACACCTGTACTGGTTTTTGGTGGTAACGTGTTCCTGACGCTAGAATAGGAAACCACGGTAAACCAGTACGACGCCGGTACTGTCTGTAGGTCCTACAATGATATGGACTGCTTTGGCTTATTTGCAGAAAGCACGTGAAAAAAATTGCTCGCAAAAGCCCGTTTGACAGAAATGTTTAAAAAGTGTTGGGTTTCCTACAAATCCGCAAGAGCGCGCGGGATGAAATGTTGACACTTGTTTTTTGAAAAAAAACCATTGTTTTTTTGATGTTTTTATGTTAAAATCGCTACGAACACCAAGGTTTTGGAAGGATTTCGTCTTGCGCGCGCGAATGTCCACTTTACCTTATTTGTTGCAAGGGATTCTTGAAGTTTGGTCATGTTAGAACAAGAAATTTCATTTTATATTGTTTTCTGCAAGGGAAAGCGGGGGGGAACAAAACAACCGGATCCGGACCAACCCGTTTTGCCGGAGACTTCCTCACGAAAATGATGAAAACATGGCTGCGGCCTAGGCGCGGCGAGGGGGCCGTGCACCAGGGGCCCCAACAATAATTATTCTTTAGAAGTACTAATGTTCAACAACAACAACAACAGCAGCAGCAGCAGCAGCAGCAGCAGCAGCAACAACAACAACAACAACCACAACAACAACACTCAGATTAAGACTGTTCGCCCTTATATGCTCGAGTGTCCAATAACGCGTATTTCCCAAACCCTCGATACCCGCCCTCTTCGTTTTCGATCGAACCCCTTTTGGCGGGTATACCTTTCTTCCCTGCAGGCCGGGCCCCGGCAAGCGGCGGGGCGGCCGCTGACCGTCGGCCTGGCCAGCGGCAGCGCCGATCGGCGGGGCGGCCGCGGACCGTCGACCCCACCCCAAGAGGGACGGACAGGGGACCGACCACGACGACGACGACGACGAGGACGTCGACGACGGCGACGACGTCGAAGACGACGGCGACGACGGCGACGACGAGCGAAAGCGAGAGCGAGAGAGAACGACAGCAGGGCCACGAAGGGCACGAAGTAGGCCACGAAGGGCGACAGCGGGGACACGAAGGGAATGCGTATGGGGCCACGAAGAATGCGAACGAGCGGGGGCCACGAAGTGCAGATAATGCGGGGCCACAGAAGGCAACTATGGGGCCACTAAAGGTAGCAACTGGGCCACGTAGGACAATGAGGGGGACACGAATGGCGACAGCGGGGCTACGAAGGGCATGCACATGGGGCCACAACGGGCGCGACTCCTGGGTGCCTGGGTGTTGGGAGCGCGGCGCTGGGGCAAATTGCAAGAAATTCCAACGCAAAACTATTCTTCAGTAAGTTGCAAGCAAATCTTCAAGTCTCCAGCGAGAGCGCGACTCCAGAGCTCCCGCAGAGCGATTCCTTAATAAATTGTAAGGAAGTCCCCAGCGAGAGCGCAATTCCTGAATAACATGCGAGGAAGTCTCGGGCGGGAGCGGGGGTCCTGCCTAAATTGTAAGGAAGTCTCAAGCGGGAGCCGTTGTTGTTGTAACCCGGGGGCCAAGGGCCCAGTTTGAGCAGGAAGACTTTCCCTGTCAAAAAACAGGGTGCGAGCGTCGAGGGACACACTTTGTTTGAGAAAAAACAGTATGCACCGGTGGGGGGGGATCAACAATAATTATTCTTCAGAAATGACAATTTAACAACATCAACGACGACGACAACAACAACAACAACAAACAGCACTGGGAAAGCACTGCAAGTGGCCAGGCCGGCATGTGAGGGAGAACCCTTGCCAACAACAGCCGCGACAGAAGAAACAACAAAACAGGCTGAAGATGCAGAAACAACTTCTGGTTGCGGTGGTCTTTGTCGTGGCAACCCACAGCGACACAAACTAAACCATGAACGCTCAAAAAACGCACTTGGCCAATGAGCTGTCTTGTGAGAAACGTCGAGACAACGAGGCTACGCCAACGTGCACTTTTATTGCAAAAATCGCACGAACATGTACTAAAACAGCCGGCTTCCTCATCGCGATGTGGAGCAAGCATGTGGCGTCATGCAATAGGCGCGCGCCGCGGGCAGGTATAATGTCGCGGCATGGGCGCGCGACTGTCGCGGAGTCGGCGCGCGCGCGCTGGCGACACGATTGGGGCAGCATTGCCTGCCCAAGTGTGGTGATGCATCGACTGCGGCGCATCCTTTCAGCTTTTGTTTGACCAATTGCGTCGGCAATATCAGATCGATCACCTCCTACATGGCCCCAAGAGGGTCCCCAAGGCCCCCCCCCAAGAGGGCTCCAAGACCCAGCAGTACCAAGAGGGCCCCATGTGCTTCCAAACTTGCCCCGAGATTGCTCCAAGAGGCTCCCGGAGGTATACTTTCGCAGTCGTTGGCCTCCTTGCTTTACCATATGCTTATGTCCGCCCGTCCTCCAGACAAGGCCCCTGGGCATCGGATCTGGATGTGCTGGTGGGGATACGCGAAGCATCAAAAAACAAATCATCTCTTCTGTCATTGCTTCTGTGGCGGGCCGGTGAGGCCCTCTTACGCGTGCCATTTCTGCGCAAAATGCTCTGAGTAACTGGAGTGCAAGATGACCAAACCGTCTGGCTAAAATGGTCGACTGCTGGCATCACACAATAGTGTGGCGACAAGTCGGGCCCTGGAAGCCAACACTCTCGCAAAAACACATGCACACACCTCACAAATCACACACAATAATAAGAAAATTTGGGAGTAAGGCGAATTCATGGAGTCACGATTTAATCTTCAATTACCAAGTGGATGTTCATGAAGGCGTGCATTTCAATTACAATTGGATGCGCAACTCGATGTTCATATCGAGCTGCATGCCTGGCAAGAGGATCCGCATGCAGAGTACGTGCAACGCACATTTCGAGTTCACTTTGGTTCGGAGTTCGATCAAAGCTTCGAAGTGCATGGCGATTGCATGGGATCTGGAATTCGATCTGCATTGTCCACAAAGCATGCATGCACTGAGGAGCTCCTACCTTCTCCGCCCTGCGTCGTTACTCCCTCCATCTCCCTCACATGTACATAGTCTCACCGAGAATCATGCGCCTGTGCCTGACTAGAACCTATGCACGCGCGAATCGCGTTCGGTTCTACGCGAGACCGTGGGGATATGGACGGGATAAGGTGGACAAATTCAACAAGAGATTCGGCAGATAGGTAAAAGCTAGCGGCTAACTGCGAGAGCCTACAAACCTCTCAGGAAACGAAAAACAGAAGATCGCTGGACGAAGAGCTCGAAGCTCCAACAGTTCGTCACGCATGATAGTTGGGCTATGGGGATGGACCAGGACGTGCTTATACATTTGCGTCGCGCATATTAAGACCCAACAAATAAACACACAAGCTTCTGGACACAACCGCGGGAACAGCAACATCGAATGAGGAACGACGTCCACCACTTGTTTGGCTCCACGCAGCCGCAATGACTAGCTTACAAGGAAAGAACCACGTCTGATCGCTTCGTGCTGCAAGCCACCTTTCGGCTGCACGCTTCGTTGGTCAGCCACGACTGCCTGAACTGTTCCCGGTCGCTCTGCTTCCCCCCCGATCTTGCAGCCTGCCCGAGCCGTTGAGCAGCATTAGCACGTCCAGAACAGCGGCGAGGCCGCTCTTTCGAGCAACGCTGTTGCGCAGCTCAGGCAGAGGCTGATGATGGCCATTGCGTCTTGCCACAGGAAGCGAATACCCAACCCAACCGACGTGGGCTCAGCGGAAAAATCAGCACGTATACAACAGCTGTCGAACAACCTCGTCGTCCTCCTCTCCTCCTCCAGTAATCGCGCACGCTGCCGCGACCACTGCTGGGGTCGGCGGCGAGCTCGGGGGGGGGAACTGAGAAGAACGAGATCTTCTCTGGGGAAACCAAAAAAGTACCGATACCGCTACTCCCCAGACCTCTCCCGTGGCGCGTTCTGACCAGGATTTCGGGGCGAATCCAGCGGTGGTGACGAGGGCCTCCCAGGCGGCCATGATAGGGGAAAACGAAAGAAGGTTATCGGTATGGGTACCTTTTCCTTTTCCTACTCTGATTATCAATATGGCGGCGGGGCTGCTCAGAAGCCCTCCGGCTCTCTGCATAGATAACTGTCTTCGGGGAAGGCTCAGACAGCTTCTCAGAAAGCCAGGGGGGCTTCCGCGCCATCGGAAAAGGTCCGCCCCAACTGACTTCCCCCCCCCCAGGATCGTCGCCAGGGTCTCTGCTGCGAACGGGCGCTTCAAAAACACAGGCGCGACCAGCGGCTTCGGCCCTTGGCTCGCCGCCCTCTGCGCCAGCGCCCGGCGCGCCTGGGGAAACACGCCTTGCCCATCGCGCGCGCCCAGCGCGCGCAACACCCAAGCTGTTGCCGGCATTCTGACCGACTGGATGCGCAGGGCGCCGACGAGGAGGAAGGAAAGGAGCGTCCACGGCATTTTGCAAGCAGTGGGCACGCAAAGTGCACCCCCCCCACACACACACACACACACACACACACACACACACACACACACACACACACACACACACACACACACACACACACATACACATACACACACACACGCACGCACGCACGCACGCACGCACGCACGCACGCACACACGCGCACACACACACACACACGTTCGCGGGCCTCGCTAGCGCAGGCTCTCAGGAACAGCGCTGACGCTGCTGCAGCACCTCCTGAAACAACTTACAGACGAATTTGGTTGGCACGGTCACGCGAGAGCAAACAATACTCCGTCATGTCAAGGACGCGATCCCTGCCCCAGGAATGCAGAGGACACGAGACGCGACACACACGGCACAGGGGCAACCTCGATTTGGCAGCGCCGCCCTACGAACCAAAGCTCGACTGCATTGGACCCAAGCGCTCCCCCGCAGGAAGCGCCCCCGGCCACGCTCGGGCCCCCTGGGCCGTCGTGCGGGCCCCTCGGAGCTGTCTTGGGACGGCTTCGGGGCCCTGCTGCAGGGGAACAAGACGTGGCATAAACATAAATTACTCGAAGGTCCGCGCGGATTTCTCGGATCGGCGCTAGACCCCCCTCTGGCGCGCGGAGCGCGCCAGGGGCGCCGCCTGAGGCGCCGCCGGGGGGCTCCAGCGCCGATCCGAGAAATCTGCGCAGACCTCCGAGTTTTTATGTTTACGCCACTGCTTGCTACCCTATGTGATGCTCTCTGGGGGGGCCCTCTTGGGCTGACTGGGGCCCCTCATGAAGGCGCCGTGGGGTCCTCCCGGGCTGCCTTGCGGCTGTCTTTGGGCCCGTGCGGCGCTGCCGAGCGAGGGTGCAGCGGCGGGCCTTCCCGGCGTGCGGCAGCGGAGCCGAGGACCACCTCGACGAGGCTGCTACCACGGAGTCACCTCGTGGGCATGCGAAACCGCCCGGGGTCATCAGCTTGGGCCTCCTCCTCCTCCTCCTCCTCCTCCTCCTCCTCCTCCCTCCTCCTCTGCCTCCTCCGCTCTCATCCTCCACCTCCTCCTATACGTCCCCGTCCCCCTTCTCCTTCCTCCTCCTGCCCTCCCTCCTCTTCATATTCCTCCTCCCCCTCCTCCGCCTCCTCCTCCTCCTCCACCTCCTTCTCCTCC
>CAUYUJ010016785.1:60000-85000 GCA_963575745.1 Prorocentrum cordatum
TTTACAGCATACTGCATATGCGGGTCTTAGGCGAGATGGCGTAGCGACCTCACGCGGTGGCTCACGCGGGCCGCGGGCGCGGCACGCCGCACTGGAGACGAGGGCGCTTGCGCGCGACCTCTCGCGGGCAGCTTGCGCGCCACTGTCGGCGCCGACGGCCCAGTTTGTTTTTGCGTCGCTCACACACGTCGCTCCCGAAAGATGGGGGATGGGGTTAATTAAGTCGGGCATGTCCCTCTACAGGAGGAATCTTCAAACATTGTCAAAATCAGGAGACGACTTTTTGACATCGTTTCTTATATTTTTGACTACTACTAGAATATGCTCTATTCTCCGTCCAGCATCCGCCTGCAGGAGGACATGCCCGACCTGAGGTTTGGGACGTCTTGACTGCCCCGCTCGCCCGTCCTCTGGCGCTCCGGCGCGGCGGCCGTCCACATCCCGCCGGGGCCGCGCCGCTTGCCGGGAGGCCCTCCGCTGCTGCCCGCGGGCGCGCGCCCCGAGGCGGGGACGGAGGTCCGGCACCGTGCCGCAGGGCAGCGAGCGGATGCGGGGCGGGAGGCTTTGGCCACAGCCACCGCCCGAGGGGTCGACCTTCGCAGACCTGGGAGAGGGCTATCTGGGCGAACGGGGGGCCGAACGGTCATGTTAGGGGGCCACATGCGAGCCCTACCCCCACGAGTTCTGAGGAGGAGGGTGGGGTTCACTTCGTTCGGGAGCTCTCGAGCGAAGTGAACCCACCCTCCTCCTCAAAAATCGTGGGGAGTAGGACTAGGGTTCGCATGTGGCCCCCTACATGTATCCCTCCGTCCATGGGTGCGTGGCTGGAGTAGGATCGTGTTGCCCGCATGTTTCTTGTGCGTCGTGTTCTGCCTGCTGAAGTATCATTTGAGGACAACTGTTATTGTTGATCCCCCCTCCGGTGCACATTCTGTGTTTCGATCAAAGTGCTCCTCTGGGGGCTGGAACCTCGTTTTCGACAAGGGCAGGTCTTGCGCGTCAGACTGTACTCCTGGCCCACGGTTCACAACAGCAGCGGCTCTCGCCTGCTGCTGCATACGCTCTAGTCACAGTCAAAGCTGCGCTCTCGCGCGGGGCTTCCTCACATTGTGTCCAGGAGCCTTCCTCTCGCGCGCTACTTCCTGAACGACTTGTTGGGACGCCGCGCCCTCGACACTCAGGAATCACGCTCTCGCCCTGCACTCCCCCACGATGTGCCTGGGACTCGCGCCGTGTCTCGCGAGTGGTGCAGGACAGCCGCTTCCGCGGCCCGCCGCCCGCTCGCCTCGGCCGCCCGGGCCCGCCCGCCCGACTCGCCCGCCAGGGTCCGCCCGCCCGGCCCTCCTGGCTGGTTGTGCTGCGTGCTGTCTCCTGCTTCTGACCCCGGTCCTGATGATCTCTCTCTTGTGCTCCGTCCTTTTCCATCCCCCTCGTCCCTTCCCTCCCCTCCTTCCCCGTTTTCAGGGACCGCACGTGGGCAGGAAAGGAAGCTCTGCCACCAAGGGGGCGCGATCCAAGACGAAGAGGGTGGGCACCGAGGGTCCGGGATGTACATGTCGAATGGCACGCGAGCAGGTAAGAGCGAACAAACTTACAATGACTGTTGGTCGCTGTTGTTGTTGATGATGTTGTTGTTGTGTTGAATTCTCACGTCTCAAGAATAATCCCACCAGCCCTCTGGGCGTAGGTGGTCAAAGGCGCTTCCTCTTGCAACCCCTTCGTCCCCGTCGGGGAGGGGTTTACCACTGCTCCTTATTAATGTACACCCCCTCCCCCCACCCGGCCGGCGTCCAACCACGGAACCATGCCGACACCATGAGGGCCCGCCCCCCACCATACCTGTCAAAAATAAGACAAGCCGCATTCAGCCTCCACATTTCGAGCATGCGCGGCCAACCCGATGCGGCCCCCCCCCCACCATCATTATCAAAAAATGCAAAATACACTTTGGGGCAAGTCTTGAGCCATGTTCGTGAGGCCCGCGAGTATTTCGTATTGTTTTTGACAGGGACGGCGGGGGTGTCAGCATATTCCCTGCTGCGCGCAGGGCTACCATCCCTGACACAAGACAATAAAACATACACGTCGCGGCAAAAATCCGCCGACCCCTTGGGGATCAACGGCGTGTGAGATGCTCCCCCTCCCCAAACCCCTCCCCAGGGAGCCTGGTCCGGTCGATTTGGAGGGGGGGGGCCCCCGACGAGCGACTCTTCTGGGCCCAAGAAGGCCTAAAGATGGGTCAAGAAGGCCCCAAGAGGCCTCCAAGACGGCCCACGAGGGCCCTGAGACGCCAAACCAGCGCTCCAAGACGCCCAAGATGACCCCAAGACGGGCCAAGAGGCCTCGAAGACGGCCCAAGAGGTCCCAAACAAGCCTCCCAAAAGGGCCCCGAGAGGCTAAAAGTGTTGATTTTCCATTGTGTGTTTTCGGTGTTTTTTGTCTTTGCGCCTTTTCGGCTTCCCGACGCTCCAAGACGGCCCAAGAGGCCCCGAAGACAACCCCAAGACGGCCCAAGAGGCTTACAAGACGGCCCCAAGACGGCCCAAGATGGCCCCAAGACGGCCCAAAAAGCCCCCAAGACGGCCCAAGAGGGCCCCAAGACGGCACCAAGAGGGGCCCAACAGGGCCGCCAAAAATTCAAAGCATCAAGAATGCCCCAAGAGTGCCCCAAGAGGCCGCCAGAGGCCTCCAAGAGGCCCCCAAGACGCCCCAAGGTACCCTCAAGAAGCCCCTCAGAGGCTCCGAAACGGCCCCCAAGTGGTTTCAAAAGCGTATTCGACAGGCCTCCGAGAGGCGTGCCGCGAGATCCCAATACACATCGAAGAAGCCTGTAACCCATAACCCATGACCAAGAGCATTCCTTCCGTGTCCCTGTCCTTCTCCTCACCCTTCTTTTCCATCCCGGTGCATAAGTGGCTTCAGAACAGCCTTCAAGACGCCCTGGAGAGGCGTGCCGCGAGACCCCCATACACATACAACAAGCCTCTACTCAGGGTCTCCCTTGTCCTCCTCCCCCTCCTCCTTCTCTTGCTCCACTTCCTCCTCGTTCCGCTCCTCTTCTTCCTGCCCCGCTTCACCTGATCCTCTTCGATGCTTATTCTCCCCATTTCCCGCCTCGCCGCCCATCCTTTTCCCCCGACTTCCTTTTTCTCCCCAGCACGCGCACCCGAGTGGGCATCATTTGCATGTCTTGCATTTCAGGGTGCCCTTCTTTGCGTCGCGCGGGACATTGTGCAGGTCGGGGTACGCAGACGTTGGTAGTCTTCTGTTGCACGGGCCGTTGCACTGATACGCCTGGCAACTGCGCGCTGTGAACCCGAGTCTCTTACAGGCTCCGCGCACCACTTTGGCTCCTTTTGCCTGTCGATGATATTCCACTTGCTTCTGCTTCAAATGATTCGTTTCCGAGAACGCTCCTCCGCGCGCCGCGCACGTCAGCGGCTTCGCATCCGCCTCTGCTTTTCGCTTGCGATTCCCTGCGTCCGCCTTCTCGTTCCGCCCGCCCTTCTCCTTGCGGGCGCGCGCCCTGCAAAGCCTCTCCCCCGCACCTTTCGAACCGCACTGGTTCGCCGCCACTTCTGTCTCCGTCTTCCAGAAATTCGCGCACTTCGCGCACCGAACCTAGAACTTCTGCTGAACCTTCTCCTGCCACGCTTCCGATTCCTTCCGTGACTTCCGCGCCGTCGCGGGCCCTGCGCATCTCTCGCACTTGCTCGTCCCCACATGCACTCGCCCTCCGCGAGCCTCGTTCTCCGGCGCCCTCGGTCCCAACGCGGCCCACGTCTTGCATACGGCGCACCGCTTTTCGCCTGCCTCCTTCAACTCGCCCGCGCACTCGCGACAAAAACTCGGCCCCTCCTTCCTTGAACTCTGCGGGGCGTGCAATCCGTTTCTTCTTTCACGGCGCTACATCTACTGCACGTCTTGCGGGGCCTCAACTTCGCCTCTATTTCCGCCCACGGCACCTCCTCCCCGCGCAACTGATGTTTCGCCCCTTCCATCTCACATTGGGCATGCGGCTTCAACTCAAACGGGCGATAGATCAGCAAACCTCCACGAGTTTTCACGCGGGTGATTGCCGCGTAACTCGACATCCAACTCACATTTCGACCCCCCTGCAAATCTGCTACGACAGCGTCCAAGGATCGGCCCTGGGCCGCGCGAGCCGCGCTCGCCAGGCCCAGCGATATCAGAAACTGTGTCCGCCGAACTCCCAACACAGGCTTCTTTCGGCGCGCGTCCAAGAACCAGACCCGTTGTTTCGGCAAGATCGGAAACAAAACAGGCCCCGGAATGCTCTTCAGCGTCCACGCGTCCGCGTGAAAGTCGAGCCGATCTGCCTCGGCACCCTTCGAAGCGCGACTTCCGCCGCGCCCGCGACAGCACCCTCATCCTCACCGACGACCCACGAGTGAATCGTCGCGTGGCACCCGCGGAGCAGCTGCTTCTCACCCCGATCCAAATGATCCGTCAGAACCACGGGCATGCCCGCCGCCATTGGCAGCCACCCTGGCATATCTGCGCATGCTTTATCATGGTATCCCAGCCACCGAACCTTGTCAGCAGACGTGTATGGCCTCTTTTGGAAGGCTCCATGGCGCGCTGCGTCTCTCGCGTACACCCACGAAATTTGCTGCCCCTCGCTCGCGGCCCAGTCCACGGCACGCTGGCGCGCGACTTTGCATTTCACATCCTGGTTCGGGTAAATCGCTGTTGCCTTTACGAACTCTGGCAAAAAGAACCGTTCGTCATCTGGCCCCGTCGCGACCAACTGCCGTCTACGGCGCTCTGCTTGACAAAGCCCACACTCCTGCGCGTTGTCTCTTGCAATGGCCTCTGCATTCTTCGCGCAGTGCTCTGACCCGCACGTTGGCCCACGCCCCGCCCGCGATCCGGCTACGTCCGTCGGTCGGCCGTGCAGAAACTGGCGCGCCCGTTCGCTCAGGGCCCCGCGCCTGAACTCGTCCTGAACACCCAAGAACCACTCCTCATGACCTTCCAATCGCTTGCATTCCACTAGCTCGGTCATTCCTGCAACGGACCCGTGCCCCCCACCCCAGAAAATGCAATGCCCATTGTCCTCCCCCGCGCTTGGCGCGCACTCCCGTGCCTTGCGAACCCACGACGTCGGGGTCGCGTTCAAGGGCGCACCACCCGGCGGCTCCGGCTGGTAGAAATCTCAACAAAACAATACATACATCCCCTCCAAACGGTCTGCCCACTCCTTCGGCGTCGACCTTCCCCTAGCGCGCCGCTGACATGACCGACCGCAAATGCGCGTCCAACTCCGCGAGAAAGCTTGCGCTGACCATGCTAATCTCGTTGATGATTAACCACCGCCACTGTTGCATCCGCTTGGCAGCCTCAAGTTTTTTGGCCCCGTCCGACCCGCGCTTCTCGGCGTTCTCCGATCCGCGCGCAAAGGGCGTCATCCAAAAAGCGGCATGCAATGCATGCCCGTCCAGCGCCGACGCGCTCGTCGCCTGTAGTGCCGCCGCTTGAAAGTCCAGCCCGCGTCTCCACTTCAAGATGCCCTCGAACACGCGCGTCCGCATAGCGTCCACCACGTAGCTCTTGCCTGTTCCTGGCCCCCCGTGCAACATCCACAACAAAAGTTCCCCGCTTGCCCGCGCTGAGTCGTCCTCCGCGCACTCCTCTATCATCCTGCTGACGACTTTCCCGACCACTTCCCGCTGCTGCCCGTTTAGCTTCAGAGGGCGCTCCTCCTCGGGCCCGCTGAGACTCGCTCTCCATGTCCTCAGCCCCCGCGCGGCCCCAGCCACCTCGGACACCATGCGCCCGTCTTTGCTTTCATCAGCCGCGAGGGATTCTCCACTCTCTTTGGTTTGCGACGCCCTCGCCTCCGCTTCCCTCCGCTTCAACTCCGCGCCCGGCACTTCCTGGCGACCGCCTGTTCGCGCCCGCCCGCCCTTCGGCGAATCCCCGCCGCCGCCAAAAGCCGCCGCCACACGCGCGCAGACAAAGCCATGGCTTCCGCACTCTGTCGACGAGCTTCCGCCACTGCTGTACCCCCTACATGTGCCCGACGCTTTGATCCTCGGGGATCCTCTGACCCGGGTCAATCCAGACCCGGGTCAGCAGGAAACCAAAAACTGCAATGCAGGACAAAAAAACTGCAACGCAAATCTTCGCAAACCCGGGTCAGCCAATACGCGCGGCCGCCCTGCGGCCACGAGCGGCTCGCTAACCCCGGGTCAGCCAGAAGGGTCTTCGCAGGATCCTGCAGGATCCGGCGTCCTGGCTGACCCCCGTTTGCACTGACCCCCGTCTCGAGGCTCCCGAGATCCGTCGTCTATGTCATTGCGCCGGCCTCGACGCGCCGGCCGCCGCGCTCGGCGGCCGGCGCGGCGTCGGGCGGCGCGGCGAGGCCGGCGCAAGGAAGCGCTGCCGCGCGCGGAGGAGGAAAGGGTTCCAGGTTCGACGTTCCCAGACCTCCGACGCGTCGGATAAATCGACACGAAGTTGTTGTCGATTTTCGGGCCCGGGGGGGCCCTCAACGGGCCCCAGGAACGTCAAATAAACAACTCATGCCAGGATAACAAACCAGTCCCCGGGATGCGGTCGGGACCCCCCCAGAAACCGCGTCTCGAAACAATCGCGACATCGGACGTCCGAATTCGAAGACGTTTTTCGCTTTCCTCGGCCTCTGCGGGGCGGTTCTCGGGCCCCGGGGCCGTCAGAAACGGATCCGCGTAGAAAACTGCACCGGATGGACCCTGGGAGGACTCCAGGAACGATTCTGAGCGGATTTTGGCCGGGGTAAGAGAATTGAGGATGAGAGGGAGAGGGAGCGTGAAGACCACCTGCCTGCTCACCCTCTCGCCGATCCTCCCTCCGCGACTTCGTGCTCCTCCGCCGAAATTTCTCCCCCGCACCCCCTCTCCGTTGCATCAAGTGCGCGTCCTGTAACCCCCCCCCTCTCCCACCATTTGTGGCAGAAGAATGCCAGTCTTAGACATAAAGGCACACTTAGCCCGAGAAGGAAGAAAAGAAAAAGAAAAACGAGCGGGAGGAGGAGCACGACCATAGAGAAAGCACTCAAACATGTGAGAAAGATGACGATGATGATGGCGATGCTGACGATGTTGATGCCGACGATGACTACGACGATGATGACGACCTTGATGTAGGTGGTTGTGTTTCCCCCTTGTGCTGGCGGACCTCACATTATGTTGCAGAACCCTGCCTCGAATTCCGCGCTGAGGCTGCGACTCCAGCCGCGGGTGCGGGCCACGAAAACCGTAAGCGCTATTCTATGTTTTGACACCAAAACAAGAATCTGCGCTGGAACCGCGGAAGGAACCGCTGCTCCGCTACCATATATGGGCGGCGTGAAAAACGCCGACCCCTTGGGGATCATCGGCGTGTGTGATGTGTCGCCCTCCACAAACCCCTCCCCCCAGAGCCCAGTCGGGTCGATTAATTGCGCACGTTGGTGGGCGACCCGCTAGCAACCCATACTGCGCCTCTCAATGGAACAACGCTCACGGAACACTAACACATGACACTAACACATGACACTTTGAGACCCCCCTCACCCCACCCCTACCCGGAAACGCACACGTACACCACAAAGCCTGCATCTGCAGCCAGACTGCCCAGGGCCCGCACCACAAAAAAAACGACGCACCCAAACAAAGCACCCCAAGGGGTCGGCGGTGTGGCGTAAGCCAAAGAATCTGGATCATGCATCCCGCAATCACTGTCAAGTGGTCTCTGACAGGGACAGCGGGGTGGCGCGTGGCCTGCTGTGCGCAGGCCCACCAGGCACAATGATGGGCATTGGGTTTCGACACGGATGGCGGGGGCCGACATGTTTCCCGATGTGTGCTGTCACGTGCGCAGGCGCACCTGACGCACTCCGCACGTGCCCCGAACGTGGCGCATCTGGCGCGGCTGGAGTGCGCGGCACACCTAGCGCACTCGGAACACGTGGCGACTCTGGCGCACCAGGCGTGCCTGGCACGCTCGCGCCCCGGGGGTGCCTGGCGCGCGTGGCGTCCCTGGCACGCGTGGCGCACCTCGCCCAAGCGTCGCGCACCTGGGGTCGGCTTTGGTTCCCAGTAGCTGTCCATCCAAAGACGACCGCTGAACATGCTCAAGCTCGAATGATACTTATGTGTTGGGAGGGCGGGTGGGAGTGAGCTACACGGCTTGCAGGCGGGTGGGTAGCTTGACCCCTCCCCCGAATCCCTCCCGTGGACCTGGATGGGGGGGCCGCGACGCGGTGGAGCGTCCAAAACGGCCCAAGATGGCCCCACGAGCGCTCCCAAGAGCGCTTCAAGAGGGCCCCGAGAGGCGCCCAGGAGGCTCCAGGAGGCCCCAAGAGGCGCCCAAGAGGCCTCCAAGAGGTTCCCAAGAGACCCCAATGAGGCCCCAAGAACCTCCCCGAGGCACCCAAGACCCTCCAAGAGGCCTCCGGGTCTGCCAAGAGACCCCGAAGACGCTCCAAGAGGCTCCTCTGCGTGCTGCCCACTACCCTGCGGGCATCGTTTCTGGATGGGCTGGCGAGGTGATGCACACCGTCCAGAATTATTGTTGTTCCCCTTGTCTGGAAGTGACAACCATTATGTTTAAATTAAAAGCCTGTTACCGGGGCTCGCTATCTGTTCTTTATAAAGGGAAAGCGAGGTATCACCAGGCTACGCCCCTGCCCCCCGAATTACACCGACAACAACGGCTCACGCCGAACACTTCCTCACAATTCATTCCACAATCGCGCTCTCGCGCAGGAGACCCTCACAGTTTATACAGGAACCGCGTTCTCGCATAGATTTCCTCACGATTCATGTGGGAATCGCGCTGTCGCTCGAGATTTCCTCGCGATTCGTGCAAGACGCACGCTTCAGCAACCTGCCTGTCGACCTGGCCGCCTGGGCCCCGCCTTCCCGACCCGCCTGTTAGAATCTACCCGCCCGATCTGCCCGTGTGGTTCTGCCACGTGCTTTCTGTTCCTAAACTTCCCTCCTACAAATTTCTCTCGTGCTCCATCCTTTTTTCCCTCCCGTTTCCATCCGTCATTTTATCCCCTACTTTAGGGTCTACACGAAATTCATGTGGGAGGTAAGGAAGATATACCCCCAAGGGGTACGATCGAAGACAAAGAGGGCGGGTACACAGGGTTCGGGATACTCGTGTCGAAGGGCACGCGAGCAGACAAGAGCGACAAGTCTGAACATGATTGCTACTGTTGTTACTGCTGCTGGTGAATATTGGCGACCCCCTCCGGTAACCGTTGTACTTTTCAATTAAGGGGTTCGCACCCTGCTTTCTCCAAGAGACAATGTGCGGTCACCAAGCTGCGCCCCTGGCCCCCGGTTTACAGCAACAGCGGCTCCCGCCTGACACTTCCACACTCTGTTCCCAAATCGCGCTCTCGCGCAAGATGTTCTCACAATGTGTACAGGAATCGCGTTTTCGCGTGGGAATTCCTCGCCATGTATTCAGATGCCGCGCCCTCGATAGTCAGGAATCACGCTCTCGGCGGATTTCCTGGCGATTTATTTGAGAATCGCGCTATCGCTCGAAACTTCCTCGCGATCCATGCAGCATGCAAGCTTCAGCAACCCGCCTACTCGACCTGGTCGCCTGGGCCCGCCTTCCCGACCCGTCCGTTAGGGTCTACCCGCCCGATTTGCCCGAATGGTTCTGCCACGCGCTTTCTGCTCCTGCTACGTTCTCTCGTGTTCCGTGCTCCTCCGTCCCCCTGGCCCCTTCCTTCCATTCGTGTTTTTTTCTCCTGCCTTACGGGCTGCACGAAATACACGTCGCAGGTAAGAAAAATAGATGCCCCCAGCGGGGGCACGATCGAAGAGGAAGAAGGCTGGTACCCGGAGTTGGGATATACGTATCGAATGGCACGCGAGCGAATAGCAAACTACCACTTTTACACTGCGTATTGTTATTTGAATTCTCCGATCTAGAGACAACTATTGGTGATCCCCCTGCCCGGTAACCACTGTATTTTGATATTGCAATGTCGCACCCTTATTCAACACAAAGGCAAGAGAAGTGTCACCAAACTGTGCCCCTGGCCCCCGGTTTACAACAACAGCGGTTCCCGCCTGACGTTCACTCAAAAATTGGTTCCTAAATCGCGCTCTCACGCGGGACGTCCTCACAACGTATGCAGGAGTCGCTTTCTGGCGTGGAACTTCCTCGCATGTAATGCAAGCGCCGCGCTCCCGACACCCAGGAATCACGCTCTCGCTGTGGACTGTTTGACGATGTATTGGGGAACCGCGCTGTCGGTCGAGACTTCTTCGCGATTCATGCAGGACGCACGCTTCAGCAACCCGCCTGCCCCTTGTCCCTTCCTTCCATCCGTCCTCTCTTCCCCTTCCGTAGGGGCTACGCGAAATACACGTCGCAGATAAGAACGACATACCTCTAAGGGGCACGATCGAAGACGAAAAAGGCGGGCATCGAGGGCTTGGAATTTACGTGTTGAATGGCCCGCGAACAGATAAGAGCTTTGTCTTCAAAACATTGTGTTGTATTGTTGTTGCTGTTGTTGTAGAATTGCCGCTTCCAACGAATAGTTCGTGATGTCCGCTTTCCTCCGATGACCATTGTATGTTTCAATTGGAATGCTGATCCCGGGGATCACAACCTGTCGTTTACAAGGGAAACAGAAGGGTCACCAAACTGCGTTGTTGGCCCCCGAACTACGATAACGGCTCCCGCCGGATACCTCCCCACAACGTATTGAAAATCGCGCTCTCGCGCAAGACGGCACCACAGGAATCGCGTTTTCGCGTGGGACTTCCTCGCCATGTGTTCAAATGATGTATTCTGGAATCGCGGTATCGCTCGAGACTTCCTCGCGGTTCACGCAGGACGCACGCTTCAACAACCCGCCTGCTCGACCTGGCCGCCTGGGCCCGCCTTCCCGACCCGCCCGTTAGGGTCTACCCGCCCGATGTGCCCGTCTGGTTCTGCCACGTGTTTCCTGCTCCTAGCCTCCTCTCCTGCCACTTTCTGTCGTGCTCCATCCTCCTCTTTCCCCATTGCCCCTTCCTTCCATCTGCCCTCCTTCCCCTGTCGCAGGGGCTGCACGAAATACACGCTGCAGATAAGAAAGATATAAACCCCCAGGGGGCACGATCGAAGACGAAGAGGGCGGGTATCGAGGGTTCGGTATATACGTGTTGAATGGCCAGCCAGCAGATAAGAACCAACAGCCTTAACATAATTGTTGAGGTTACTGATGTTGTTGTTGTTGATGTAGAACTATCATGTAAAAACAATTGTTGCTGACCCCCCGGTAACCATTGCACTTGTTCCATTGAAGTCTTTTTTCCCGGGGCTCGCACCTTGTTTTTTATATACAATAAACGAAGCGTCACCAAACTGCGCCGCTGGCCACTGGTTTACACACGCGGCTCCCGCCGGATACTTCCTCACAAATGATTCCCGAATCGCGCTCTCGCAAGAGGCTTCCTCACAACCTTTTCACGAATCGCACTCTCGTGCGGAACTTCCTCACAAATTATGCAGGAATCGCTGTCTCGCCTGGGACTTCCTCGCATTTAATTCAAACGCCGCGCTCTCGACACCCAGGAATCACAACCTCGCTGTGGATGCCCTGACGATGTATTTGGGAATCGCGCTGTCGCTCGAGACTTCTTCGCGATTCATGCAGGACGCACGCTTCAGCAACCCGCCTGCTCGGCCTGGCAACCTGGGCTCTCCTTCCCAACCCGCATGTGAGGATGAACCCGCCCGATGTGCCCGCCTGGTTCTGCCACGTGCTTTCTGCTCCCAGCCCCCCTCCTGCTATTATCTTTCGTGATCAATCCTCCTCCCTCCCTCATTGTCCCTTCCTTCCATCCGTCCTCTCCTTCCCTGCCTTAGGGGCTGCACGGAATACACGTTGCAGGTAAGAAAGATATACCCCCAGGGGGGGCACGATCAAAGACGAAGAGGGCGAGTATTGAGGGTTTGGGATAAACGTGTTGACTGGCACGAGAGCAAATCAGAGCGAGCAGTCTTAAAATGATTGCTGCTGTTGTTGAGCTCTCACGGATGAAGAACCAAGTATTGTTGATTCCCCCCTCCAGGGCACTATGTGTTCTTAAATTTAAGTGCCCTTCCCGGGGGTCTCACCCTGCTCTTTGTCAGGGAAGGCTAGGGGTCACCAAATTGCGCCCCTGGCACCCGAGTTACAACAACAACGGCTCCCGCCTGATGCTTCCTCATAACTGATTCCCGAATCGCGCAAAGGCGCGCGGAACTTCCGCTCGAGACTTCCTCGCGGTTCATGCAGCAATCACGCTAGAAAGCCCCCTTCTCGACCTGGCCGCTTGGGCCCGCCTTTCCGACCCGCCCGATAGGGTCTACCCGACCGTCTGGTTCTGCCACGTGTTTTCTGCTCCCAGCCTCCCTCCTGTTCATCCCGTGCTCCATCCTCCTCCCTCCCCCTTGTCCCTCCCTTCCATCCGTCCCCTCTTCCCCTGCCTTAGGGGCTGCAGGAAATACACATTGCAGATGAGAGAGGTACATACCCTAGATCGAACACGAAGAGGGCGGGTATCGAGGGTTTGGGATATACGTGTTGAGTGGCACGCGAGCAGACATGAGCGAGCAGTCTTAAAATATGTGTTATCGTCGTCGTCCTCGCCCTCGCATGCGACTCCCCCGCGACCCACCCACGACCAACCCAGCGCCCGCCCCCTCACTCTTATTCGCAACTGCCGGGGGTGCTACATACTTGGCCCCCACCCAGGGCCCGAGTATGTCCATAGCCACCTCCTGCCGAGTCCTGGAACATCCATCAGCCAGGCGGTGGTTGTGAATGGATCCACGCCTCGAAATGGCGCGTTCGCGGCGATAACCGCAGCGAGTCCTGTCCAAGATGGACAGAAACTGTCATTGGTTCCCCGTTCTTTCCGTTACCATTTCGATCGCACCGATATCCGATGGGATGTCCAAATGGGGCCGGAGTGCACGGGATCGCTGGAGCGCGTCGCAGCGCCGATGCATCCCTGACTCACCGGCGCTGTTTTTGTGGAGAAGAGGAGGACCCAGATCGTGCAGCATCGCCAATGCATTTGCGAAGCGGCGCGATCCCGCGACCCCACCACCTCTGGTCCAATAGAGGGAGGCCTGGAAGGAAGGGGAGGAAGGGGGGCAGAGGGGGAACGCAAGACGGCGGTTCAGAAAAACACATGGAATCAAAGATCAAACATTGTTCTCTACCGCAGGGGAAGCTTTGGAGAGGACGACAACAAACATCTCCATGGCGACGGCGCCCACGAGCAGACCTGGAACACAACTGGACAATCATCGCCCGTGGCGCTGCTGCGTGACGGGCCCCTCCGGGCAGATCCAAAACTCTATCCTAAATTTTATGACTACCCACCAGACCACCCCCACCCAACCCGAAGGCCCGAATTTCGGGTTTGGGGGGGGGACGGGTTCCATATGTGTTTTTGTCGATGCTCCCCGACCCCCCCCCCCACTGAAGGCAAATTGAAACCTTCGGGTCGGGTTGGGCTGGGTTGGTGAGTGGTGACATTACCCATGCCCCAGGCTTCTGGCAGACAGAACAAACCAAGACACCCTTTCCTCCCTCTGGCCATCGCTCGGACGTCCATTCTCTGTGCTTTTTTCGGTGTCGTGCGTGTTTTTTTCGCCAAACGATCAAGGATGCTCCTCGGTGGCCCTCGCCGAGAAAACATGCACACGTCCGAGCGATGCCAAGCCCTAGCGCTTCCGTCGGCGGAGGCTACAGGGATGGATAGCCCAGGGGGGGACACGCGATCCAAGCGCGCCGATGGCCAAAGCATTGAGCCAGGCTCCTGGAGGGATACGCGTATTGACTTTTGCCCCTGGGCTATCCCCTTCTGCTCCTCCCGCTCGAGGGGCATGAAGAGTCTGGCGGGGCACGGGACGTACCAGCGGACGTCAGCGAGTCCCTCCCGGATTGATGGGCCTGTTTTCCACCACCACCACCACCACCACCACCATCAGTCGGAGGGGGGAAGGTGGTGGAGGATGAGGATGAGGAGGAGGAGGAGGAAGAGGATGAGGATGGGGCGGAGGAGGAGGAGGAGGAGGAGGAGGAGGAGGAGGAGGAGGAGGAGGGGAGGGGGAGGGGGGAGGAGGACCCCCTCCCCTCCAACTCACGGTGGCGGTGGTGGAAGACAAGCCCATCACAGGATGCCGACGCGAGGCGGCGCCGGCGGGACCGGCCCCAGCGCCCTGCGCCCGGCATGCCGCACGAGCACCCCGCGGGGCGGAGCCGGAGGGCGCTGCCGCGGCGATGGTGCAGAGGCGAGGAAGGGGTCTCCCGGAGGAGGAGGAGGAGGAGGAGGAGGAGGAGGAGGTGGAGGAGGAGGAGGAGGAGGAGGAGGAGGAGGAGGAGGAGGAGGAGGAGGAGGAGGAGGAGGAGGAGGAGGAGGAGGAGGAGGAGGAGGAGGGGAGGAGGAGGAGGAGGAGGAGGAGGAGGAGGAGGAGGAGGAGGAAAAGGGAGGAGGAGGAGGAGGAGGAAAAGGGAGGAGGAAAAGGGAGGAGCGGGGGTGAGGAGGGAGGAGAAGGGAGGAGGAGGAGGAGGAGGAGGAGAACGGAGGAGGAGGCGGAGGACGGGGAACAGGTGAAAGATAAACAGCATGAGGTTTCAGAGCGGAGCGAGGAACGAGAAGGAACAAGAATGGTGCCCAGATGAGCAGGGAGGAGAAGGCAAGAGAAGGGAGGAGGGAGCAGAAAGAAGGAAGGAGAAGGGGGAGGGAGAGGGCAAAACGGAGCTCCCGCCTGAATTGCGCCCGTGGGGAGCTCATCTCGTAAGGGGGCGCTTCGAGCAGTAAAAGAGGATGCTTGTGGAGGGAAAGGACCTTGGACGGGGTCCTCAATGCAACGATGCATCTTGGCTTCAATCTGGTCCGTGTCATCTTTCCGCTCCCCACCATCCTCCTTCCCCCCGCCTCCCCGATCCGACCAGAGAGGCCTCAAAGACAGGCCAGATCCTCTCGACAGCCCTGATTCCGAGCGCCACCCCCGACATGAAAGACTGGAGGCAAAACAAATAAGATGAACGACCAGAAGCAACTGAAATCAGCAAGGCGTCTTTCTCATCTCAGCGTCATATGCGCTGCAAGCCCTAGGCGTTGCCGCGAACGTGGCAAGCGGCTGTCACCTCGGTGCGTCACTGGTGCCTGTCCCTGGATTCTCTTGTTTCTCCCATTTCCCCTCACCACCCTTCTCCTACACAATCTCCATGTACTGAGCCGATCATCGAAAAGCAAACCATTGTCCATGGATTGGGCGCCGCGTATACATGTCCTCCATGTCATCCTCGAACTCCCCTTTCCTCTGCCCTTCCGAACACTGCCCTTCTCCCCCTTCTCCCCCTCCTCCTCCTGGTCCTTCGTCTCATCCTCCTCCCCATCCTCCTCCTCCTCACCCTAGACTGCCGTGGGGAGGATCGACAGATTTGTTTACCTGCGAGAAGGGCATACGTTTCCGCCTATGCAACCTCGGCCAGCTTCTCCTACCCGCGGCAGGGGGGGCGGGAAGGGAGGTGCAGTTTCTAACTCGATTCTCGATGAGACTATTCCCGTTCTCTGAGTGTTTCGTGAGTATGAAGGTAGTGGATTAGAACCCCTTGGCTGTGTCGAACGTAGAGAGACTGCTGGAAACACCATCCAAACATTGAAAGGATTGGACATCATACGAATGACTGGGACGCATAATATAGCGGGAACAGAGGGGAGTACGACGGTACAACTACCTGACCACTGGGGGGTACAGATCGGAGCCAGGAAGGGGATACTTGAATTGACACGAATGCTTGTGGCACGACGAACTTAATCACAAACCATGTATCCCCAGAGAAACCCTCAGAACTATAGCTCGGCCCCCTTTCTCCCAATCAGGGTAGAACAGCAGGTATCAGGAAGCACCAAGATCAATAGATGTATGTGCAGTTGCAGCATACTTCGCAGCGGCACATGCGAAGACGTATCAGGAAATTGGTACAAGGATGACCGACTGGATTGAAGGGTGAAGAACAACAGCAGTGATTGGATGTGACATCAAAAATCAGTTGGCCTACATCGACCTACACACGGCCATATACAGAAGTGGGGGGGGAAACACGATCAAACAAACGGGCAATCACATAGGACATGAGTGGACCGTGTTCTGGATAATCTGCCCAACTGGTACACTACCAATCGCTACGACGTAAAACGACATCGAGCCCACCTACTACGGTACGACAGGGACGACCAGCAAACTAGATCACATAGCTATACGAAAGGCAGTTTTCCCACTTGTGAGCAGATGCGTGGCCCTGCCAACAGAGGCCACGAAACTGCAACTGAAAGAAGAAATGAGGTGGGACTGGCGCTTACTACGAAGAGCTCCATTGACGGTCACAAGAGAAGGAGTGACGGTCACAAGAGGAGGTGGGAGTCACAGCTAGACCGCGACAGCCTCATGGATTGTCCCAGGAAAGGCACCAGACGACCTGACTTCTTTGCAGGTCTGGAGCGGAAGATGGAGGAGACGGAGGACATATGGAGGGAAGTGATCGGAGAAAGCACACCCGACGCGGCTTGGACAGTGTGGAGCGATGCAGCCAGAGAGGCCATAGACGAATGCTCCGGACAGGGAAAGCAACTGATGGACGACGCCAGCGCCATAGTTCGAGATCGAAGCATGAGCTTGCTTCGGGCGAGGAGAGAGCAGAGAGAAATCTTCAAAGCAGGTACCTTCGCGAGAAAGTTTCAAACACTGCAGGAGGACCTTGCCACTACGACGGCATTGCTACTGTTCTACTTCGCAATTAAGCTGGGACAAGGGGACGTGTACTTCGGAAATGCAACAACATCCAAAACCCAGCGGGATGGCTGCGCACAAAATAGATGCGACGGAATTTGAAGACAACCACCGTGCAGTTCACTGTGCAGGACACCTTGCCGATGTCTGTAGAATTCGGGGGCAGAACGGAAGCGGACACGCAGAAGATGTTGATGCACTGCAGGAGAGCGGCCAAACACAGAGCCTGGCCGAGACGGGGAATCCCCGTGGAACTGACTTGGATGACTGCTGATCCCCAGGCTCACCTGGAGCATCCTGAAAAAAAGGCGTTGCCAGCAGACAGAGGAGATGGGGATACGACCAGCAGATAAAAGAACGGGTGAGGAGGACGCCTCGACGTCTCGACCATGCTCATGGCAAGCATGGGGGAACAGCTAGGAGCAACAGGAGAGGTTTTGGCCACGATGGAACTGGAAGCATATACGGCGGCACACGACTTCTTCAGAAAGTTAGACAGCCCAGGACCTGATGCAAATGTAAGTGGAGGAAGAGATGGAGGACAAGATTAATTTCAACTACGACTGGCCGACTTACTTCTGTTGTGCCGCGAAGTTGAGACGACACCACTGGCGTGGCACAGGTCGGCTTCCTTCGATGCAGAAAAGAAGGACGGGAAGGAAGGGATTGGTGGGGAAAGGGTCACGCATGCATACGACTCAACGGGGATGGTCTGGCTTTAAGGCATACATAAGAGAGGTCCGCAGCCAGACCACCCCGCATGGGCACATGGAGGGCTAGTAGTCAGGAACAGAGAGATCGAAGTATTACCGTAGCACCCCGCAGATGCGGATAAGAGTGAGGGAGCGGTGGGGACGTCGGCAGTCTGCGAGACTCTGGAGAAACCCGCCACCAGCGCCAAACTTTCACAAATTATACAACGAGCCCGCCGCAGGCGCCGATTTTTCGTTCAACCAATGTGAATAGGTCGCGGGTGGATCGCAGGTGGGTCGAAGATGGGTCGCGGATGGGTCGCGGTGGGTCGCTGTTGGGTCGCGGGTGGGTCGCGGGCGGGTCGCGGGTGGGTCGCGGGATGGGTCGCGGGTGGGTGGCAAGTGGGTCGCGGGTGGGTCGCGGGTGGGTCGCGGATGGGTCGCGGGTGGGTGGCAAGTGGGTCGCGGGTGGGTCGCGGGTGGGTCGCGGATGGGTCGCGGGGTGGGTCGCGAGTGGGTCGCGGGGTGGGTCGCGGGCGGGTCACGGGTGGGGTCGCAGAGTGGGCCGCGGGGTGGGTCGCGGGGTGGGTCGCGGGGTGGGTCGCGGGTGGCTCGCGGGTGGGGCGACGACAACAAGAAACAACAACAACAACAACAACAACAACAACAACAACAACAACAACAATCATTTAAGACTGGGGACACTCCGTTCTCACCAGTGCCAGGGTTTTCATAGGAGGCGGGCAATACCCCCACTTTGTGGGGGGGCCGGTTCAAGCTCTACCAAGTTTCCAAACGACTCTTCGCCACCACCCACACCCAGCTTCCCGCCCTATGACGTTCGGACACTTCACTTCGTGGCCTGCGGACGACCTTGGCTACTACACTGGCGCATGGTTACAATGACTTCTTGTGGTAACATCTTGTGGAAACTAGCTTAGTATACGACTTATACCCCTGTTCCAACAATGGGCACGTGTACCGTTTTATTCTCGGCGGCCGAGGGCGCAACCTATGGCGCAACCGCAAGGGATTATGGCCCCTGGCAGGCGCGCGAACCCCGTTGCAAGAGCGTGCGAAAGTAGCTCGCGCGAGCTCATGTAACATAAATGTTGGAAAACCATTGGTTTTTTAGGATTCGGACAGCGCGCGCGGGTGGAAATTTTGAAAAGTCGTGCAGGTGTTTTTCGAGGACCTACGGTGCGATTCGTGTGATTTTATGATGCGCGGTGCTAAAATTCTTAAGAACCCAATGGTTTTTGGAGATTTCGGCGTGCGCGCGCGAAGAAAAAACGAATGTGTCCCGCATGGTATTATTTGACAGGGATGATGGCCCTGGCAGGTGCGCAACCGTTGTCGCAGAAGTTCGAAAAAGTTGCTCGCAAAAGCCCGTTTGACAGAAATGTTTAAAAAGTGTTGGGTTTCCTACGAATCCGCAAGAGCGCGCGGGATGAGATTTTGACATTTTTTTGTTGAAAAACCATTGGTTTTTTGATGTTTTTATGTTAAAATCGCTCCGAACACTAAGCTTTTGGAAGGATTTCGTCTTGCGCGCGCGAATGTCCACTTTACCTTATTTTTTGCAAGGGATTCTTGAAATTTGATTATATTAGAACAAGAAATGTCATTTTATAGTGTTTTTTGCAAGGGAAAACGGATTACAACAAAACAACCGGATCTGGATCACATCGTTTTACCTGAGGCTTCCTCACGAAAATGATGAAAATGTGGCTGCGGCCTAGGCGCGGCGAGGGGGGCGTGCACCAGGGGGCCCAACAATAATTATTCTTTAGAAGTAATAATATTCAACAACAGCAACAACAACAACAACAACAACCGCAACAACGCAACAAGCATAATCCTCACCACGGATCCAAACTTCAGCCACCCACCCAGGGACAATGCATGACCGTTGGGCCCCTTCACTCTTGTGTCTTCTTGCAACGAAATTGGAGCGCCACAGCACGGAGTAATTACCTATACGATCACCCTTCGGGTGATGAGGAGATTCGGAGGGGGAAGAACCAACGCCTCACTCAATCGATATCACTATCGATCTCACTATTGATTTCACGATCGATCTTACCGTCCATCATTCTATCAACCTCACTGTCGATCTCACTTATCGATGTCACTGTCGATCTCACTTATCGATGTCACGATCGATCTCACTATCGGCCTCACTATCGGTCTCGCTATCGATCTCACTATCGATCTCACTACGGGACAACAGCGGGACACCGACGGGACACCGACGGGACACCGACGGGACAGCGACAGGACACCGACGGGACAGCGACAGGACAGCGACGGGACAACGACGGGACGCCGACGAGACACTGACGGGACACCGACGGGACAAACAACAGGACACCACGGCGGGACAAACCGGCCACCGCCCGCCCACCAGTGGAGGTGCGGACAATTGTCTTGCCCCGCTCTAGCAATAGCGGAGTCATTCCCCTCACCCGCCCGCGCAGCTTCGCCTCGCCCGAACGAACGAACACAAACCCGAAACCGAACCATCATCATCAGCAGCATCATCACCATGATCATGATCATGATCATCATCATCATCATCATCATCATCATCATCAGCATCATCATCATCATCATCATCATCATCATCATCATCATCATCATCATCATCCTCAACTCATCGTCATCATCATCGTCATCATCATCATCGTCATCATCATCATCATCATCATCATCATCATCATCATGATCCTTATCATCAGCATCCTCATCCTCGTCCTAATCCGCATCCTCCTCCTCATACTCCTCCCCCTCCTCCTCCTCCTCATCATCATCATCATCATCATCATGATCAGCATCATCAGTGCCGTCGTCGGCATCATCATCATCATAATCATTGTCATCATCAACCTGCTCGTCCTCGTCGTCAGCATAATGATCGTCATCACCATCATCATCATCATCATCAGCAGCAGCAGCAGCATAATCATCATCAGCATAATGATCATCAGCAGTAGCAGCGGCATCATCACCACCCAACAGTTACTGATCCTCCTCATGCCTTTGCTCCCCGGCCTGTTCCCCTCTCATCCTCCTCCTCCTCATCATCACCACCAACAATCATCATCGCCATCCTCATCGTTATCATCATAATCATCATCACCATCACCATCATCAACAGCATCATCAGCATCAGCAGCAGCATCATGAACATCATCATCAGCATCATCATCAGCATCAGCATCGTTGTCGTCGTCGCCATCGTCGTCATCCTCATCCTCATCGGCATCCTCCCCGTCCTTACTTGTCCTCCTCCTCCTCCTCATCATCATCAGCATCATCATCATCATCATCATCAGCATCATCATCAGCATCATGAGCATGTTCATCATCATCACCACCACCATCACCACCACCATCATTATCAGCACCAACAGCATCATCATCATCATCATCATCAGCAGCAGCAGCATCATCGTCACCATCATGATCATGATCCTGCACAGCATCATCATCACCATCATCACCATCATCGTCACCAGTATCATCCTTATCATCAACACCACCATCATCATGATCATCATCATCATCATCATCATCATCGTCATCATCATCACCATCATCGTCGTCCTCGTCCTCGTCCTCCATGTCCTCCTCCTCATCATCATCATCATCCACATCAGCATCTGTACCATCATCATCATCATCATCATCATCATCATCATCATCATCATCATCATCATCAATATTACCATTATCATTCCATCCTCGTCCTCATCCTCCTTGTCCTCCTTCTCCTCATTATCATCAACAGCCTCGTCAGTACCATCATCATCATCACCATCATTATTATCATCGTCACCATCATGATCATGATCCTGATCATCATCATCATCATCATCATCATCATCATCATCATCATCATCATCATCAGCATCATCACCATCAGCATCATGAGCATGTTCATCATCATCACCACCACCATCACCACCACCATCATCAGCACCAACAGCATCATCGTCATCATCATCATCATCATCATCATCATTGTCATCAGCATCAGCATCAGCATCAGCATCATCAGCAGCAGCATCATCATCCTCATCAGCAGCAGCATCAGCATCAGCATCAGCATCAGCATCAGCATTAGCATCAGCATCAGCATCAGCATCAGCATCAGCATCAGCATCAGCATCAGCATCATCATCATCATCATCATCATCATCATCATCATCATCATCATCATCATCATCATCATCATCATCATCATCATCATCATCCCTCTCCTGCCCCTGGTCTTCCCCTCCTCCTCCCACTCCCCCATCAGGCCGCCTGAGGCCGTGGCTGCTCTCCTCCGCTCTCCGCGCGGGAAACATCTACATGGACGGCCTGGGCTGCGCCGCCGCGCGGCCCTACCTTCCCCCCGCCCTCCTGGCAGGCCCCCCCAGCCTCCTGAGAGGCGGCCTGTGCTGCGGACGTGCTCCTCTTCCTCCTCGTTCTCGCCTCCCTCGCCCTCGCCCTGATCCGTCTCCCCGTGCCCCCTGCGCCTCCTCGTGCGCCTCCGGCGGGTCGCGGGCAAGTTCAAGTTGTAAATGCAAACAGTTTCTGGAAAACCCAAAAAGGAAAAATACAAACCAATCAAAATAGATTTTGTCCGGGAAAGAACTCTGGCCCCCAAGGCGCGATCCGTGTGAGTGGGGGGGCAAAATTGGCCTCTGGACGCCGGCTCCCCTGGCAACCAGGCGGCCAACCAACCAGCGAACTAATCAGCCAGCCAGGCCTTCCGGGTGCATTTTATGAGGCTGGGCCCCGGTTTCATTTTCTGGATCTGGAATGACCGCGGGCCCGGCGAAGAGAGGAGTGCGACGGAATGGGATGCAATGCAACGGACGAAGTGGAACGGAAGGGAGGAGTGGATGAAATGGAATGGAGTGGAATGGAATGGAATGGATGAAGACGCGCGCGGAGGGGCGAGCGGGCGGGCGGGCGGGCGCACTGTGTTGTGTTGCGTTGCGCTGCGCTGCGTTGCATTGCATTGCATGGCATGGCATGGCATTGCATTATGTTTCGCTGCATTGCGTTACGCTGCGTTGCACGTGCATTGCACTTGCAGCGGGGGGGGGGACGAGGGTGGGGGTGACTTGGGCGGAGCACGGGGGGGGAATCCAAAAGCCACCCCCTCCACCCCCGCAACTGGGGGACGAGTTTCATCAAGAAGTTCTCGATGAAGCCGCCGCTGGGAATATACGAAGCAGACATCGTGGACGCGTCGGGGCAGATGCAGGTCCTCGTCGACGAGGGCGCTGCGCAGGGGCGACGCTTGTGAGGAGGCCCACAGGGTCCAGCTCCTGTCCATCTCCTGATGCTCTGCCTCCTCCTCCTATTCCTCCTCCTCCCTCGCTCCCTCCTCCCATCATCATCAGAATCCTCCTCTTCCTCCTCATCCCAATCATCATCACCATCACCATCACCATCACCATCACCATCACCATCACCATCATCATCATCATCATCATCATCATCATCATCATCATCAGCATCATCATCATCATCATCATCAGCATCATCAACACCATCCTCCCCAGCCCGTGTTTCTCCCTCCCACTCCTCCTCCGCCTCCACCTCCTCCTGTTGCTCCTCCATCGCCATATCGTCCCCTTCCTCACCGCTTCCCCTCCACACAATGTCGTCTTCCTCTTCTTCCTCAGCACCTTCATCATCCTCACCATCCTCCTTCCCCCCCACGCTCTGGAAAAATATCTTTAAAGGAAACCACGTCTCAGTCTGGCCGCATCCAGAGTTGAACCATTCATTACCGTCCCCTCCTCTCCCCTTCATCCGCCCTCCCTCTATCCCTCGGTGTCCCTCCCCTTCACTTCCCTAATACCTTCTGTTTTACGTACCCTCCTCCCTCCCATCTTTCTCCCCCTCGTGCTTTTCCTCGTGCTCCTTCTCCCTCTCATCACCCCCATCATGTATTCATGATATCCCACCTCCTCCTCATCTTCCTCCGCCTGACCCTTGTCCGCATCTTTACCCTGCAGACTCCTCCGGTATCCACCTCCTGTCCCCCCCCCCCATCCTCCACCCACTCACCCTCCCTCTTCCCTCCTCCGCCTCCGCCTACCACTCCTCCGTGTAACAAGCATCCGCACCCTCCTCCCCCTCCGGGCTGGCGCCCAACCACCACCAAAGTGAGAAGGGCCTGGGCATCTCCTTGCCGTCACCGTGGAGTGGGAGACATCCGACCACAGAGCGGCCCCTTTACTAAGGGCCAAAGGGCTTGGCCGTTTTTGCGTGCGGCAGGGGGACGGCGCGCGTGGCGAACTTCAGCCGCGAGATCTCCGGGGCGCCTGCGCCTCCTGGTTACCCATTCGACCGCGATACAGTGCAGTTTTTAACACATCGGATTTTGTAAATATAGGATTCGCAATACATGTTTGATTGATGAATAAATTTATGCGTGAACTCATCGTTGTTTTTCATACTAAATCCTTGCATTTGTAATACATGATCCGCACGCGGAGCATGTATCAGAAACGGCACTGTACGGCAGGTTCGGGTCGTGCCGACCCCAGCGTTGGTTTTTGACACCGCAGGGATCGTTCAACCTTGAACGATCGGCCGCTACCGCAACGCCCGATCGTTCAACTTCGATCGATTCTGTTGGCGGCGGCGTTCAACCTTGAACGCCCGCGCTGGGGTCGCCGCTGGTCGACACGGCGCAAACCTACCGTACCCATTCGACCGCGATACTCCCCAGCGGCACGCCTCCCAACGCCTCCCCTGCTCCTGCTATGCGCTACGCGCACCCACGCCCGCCCCTCGTGCGACTCCTCCTCTCCCCACCTCTCCTGATCCTCGTCCTCCGCGTCCTCCACGCGCCTCTCCTCCTGCCTCTGCTCCCGGTCCTCCCCCTCCTCACTCTCCTCCCCCTGCTCCTCCCCCTGCTCCTCCTCCTCCTCCTCCTCCTCCTCCTCCTCCTCCTCCTCCTCCTCCTCAACGCGCCTCTCCTCCTGCCGCTGCATTCTTGTCCTATAAAATTGCTCCTCCCTGTCGCACCCCGAGGCGTGTCGAAAGGGCGGGGGCCGGGAGTGTCCCCGGAGACATCCTCACCATTTATGATCCTGAAGCTTGAAATGTGCAACAGTTTTATGGATGCAGAACGGATGGTTTTCAAAATGCGGTTGTCGCTTCAGCGCCCGGCGCCTTCGTCCTAAACGTTTGCAACAATTTCACGGATGGTGGGCGGGTCGTTTTCAATATGTGGCTCTTCCCTTAGCGCCCCGCGCATTCATCTTCATAATTTGCAACCGCTTCACGGTTGGAGGGCGGCTCCTTTTCAAAGTGTGACCCCGCGCACACTCGTTTTAAGAACTGACAGCAGTCTCAATGATTCTTATGGTTAGCATACTGAAAAATAGCGTTTCGGCATAATGGATTGTCTGGGCGAAGCAGTTACGGTGATTCGTGGTGCTGAAACCCCAGGAATGGTGGCCTGGCACGGCTCCGGATTTTCAGACGGT
>CAUYUJ010016785.1:87500-132500 GCA_963575745.1 Prorocentrum cordatum
GGTTCCAGTGGGCAAGCATCGCACGAAGTTCCGCCCGCCAATTTCTGCACACCCCTCTCACGGATCGTGCCCCATGGGACGATCCGCCTACGGCCCCAAAGGAAATGCACGCGCCCCCCGCCAAATTGGGCACACCCCTCATGCAGACATGCTAGATTTCGCAGGTCGGGCCGTGAGGCAGAACGTGAATCTGAACTGATTGCCACGCGTAAGCAATTACATCAAGACTTCATGACGCCTGGTCGGCGTTCCGCTTTGCGTTGGCCTCCTCCACGGTGGCCACCCGAGCTCTGAAGGCCCCCAGCCGATCACTGGAGATGCGTGGGCGGGGCGCAGGCCGCAGCTCCCAAGAGAGCCCCCTAATTGAAACCCAGGGGAAAGCGTTGTCTGTCGAAGCCCTCTTGGGAGTTCTCCTTGGCCGCTCTTGGGGCGTCTCGGGAGCGTCCTCGACAATCTTCGAGCCTGAGTAGGCCGTCCTCAAGTCCGCTCGGCCCGTCTTCCACGCATCTTGAGTCACCTTAGGACTACATCTGGGCCACCGTGGGGAACAGCTTGCCGAATTTGGAAACGAGCGTGGGATCACAAACAGCTGAAGTGGCTACTGGATCCCTATTTGTTGTCGGGGTCGCGGCAGGAGGACACTGGCCACGGTACCCCGTGAGACGCGCAACTTCATTGCAAGCACACCATCGATTTATATCTACATCGGAGGTTGGAGGGTGAAATCGACGAACGGACAGCCTCCAACTGGGGTATCGGTTTCGAATTCTGGCTCGTATCGTGCGTGTGGGCGAGGCGAAGCTGCGTGGGCGGGCGAGAGGAAGAACTCCGCTGCTGCTAGGGCGGGGCAGTACAATGGCCTGAAAGTGAACGCCTTCCAGTGGAGGGGCGGTGGCCCGGTTGTCCCGCTATGCTGTCCCGTCGGTGTCCCGTCGGTGTCCCGATGGTGTCCCGTCGGTGTCCCGTCGGTGTCCCGATTGGTGTCCCGTCGGTGTCCCGATGAGTGTCCCGATTGGTGTCCGGATGGTGTCCTGGTGGTATTTCGATGGTGTCCTGGCGGTGTCCCGATACGTGCCCCGAGTGGTGTTCCGATGGTGACCGGATGATATCACTGTGTTTGTCGCATGTTGCCCTGGTGTACCGAAGGCGGTCCAATGGTGTCCAGATCGTATATCAAGGTGGCTTCCAGCATCGCTGGTGAGATCGATAGTGAAACTTGGGGGTTGAAATCGTAGAGAACCCGATGCGCCAACTGTCCAGTCGTGCCCCGTCGGTGTCCCGTCGGTGTCCCGTTGGTGCCCCGTCGGTGTCCCGTCGGTGTCCCGTTGGTGTCCCGTCGGTGTCTCGTCGGTGCCCAGTTGGTGTCCCGTCGGTATCCCGTCGCTCCGACGGTGTCCCGATCCGTCGGTGCCCCGTCGGTGTCCCGATTGGTGTCCCGTCGGTGTCCAGATTGGTGTTCTAATTGATGTCCTGATGGTGTCCTGGTGGTGTCGATGGTGTCTCGATGGTGTCCTGGTGATGATGATGACCATAGTGACACTTGGGGGGGGAAATCGCAATGAACCAACTGCACGGTTTTCAATTGCTCCATCTCCAGCCACGAAATCGGAATGAAACCGATAGTGTCATCGATTAAGGGTGATCGGGCAAATGAAATCGATTGACGGAAAGCGATAGGGACACCGACCGCGATAGAAAGAGAGTCGATGGGGCGATCCACAGTGAGAACCACATTGAAGTCGATACACCCTGGCTCTGCCAGACGAATTTACTTAGTGCTGCGAGCGCTCCAGGGCCAAAAGATTACCAACCGTTTCCCTGTTTATCTCCACTTCGTCTCGTTTCTTTCTCTCTCCGCCTCTGTCCTCGCCTTTCCTCTTGCTTGCCCATCCTCGCACCCTCTTCTTTCCTTTCTTTGTTTCCTGGCCCTCGGAGGCAACGGGGCAAGGGGCCGGAAGACCTGTGGGGGAGGGGGTGACACGACAGCGGCGACGGCATCTCCTAGGTGTCCTGCGGTGCCCCCCGGCCGCGCGAGCGGTCAAGAGGCGAGTGGGGCCGGTAGTGAGATCAAAAGGGAGATCGATTGAGAGATCACATCGCGACGCAGTATCGTCATCACGCGTCATCGCCAACTCGAGGGCGCAACACCAGCATCGTCACCATCAAAACCATCGCAGTTGTCATCAGTTGGTTATGTCCCCCAAACCTGCTTATCACCCGAAGGGTGGTCGTATAGGTATATACATACATATTATCTAGAGACAGGTTTATGTATACATCTAGTAGACAGAGGGAATTGAAGAGAGAGAGAGAGAGGGAGAGGGAGGGAGCTGACCAGTACGTATGCACATACAATAGAGGAAGAGGAAGCTATATATAGAGAGAGAGGGAGAGAAAGAGATGGGGGGCAGAAAGAGAGAGAGGGAGACAGACAGACAGACAGATAGAAGGAGAGAAACAGAGGAGGGACAGAGCGAGCACAACATAATGTCTATATACATACACCAAAAAATGACAGAGGGGGATAGGGAGTGGGAGACGAGGAAGGAGAGCCAGGCAAAGGCGAAGCCTCGTCCCTCGTCATACTGAAACCATCATCCTGCTCCACCCCCCACTGCTCCTGCGGTAATCCATCATGTTGCTCCTGCTGCTCGCCATCCTGGCCGTATCGATTCACAACTCCCATCGTCGGCGAGCAACACTACCAAGCCGAGGCATTCCGTGCGTACAACGACTGCGGGCAATATGAACACCATGCGGAAGTAGCGATCTCCGGCCTGTTTAGAAACGCCCACCAAGCAAGTCGGGAGCCCACTTGTAAACCCGGACAGTGCCGTTAGTCTTCGTGGGAGCCCCGCAGTCAGAGCGGCAAGAAAACCAGACAGCTGAAGGGGCCCAGGGACACACAAATAAATAGACACAAATAACAAGATCCCCCTTAGTTTCCAACATTTTCTGGGTTTTTGTCTTCCCCGCACTTCCCGTATTTTCCCATATCTTTCTGGGAGTCGACGATTGATTGTGTCTGTGTGTTTCTTTCCCTCCTGGACAGCCCAAGAGCCACCAGAGCGGCCAAAGCGGCCCACTCGTGATCCGAGCAAACCAGGCATGGCAAGATGGCGCGGTCCTGGCAGAGCAGATGGCAGCCCCTGCCGGGCCATCAAAAACCAAGCCACAAGAAAGCGACAGTGTTCTCGGCGACAGGGCAGCTCCCTGACTGAGCGCAGGCGGTACGTGCCGCCCCAGGATAAAGGAGCCCTGGGACACACAAGTAAATACTCACAAATAAAAAAGATTCCCCATATTTTCCAATGTTTTCTGGGTTTCTGTCTTCCCCCCCACTGCCCATAGTTTCCCATATTTTCCTGGGAATCGACGATGAATTGTGTCTGTATGTTTTTCCCCTCCTGACAGGAACGCGCAAATGCGGCTGCACGAGTCGCTGGCGCGTCGCAGGCGCGGAAGCAGAGGGGCGCGCCGTGTGGCGGCCGGCCAGCGCGCATGGTCGCCTCTCGGCAGGGGGGGGGGGGAGCCGAGAGGAGAGAGAGAAGCCGACGCCGTGCCCACGACACAGCTGGAGGCGAGCTCGAATGCCCAACTGATGGCCGTCCGGTGCGGCTCCTGCAGCTTTCCGGGGGCGCTCCCCCGTCGCGCGACGTCGTCGTCGAACTTCGACGCTCGACCACGTGATTCGAGGCGCTCCCTGCGGCCCGAAGACGGCCCCAAGATGGTGGTCAGAGATCGCCCCAGGACCGATGCAGGATGCCCCAGAAGCCAAGACGGCCCGACGAGCCTCCAGAGTTCCCGACGTGTCACAAAGAGGCTGCGGCCCCATGGAGCACCAGAGGAGGCTCCCGAGGAGCTCCCTGACAGGAACCCAGGAGACCAAAGGCTCTGACAAACCTCAGGTTGTTCAGTGGTGTCCCAGGTGTGTTGGCCAGAGACGAATCCTGAATGCCCTGAAAGAACAGGGGGACCCCCTGAGAGGGACCAGGACTGCCCCGGACCCGAGACGGCTTCAGCAGGGCCCCACGACCTGCCCGGCCAGCTCCGAGATGCTGCTGCCGAGCCTCTTGCCCCGCCGCACTCGGGGGGGCCCCGAGAACCGCACGAGGCCCACAAGAGCTAGGTCCGGCCTGTCCCCCTACAGAGGGGGATTCTGACCGAAAAATGGCATGACAGATGCGCAAAACATGCTCCCCGAATGCTCGAAAAGGGCCACACAAAAAATAGTCCCCAGACTATATCTTGGACTGCTTTTTGGACCAGTCCCCCTGTAGAGGGACAGGCCCGACTTTTAACACAAGAGGCACCCCATCCATCGGGCCCGTCGCCGCCCGCCGCCGCCGCCCCCCGGGTGGCTCGCGGGCAGGCCGGCCGCACGCACGAGCGGGCCCCTTGCGCGAGAAAGAGGCCTTTGGGTGCGCGGCCTGCCGGGCGCTGCGCACGCCTGCGACGCTCTGACGAAGGGTCCTCCTCCTCCTGCTCCTCCTGCTCCTCCTCCTCCTCCTCCTCCTCCCCTCCTCCTCCTCCTCCTCCTCCTCCTCCTCCCCCTCCTCCTCCTCCTCCTCCTCCTCCTCCTCCTCCTCGCAGCTGAAGCCTCCGAAGGCCACGCGCGCGCGTGGTGAACAACGACAAGCCGGGCAAGCACGCAGTCGCAAGCTGATTGGGTCAGACTTTTGCGGGTCAGAGTCAGCGAAGGGGAAATCAAGAAAACAAACAAATCCTCATGCGACACTGGCCCTGGCGAAGAATCTCCAAAAAGGAAACGGCCCAGAAAAACACACGAATAGTCATTTGCGAAGACACTGCACGGAATGGAGCTTCTTTTGCCTGACCACCATTAGCAGGCGAAGGAACCACCCGCTACGTACACGCATGATCATGATCACCGCAATTGCAACCACGCTTGAGGCTCCCCATCGTCGTAGCTCTGTCGGAAAACCAGGGCGCCTGGACGGGCTGCGGGCCAGGCTCGAGACAGCGTCCGGCGCCAGCGGGCCCCGAGTCCTCGCAGCGCGTCGTCGTCGTCGTCGACGTCAGCCACCTCAGCCTCTTCATTCCTCATCCTCCTCCTCACCATCCTCCCTCCTCTCCCCCTCCCTCCTTCCCACCCTCCCTTGTCATCCTCCATCTTCCCTCCTCTGTCCCATGTTTCCGCCTTCCTGCTCCTCCTCCTCCTTCCTGATCCTCCGCTTTATCTCGGGCGGAAAATTCGGTCGCTGCCGTCGTTAGCTCGATGCCAAAGCACAAACACACTGCACAGCATCGGTACATCAACAGTGCTGGCCGAAATTACAAGAATACCTGGATGTCATCATCACCAAATTTGTGCTGTGGTGTCATCCGCGTTAGAGGGGCTGCCCTCCATGTTTCTTCTGACGATCCTCTTGCGGCTCCTGATCCTCCTCCCCCTTTCTCCACTAACCCTCCTCGTCATCCTCATCCTCATTATCGTCGTCTTGATGCGTCGCCGTCGTCGGACGAGAAGAAAGAGGGGCTTGTCAACAGCTTCTGGCTCATCGCCAAGCGGCATGCTTGCACCAGGCACTGACGTAGATAAGGCACGAAAAAACGAAAAGCTAGAAAACAGACTGGCAGTAAGCGACAAAAGAGTGCACCAGAGACTAGGGGAATTTGGAGCATGAGGATGATGGAGATGACGTCGCTGAGGAGGCATCAAGTGCAAGAGTAGAGAGGGAGAAGGATATCTGTTTCCACGCCCCTCGATCACCCTCACCAAATGCAAGCTAGTGTCCTGGGTCACCCAGCCGATCGGGTTCGGGTACCTTACTTGGCTGAGAGGTCAAGAGAGCTCGGTGCTGCCATATGTGATGGCATATGTCCTGCTCAACCCCCTCGTAATCATGTTCTTCCTCACGCTACGTTGGACACTCCCAGCGTAATTGAAAGTCTTGGCTGTCAGAAACGGCCCACTGGTCCACTGCCTCGGAGACTATGCCTGCTTAAGCCTTCGAAGACGCGCGCAATCATTCGCGCGCGTGTTGTAATACGCGCGGGGATGTTTGTAACACATATGTGCAACAAAAAAGGTTACGTTGTGCTGTGCATCTACTGCGCGACGGGATGTTCCAATAATGAGCAGGCCCATATGCCAGCGTCGATCCTCCTCGTACGCCTCATCGTTGTACTCCTCCTGGTTCCCCCCTAATAGCCTCGCGTGGTGTGACGTGGAATGAAGGGGTGGCAGGCCAAGTGCAAAAGGGGTGCGCATAGTTGTCGTTCTTGCGACTGGTCTGCTGATGTGAGCACCGAAAGTACCAGGGCCTTACGCATGCGGACATAGTGGCTTCACGCCGTGGCTTACGCGGGCCGCCAGCGCGGCACATCACATTGAAGACGCGGACGCTTACGCGCGATCTTACGCGGGTAACTTACGCGCGAATGACCGCGCAACCGAACACATGTTTTGCTCCGTTCATGTGTCCCTCGCGGAGGGGTCATAGGCGAGGAAATGAGGAACGCGCAAATTCCACCTCACCTGGTACATGATCGGTCTCGCCCACGCACTCATGTCACGCGCTGGGGGCCCGAGGGGACCGCTCTGACCCCCCCCCCCAAAAAAAGGGCGAGCAAGGCATGAGCGAGGGGCACATCACGCCAATCGAGCGGGCACCAGACCGCCACGCAGATGAACTTGCCACGGCCAGCGCACGCCTGCACAGCGCAGCACGAGGCCTCAGCGACGCAGCTGCATGGCGGTACACGTTCGCTGCCGCCCTCTACGGCACGGCTGTCGCGATCTATGACCAGCGTCACCAGACGCTCACCCTACCAGACAGAGGGGCGGGCTACTCGAGGGTTGAGCTCAGCAGGATAAAGGCCCCACCCTCTCGCCGTGGGCCAAAGGTGGCAACGTGCCACCGGACTCACAAGGCGGCCCCGCTCCCCTCGGCGGTCCACCAGGGCCCGACTACTTCGATCACCTCGATGATCCATGGACGGGCCTGACCGATGACTCCGACGGCGAGGAACAGGACCCGCTTGGTCTAGTAGCCCACCTGAACGATAACGAGAGCAACGAGTCTCCCCCCCCCAAGGTCACAGCAGTGACGGGCACAGCGATTACCACGATCACCGTGACGCGCGCCAACCAAGACTCCCCAACGGTCAGGTGAAAGCCACCAAGAGTCAACAGGATCAGGCCGCGACTACCAGTCTCGCTCACCACCAGGCCACATTCCCCTCCTACCAGGGTACGGGAAGCAGCGAATGGCCAGTGCAGACGACGGAACAGCCCCCGTTGGGACGGGGACCCGGCGAACGGACCGAAGGCAATCCCTTACGCAGCATCTCTCAGCGGCCAGACGACAGCCAGAGAGTGATCGCGAAACGGTCTTCGTCGCTTGCATCAACGCGCTCCAGCAGCGGCCCAATGACCTAGCCCAGTCTCTCCGGCACATCCAGGAACAGTCTGCCCCGCTGCTAGACAGGTTCCACTGAGCACAAGCTGCCCGGGGCGGCCTTCTGCACGCTCTACGACCTACTGCTTCTCTTGGAACGCACCTCAAGCCTCCAGGCGAACCTTAATGCTCAACGCGCGGCACACAAGTGCTAGCACCTCCTCAATAAATAAAGGCTCTGTGAGTAGCTGGCACCTGTTCCGTTGCCCTCTTCGAGGGCCGCCGCGGGGGATGCCCCGAGGTGGCGCCGCCAGTGTCCGGGGCGCCGTACCACGCAGGCCAGCGCGTGTGAACAGCTGGCGTCTCTCTGACTTCGGGTGTGCTGAGAGGGGTGAGCCTCGCCCTGATTACCGCGTCCCGCTTTTGCCCTCGTGTCGAAGTTCCTACAGACCGTGCCGCGGGGGGAGGGTAGTCTCCCCTAAAACTGCTTCTCGCAAGCGGCACCTCGAGCCTTTCGAGGCTGGCCCGGCGGAAGGGCTGCCCCCACGGACCTGAACATACGATGTTCAAACCGGTGTGTTCTTTCTCTCTCTCTCTCTCTTTCTATTTCTCTCTGTCGCTCTGTCTCTATCTCTGTCTCTCTCTCTCTCTCTCTCTCTCTCTATAAACAAAATAAATCTCTCTCTCTCTCTCCCCAAAAAATCTCTCTCTCCCCCCAATATCCCTCTATCTCTGTTTACCGCTGTATTGTCATCTCAATGTGTTTTTCCCTGTCCCTGTACAGATATGCATCGTTCTCTCTCTCTCTCTCACTCTGTCTCTCCCTCTATCTCTCCCTCTCTCTCTCTCTCTCTCTTTCTCCCTCTCTCGCTCTCTCTCTCTCTCTCCACCTCCCTCCGTAAATGCTTACATGTCTGCACACAAATGCATGTCAGGTTCGCCATATCTACCCGCATATGTATATATGTAAAGTGCATGTGTGTATACATATGTTCATAACTATGTGTGTACAAAACTGTAAATATGTAGATCCCGCCTCCTCGATAAAGGCATGTGTGAGTATAGGCATGCATGTATAGTGAAATCATTTTCTCTACCACGCACCTGTATGTATCGATATGCCGAACGTATGTCGTCTCACGTCTCCCGTCTCTAGAATTAAGAATTCGGAGTAGTTCTCCCCATTCCACCCAAATCCCCTGACAATGTTCGTTCGTTGCGAGGTTTCTTCCGCGTATTGCGTTTTACAAGTGTGTGGTTCCAATCAGAGCCACTGTGTCTTTTGGAGGGTGGTCCCGCCACAGCGTTGGCACCACTTTCGAATCGCAGTGGGGCTTCGGAGCGCTTTCAATCATTCAACATGGCGTTACCGCTGCAGCGTTAACCTCACCTCATGATCGCAGGTGAGCTTCGGAGTGAAAGTAGCCGTTCAAGATGGTGATCCCGCTGCGGCGTTGGCCCAATTTCAGGATATGCGTTTGCTTCCAGAATGGTAATCTAGCCCCAGCGCGCGCAGCAGTTCTAAATCGAAGTAGTTCCTCGTCGGTGCCGCCCCCATCCGTACCCCCTATTCGCCTTCCCCTGGTCATCCTGCTCAGCCTACGAATCCTGCTCCTGCTACTGCTGCTCGTCTTCCCGTTTATCGTCCTCCCTCACCCTCATCCTCTCCCTGCTGCACATCCTCCTGCTCATCCGACACTCCCTCCCTCCTCCTCCTGACCAGCCCCTCCTCCCAACACACCCCTCTCCCCCAATGTACGAAGCCCCCCCCCTGATTGTGCATCACACGATGAACGGGGTAAGTTTGGAGATGAAGTCCTCTAGAATGGATCAGATGGCGGATAGAACAGAGTTCAGCGCAGTGGGAAGAAGCGGGTGGGAGGGGTAGAGTTTCAGATTAGCGAATGCACACCTAGCTTGACCAGTTCCTCTGGGCTATTGCCTCGCTTCCCTCCGTCGCGCCCCCCCAATGTGTATGTGTGTAGCCCGATGAAGAAAATAGGGGCACAAATACACAAAGAAAAACACATGTATGTACAGCAGACGGTGAACACATGCATGTGTGTATATCTGAATACAGGTAGTCCCCCTCTCGATTGTCAATCGTTCTATGCCCCGCCTTCGCCATGTATCCATGCCTCTCAGCGTTACGTACATAGATGCGCATATACATATACACCCACTAAGTATCTCGATCCTTCGCTTGATCCCTTCTCGCACCTCTACTTCATCACCCCATCTCCCCTCCCGTCTCACTTCGCCTATGTGCACTTCTTCTCCGACACCCCTCCTCCCGGGGCACGCGGCGCTGGACGGGTGGGCGATCTCCAGCCGGACGACACCGTTTGGCAAGGTGAAGGGTGGCCCCTGCGCAGCCGCGGCAGGTGCTCGACAGCCGCCAGGGCGAGAGGGGCACGCAGAGATGCCATACACGAACACACGGCAAAGTGCCCGCAACATCATGCAACACGACCACTGTACGACGACATGACCAGCTACAGGCAACATTCCCAGTGTCGCATCACCACTGCACTGAATCGCATCGAGTCAGTTGCACGCCTGGCACGGTGGAGCTCACTGCAGCTCCGCAGATCCCAGAATTCTCTGGTTGACTGCACCGTGGGTGAAACAACTGTCATCAACGTCTTGCAACTGTGCATGACGACGTGTCCTCCCGAACCTCACCGCAACTTTCTCCAGTGCTTCCGCCAGATTGACCCACGCGCGGTTCCACTGGGCACCAGTTTGGGGCTACCTTGGGCAAGCTTCGTTCCATCCCACGAGCAACATATGCACATACTTTACTCGGCGGCCAGCGAGGGGGGGAAGTGAGAAGGGGCGGGCCTTATCGAAAGGCTCGGAAGGTCCACGGCCGTCTGAGAAGTTTTCTAAGCCTTCCCCGAAGACAAAGAAAACTTCTCAGAAGGCGCGACGGTTTCTGGGAAGTCCCGCCGCCTTCTGAGAGGGCCTTCTCCTTCTCACTTCCCCCCCCTCGCTCGCCGCCGATTTACAGAAGGCACGATGCATGTGCCATGATCGACGTCACTTCGACGGCTGACCACCCCCAACCAAGACATCCCCCGAGGGGGGATTCGCAGACTCTCTGTGCAGCCGGCATCGGCATCACAGGTCAGGTGCTGGGCGCCCGCCAGGAGGGGCAGGCCGTGGATGAGGACGCAAGGGTGTCTTGCGAAGGATCCAGGGGCGCTTGAGGAAAACTGATCATATGGATGACGGGCTTCGGAAGTAGTGCAGTCGGACCTGGAACAGAAGAACACCGTTCAAGGACGTGAGACCATCCGCCAGCCAAACCGAAGAACATCCGAGTGCACCCTCCCTCAGGACACACAAGAACACCCAACAAGCACGAAGAACAGCGGAGTACCCTCCCCGAACCGACCTCGATCTGATACCTGGGTCCGACAGTAACATCATCAGGCAGCAACAACTTCAGCAGCAGCGCAGTACAGTCAACCCGTATAGCAAGGATGCGCGATGAGGATACAAGGGCCTTGGACGCCCATTTCGAAGCTTTTCGAGCGGGGCACGGCCAGCGAGAGTGGCGAGGGATGGACCGAGGAGGCGAGGATGCAAGGGTACCCTTACTGGCCATCGCTCGGACGTCCATTCCGTGTGTTTTTTTCGATTTCGCGCGTGGATTTGTCGCAGAATTATCCAGGATGCTCCTGAATAATCCCCGCCGAGAAAAAATGCACACGTCCGAGCGATACAAAGCCTGGGAAGGTTGCTCATCCTAACTATGCGGGTTGACTGTGCATACCAGCCGCAGCAGGCGACGCCGGTCGAAAGCACGACCCTCGAGCAGGCCGGCGCAGGCCATGCGCGAGACTCATCCTTCCTTGAAGGGGCCCTGGGACACACAAAGAAATACACACAGATAACGGGATTCCCCATGTTTTCCCATATTTTCGGTGTTTTTTGTCTTCCCCCCACTTCCCATATTCTCCCATATTTTCTGGGGAATCGACGATTAGTTCTGTCTGTGTGTTTTTGTTCCCCTCCTGAACATCGCCAGAGCAGTGCCTCTGCCAGCACGGCAGGACGGCGCGGCCCCTCGACGCATTCTCGGGGCGCCGGCGAGCAGATCCCGGTGGTGCCTCTGCCAGCACGGCAGGACAGCGAAGTGTCTGGAGAAGCGGAGGAGGAGGAGGAGGAGCAGGAGGAGGAGGAGGAGGAGGAGGAGGAGGAGGTTCCGCTGGCATGCCGCCGCCCTCCGCCGAGGCAGAGAGGGGGTCGGCCCCTCTTCGGTCCTCGAGGGCGGGGCCCTCTCCTCTCAGGGCGTCGGCAAGCAGACTTTCTGGTCAAGAGTGGTGGTGCCTCTGCCAGCACGGCAGGACAGCGGAGTTCCCTGAGAAGTTCCCAGGGCGTCGGCAGGCAGGGTTGAGTTCGAAACTGGCGAACTGGCGAACGGCACATCGCCGATGCATCGGCGATGCGGCGCGATCCTCCGACCCCATCTACTCCGACCCCTAGATAATAAGCGTCGGGGGGGCGTCACCCCCGCCGACAGCCCCGCATCGAACCCCCGTCGCGGGCAGCCACCGCGCGCCGAAGGCGCTCCGACCTCCGTCGCGGCGCGACGACGAGGCGAGGTTGACCCCCGTGGGGGGGTTACGCCCCCACGCTTATCAAGAAACCTGGAGTATGTAAATGATGAGAGCTCCCAGAACTCGATTCGACTCGATCCACCTCCCTCTCCCTCCCTCCCCCCACTGCCCCCCCCTCCCCCACAGAGGTCAGCGCGGATCTCTCCGGCTGGCGCTGGGCCCCCTCCGGGGAGCGCGCCGGGAGGTGCGCCATCGGCGCCGCCAAGGGTATCCAGCGACGCTGGCCCACGAACCCGCGCGGACCTTCGGAAATCCATGCTTATGCTATTCGTCTTCGTCGACACCCCGTGTCCCTTCTCTCCATCCTACCCCCTCCCTCACACGTAGGAGGGCGCGAGAGGAGGGCGCGAGCGCGCGATGTCGACTCAGCGGGGCCGAGGGCAGCGCGGAAGGGCTGGGGCTCTCAGGAGAGACGCGTTGCGAGCAGGCCTCGGGGTCCGAATCGCGGTGCGGGCCGCACGCGCGGGAGCGGGCGGAGCACCTGCTGCGCCCCCCATCGCCTCTCTCACTGCTGGATGCCCGTGTCTCCGCCATCTTCCCTCTCTCCCCGTCAATCTTCCCCCTCCTTCTCGTCCTGCTCCTCCCGCTTCTCCTCCTCCTCCTCCTCCTCCTCCTCCTCCTCCTCCTCCTCCTCCTCCTCCCTCCTCCTCCCTCCTCCTCCCTCCTCCTCCTCCTCCTCCTCCTCCCTCCTCCTCCTCCTCCTCTTCTTCTCCTCCTCCTCCTCCTCCTCCTCCTCATCCTCGACATCCCCCTCCCCCTCCCCCTCCTCCTCCTCCTCCTTCTCCTCATCCTCCTCCTCCTCCCGCTCCTCCTCCTCTCCTCTCCGCCTCCTCCTCCTCCTCCTCCTCCTCCTCTTCCTCCTCCTCCTCCTCTTCCTCCTCCTCCTCCTCCTCCTCCTCCTCATCCTCCTCCGTCTCCTCCCTCCTCCTCCTCCCTCCTCCTCCTCCTCCTCCTCCTCCTCCCTCCCCCCTCCCCCCCCCCTTCTCCTCCTCCTCCTCCTCCTCCTCTCTCCTCCTCCTCCTCCTCATCCTCCTCCTCCCTCCTCCTCCTCCTCCTCCTCCCCTTCTCCTCCTCCTACTACTACTACTCCTCTTACCCCCCCCCCCCCATCATTGGTCCTGATTCGCATGTGCTCCCACTCTGCCACCTATAGCCGCCCCAGAGCGCCGCAATCCGAACCCTTCCGATCGACCCAACAAAAACAATTGCGGGCAGTGTCGTTATCCACATCCAGTGCGTCTTGGAGTTTCGGACACTCTTCCCAAGAAACATGAGGCGCACTGGATATGGATTATAATATGCCTCCAAAAGGCTCAATATTTATCCATATCCAGTGCGCCTCGGCCTTGCGGCGCCCCTTCCAAGAAAGTCCAAGACGCACTGGATATGGATATAAATATTGCCCGCACCAATACGAAGATAACGCGTTCCTTCCAACATCGAGGGTTTCTCGCCGGAGTGGGACTCGGCGCACACCGCGTGCGAAGGAGCGAAATACTGCTCTCGCCCTGACGCTGCGACCAACTGTCCGTCCTAACAAATGAGATCCCGCTTCGGCGAGGCACACGTATTTCAATCGCTAGGCCGTCGGAATTGGGACCGCGCGCGAGAGAGCGAAATGTCGCTCTGGCCAAAGCTCCGCGCAATGTTTGTTCCTGAACGGATACGTTATGTTGGAGCTTGGCCACGCGCTAACGATCGATCCGGGTTCCGTCAAGCCCCATAGTATCCTCCACAATTGCCTTCCCGCTTGCGCGCGGCACACTTTTACGTCGCCAAGTCGTCGGAAGGGAGGCCTTGGTGGAAGAGCGCGCCAGTCCAAATGTCCACTTGTGCCAGCAGGGATGCTTCTGTCATGTGAGACGGTGAGCATGGGCGGGGCCTACTGAATCGCTCGGGCAGGCTAGTTTGACTCCTCCCTCTACTCCCACTCCTAATGCCCTTTCTTCCCCTGCTCCAACCAACTCAACGGGGGAACCGAGAACTGCTGAACTTGCCTCCACTTGCAACGCAGAAAATAAGAGCTGGGAAAACGGCCATAGAATAGGGGGGAATATGCGGGCAGTGGTTACACTGCCAGGCTAGAGACGGAAGACACGTGCAGGGCTTGACGTATGGGAACAACAGGGTGGCAATCTAAATGGTCACGCGCATCCGAGTCAGAGTGAGGGGCCCGAACGGTTATGTCGGTGTTGTTGTTCGCGTTGTTGGTGTTGTTGATGGTGGTGTTGCTCGTGTTGGTGTTGGTGTTGGCTTTGTTGATGTTGCTGTTGTTAATGCTGCTGTTGCTGCTGTTGGTTATGTTGTTGTGGTTGTGGTTGCTGTTGGTGGTGTGGTTGTGGTTGTTAATGCTGCTGACTTTGCTGATGGCGTTGCTGGTGTTGGTGTTGGTGTTGTTGCTGTTGTTGATGATTATGCTGTTGTTATTGTTGGTAGTCGTGGTGTTGTTGCTGCTGATGTTGTTGCTATTATTGTTGTTGCTTTTGTTGGTATTGTTGTTGCTGTTGTTGCTGTTGATGTTTGGTGCCGTCCCACTCACGACCGGGCCCGCGCCCCGCCGGTGACCCACCCCGCGACCCGCCCGCGACCCACCCGCGACCCACCCCGCGATCCACCCGCGACCCACCCAAGCCCCGCCCCGCGACACGCCCGCGACCCCCCCAGCAACACACCCGCGACCCACCCGCGACCCACCCGCGACCCACACGCAACCCACCCGCGACCCTCCCGCGACCCACGACCCACCCGCGACCGACGCCCGCGACCCACCCACATTGCTTTGACGAAAAATCGGCACCTGCGGCGGAGGTGAATTTAGAAAATTTGGCGCCTGCGGCGGGCTTCTTCAGAGCCTCGCAGACTGCCGACGTCCACGCCGCCCCCTGACTCTTATCCGCGACTGCGGGGTGCTACGTGTTTCTCCTCCTCCTCTTCCTCATCATCATCTTCATCGTCGTCATCATAATCATCATCATCATCATCATCATCATCATCATCATCATCATCATCATCATCATCATCATAATAATCATCATCATCATCTTCATCATCATCATAACCACCACCATCATCATCACCATCACCATCACCATCACCATCACCACCATCACCATCATCATCATCATCATCATCATCATCATCATCGTCATCATCATCATCAGCATCAGCATCAGCATCAGCATCATCATCGTCATCGTCATCGTCATCAGCATCATCATCCTCATCACCATCACCAACACCATCATCATCACCACCATGACCATCACCATCATCAGCATCACCACCATCATCATCAGCATCATCAGCATCATCACCAGGTTCAACATCACCACCACCACCACCATCATCATCATCATCATCATCATCATCAGCATCAGCATCATCATCATCGGTACCAGCAGCATCATCATCAGCATCATCAGCAGCAGTATCATCATCATCATCATCATCATCATCATCATCATCATCATCATCATCATCATCATCATCATCATCATCATCATCGCCATCATCATCGTCATCATCATCAGCATCATAGACATAATCAGCATTTATCACCACCAGCATCCTCATCGTCATCATCACCATCATCATCCTCATCATCATCAGCATCAGCTTGATCATCATCGACATCATCAGCATCATCATCAGAAATCATCAGCATCAGCATCAGCATCAGCATCATCATCATCATCATCATCATCATCATCATCATCATCTACAACATCATCATCAGCGGCATCTACATCTACATCTACATCTACATCTACATCTACATCATCTTCATCATCATCATCATCATCATCAACATCATCAGTATCATCTACATCAGCAGCATCAGCATCAGAAGCACCGCATCCTCATCATCATCAGCAGCATCACTATCATAGTCAGCATGATCATCATCATCAGCATCATCATCATAAACAGATTCAACATCATCAGCAGCATCAGCATCGTCAGCAACATCATCATCACCGTCGTCATCATCAGCAGCAGCATCATCACCATCACCATCATCAGCACCACCACCATGATCATCAGCATCAGTATCATCATCATCAGCATCATCAGCATCATCATCACCACCACCATAATCATCACCACCACCATCATCACCACCACCATCATCATCATCACCGGCATCATCATCATCAGCATCAGCATCAGCATCGTCATCATCGTGATCAGCATCGTCATCATCATCGTCATTATCTCAGAATGAACCCAATCATTTGTCTCTGCACGTCAACTCCGGCTTCGGTTCGAGCCGTGATGAACTCCGGGTCGTCTTCGGGCCAGCCCACCCGCATCATTAGCATCATCAGCAGCATCAGCATCAGCATCAGCATCAGCATCAGCATCATCAGCATCAGCATCAGCATCATCATCATGATCATCATCATCATCCTTTTCTCAGGGGGGGGCCAATCATTTTTCTCTGCACGTCAGCTCCGGCTTCGGTTCGAGCCGTGATGAACTTCGGGTCGTCTTCGCCGCGTCGGTTCCCTCCCCCACCCGCCCACCCCTCGTCGTACTCGTCCCGCGCCTCCCCGCTCCCCCCCTCGTCGTACCCGTCCTGCGCCTCCCCTCGTCGTACTCGTCCTGCGCCTCCCCTCGTCGTACCCGTCCTGCGCCTCCTGTGTGGCGGAGAGCCGAGACGGACAGAGCGCGGCTGAGCGCGTGCGGTCGGCGCGCCACGCTCTCCACGATCTCGCCCTCCCGCAGGACGCGGACCTCCGCGGGGAGAGCGCGCGACGGGCGGGCGGCGGAGGGGCTCCCGGATCGGGGCCCCGAGGCGCAGATGGAGGCCGCCCACATGGGCCGCCCAGGTGAGGGCCTCCCACACCGCTTCTCAGAGGGGAGGCCAGGATCGAGGTCTCCCGGGTACCCCTCCGCAGATTAGGCCTGGATGGAGGCCTCGCCAAAGGAGCCAGAGTTGACAGGGGTCGGAGGATCGAAGCACATCGCCGATCGGAAGCGAAACGCCAACTGGTCCTCCTGCAACCTCCTGCAACCTCCTGCCTCCATCTGCCTCAACCGTAATGACAATCCCATGTCGTCCCTCCCGCTCTTCCTCCTCCTCCAACTCCTCCTCCTCTTCCGCCTCCTCCTCCTCCTCCTCCTCCTCCTCCTCCTCTTCCGCCTCCTCCGCCTCCTTCTCTTTTTCCTTGGCCTCCTCCTTCTCCTCCTCCTCCTCCTCCCTCATCCTCCTCCACCTCCTTGTCGCATGAGTCGTTCTCGCCGTTGCCATCACCATCACCATCACCATCACCATCACCATCATCATCATCATCATCATCATCATCATCATCATCATCATCATCATCATCATCATCATCATGATCATGATCATGATCAACATCATCATCATCATCATCATCATCATCATCATCAGCAGCACCAGCATCATCAGCATCATCATCATCATCATCATCATCATCAGCATCATCATCATCATGATTATCATCATCATCAGCAGCATCGTCGTCATCATCATCAGCAGCAACATTATCATCATGATCATGATCATCGTCATCATCATGATCGTCGTCATCATAATAATCAGCATCATCATCATCGTCATCAGCATCAGCATCCGCACCATCAACATCATCAACACCATCAGCATTATCATCGCCATCGTCATCGGAATCGTCATCATCATCAGCATCGTTAGCAGCAGCATCCACATTGTCATCATCATCGGCATCATCATTAGCATCACCATCATCGTCATCGTCGTTGTCATCATCAGAAGCATGAACATGGCCGTCAACTACAATAAAGCCACCATCATCAACAAACCTCGCCATACCCACTGTCATCATGGTTAGAATTACAACCATCATCAGCATCATCATTAACATCGTCATCGGCATCAGCAGCATCAGCATCAGCATCCTCAACAGCACCACCATCAACATCAACAGCATCATCATCATGATCAGCATCAGCATCGTACTCATCACCCTCATCATCACCCACATCAGCATCATCAGCAGCAGCGGCAACAGCAACATCATGATAATCATCATCGTCAGCAGCATCATCAGCATCATATTCATCATCAGTGGTATCATCATGATCATCATCATCATCATCAGCAGCATCATCATCATCAACATCATCATCACTACCATCATCATCCACACCAGCATCATCAGCATCCTCACCAACAGCATCATCAGCATCGTCATCATCACAATCACAGCAGCATACTCATCATCTGCACCATCGTCATCAGCATACGCAGCGTCGCCATCACCGTCAGAATGTATCAGCAGCATCATCAGCATCATCAGCATCGTCTTCAGCAGCATCGTCATCAACATCCCAATCACCGTGGGCATACGCATCGTAATCATCAGACTCATCAGAATCATCATCATCAGCACCATCCTCAGCCTCAGCATCGTGATCATCATCAGCATCATCAGCATCGCCATCCTCATCATCATCATCATCATCATCATCATCGTCATCATCATCATCATCATCATCATCATGATCGGAATGATCATCATAATCATCAGCATCAACATCAACATCATCATCATCATCGGTGGGCGGCGGCTGCATCACCGCCACCATCAGGACAAGCATCATCAGCAGAACCGTCAGCTTCGGCAGCAGCAGCATCGTCATCATCATCATCAGCAGCATCATCATCACCATCATCAGCATCACCATGATAGTCATCATCCTCATCGTGGTCGTCATCATCGTCATCATCGTCATCATCAGCATCCTCATCAACATCAGCATCGTCATCATCATGACCATCACCAGCACCACCACCGTCAGCAGCATCATCATCATGGTCATCGTCATCTTCATCGTCTGCATCATCATCGGTAGCATCAGCATCAGCCTCAGCATCAGCATCAACATCATCATCATCACCACTACGTCAAAGTCGCCATGACGCACATCCTGTCTACCCTGCTCTCACTCCCACTCCCACACCCCCCCCACATGCTCCTGCGCCTGCAGCCGTGCATCGTCATGATTTAATCTTCTCCCCATGGTCGTGCTCGACTTCGCGATCCTGCTCGCGCTCCTGCTCTGCGCTCTTGCCGAGCTCATCCCAGCTCGCTCGCGCAAGAAGGGCCGTGGGCCGTGGCCCTTCGCCACCCGAATAACCGACGCCGTGGTCCGCTAGAAGCGCGCCAGAGTGCCGATGCAGAGACCGCGGTGGCGGTCTCGCCTCCTCCCCGTCTCCCGCCTCTCAGCTGTTCTCCCCTCCCTCGGCCTCCTCCTGCGGGCACTCCTCCTGCCCCTTCTCCCACTCCCTGATCCTCCCTCCCGTCCCCACCCCACCCCATCACCTGCCCCCCCCCGCGTCCTGCCAAAATCCTGTCCCCGTCCCGCGTCGCTCCACCTCCGCCTGCGCTGCCCTCCCCCCCCCCTCTGCCGCACTCCCTCCTGCCCGCCTTTCCCCTCTGCGCCACCCTCCCCCCCATGTTGACCCCTCCTCCCGCGAAAATCCTCCCACCCCCCTCGCCCCTCCTGCCCCTCCAGCGCGTCCCTCCTCCTCCTCCTCCTCCTCCTCCTCCTCCTCCTCCTCCTCCTCCTCCTTCTCCTCCCAGGAGGCGGCCAGGACCGGCTCGGGACCCCCGGGAAGCGCGCGGCCGCCGCCGCTCGCAGAGGAGGCGCGGCGCGTGCGGGGCCTCGGAGCTGTCCAGGTGCTCCGTGGAGCCCACGGCCTGCCCGCGGCGGCGGCGCCCGCGGCAAGATCGCGCAGCATCCTGGGAACGTCACGGCCCAAATCTCCGCTGAGGCCTCTGGGCACCATGTGGAGAGCAGAAAACCCACCCTCCTGTTCAGCAGCCCGACCAGCGAAGCCACTCAGGAAGCGCGCCCAAGAGAAGAACTGAGCAAGGCAGGGCTGACCCGTAAACTCCCAGGGCCGTGTCTTGGCGGCGCGCACAGGGGGGTAGCGAGAGGGGGTGAAGGCTTCTGAGAAGCACCCCTGCTTCTCAGAATGCGCCGGCCCTACATCTACAGACAGGGCCCGCGCCTCCTAAGAAGCAAGGGTGCTTCTAAGAAGCCTCCCCCCTCCCGCTAGCTAACCCCCTCTGCGCGTGGCCGAGTGTCGCTAACGCCAATTATCGGTATCGGGGTAGTTTTTCCTCATTTGACGATGTCCGATGCGGCATGCGGCACATATGGCACAAGACACCTGACAGACACAGGCTGTAGGAAGGAAGGCTGCGGGGGATCTCTCTCTCTCTCTCTCTCTCCAAAAAGCCTCCTCCTCCTCGGGCCCCGAGAGCCTCACGGATGGTTCCGACACGCTGTGCAGCTTGGGGAACCATCGCAAATCCTGGAGACCTGAACCCAAGCTGATCCTGGCTCAACAACTGCACCAATCCACAGATCCCAGAAGTTTGACACTAGAAAGCATTGGCCCCATCCTTTGCGGTGTTGCCCATGTGCTTCCCCCATACGGTGATTGCACTGAGGGGCTCTCGCTTGTGTTGTAAGAAACTGGGCACCCGCCCGTTCCAAATGTTCGGCTGGGTGCCGCCCCGTGACCTCCACTGCATTGCTCTGCAGTGCTCTGCGTTGCGCTGTATTGGCTTGTAGTGCACCGCACAAGTTGTGCAATTTCACTGCTTGGGATCCACGCTGAGATCATTTCTGGTGAACCAGGGTCACTGCACTTTCTCTGAAACGTGTTCCAAACGAAATCTTGCGAATGCTGATTGCACTGCCGTCCATGTGTCCGCCAGTCGATACATTATCCCAACAGTGGCCTGTCGTCCTTCTTAACACGCACCCTCGACTGATAGGAATCATATGATCTCAACCCATAAGCACACAGGTGTCAGCACCAGGCGGGCATCACTTTCGTGCACCAGCCGAAAAAAAAGCGCCGAAATTCTGTGCACGGATGTGCACACATACGTAATATCGTGGCATCTGCTCGAAGGGCACGAGTGCTCGAGCAGGTGGGAGAGCCTGGAGCCGTCGAGGGCAGTGGGGGAACGTGAGAGGTCAAAGGGCCTGGAAAAGTGAAAGGGAACGAACATTGCAGAGAGAAGGGTGTCATGCCTGCTCTTGCTCCTCCTCCTGATACTCCTCCTGCTGCTCCTCCTCCTCCTCCTCAAGCTTCCTCCACTTCCGGATACACCACCTGCTCCTGCTCCTCCTCCTGATGCTCCTCCTGCTCCTCAACCTCGTCCTCCCTATCCCTCTCCCCCCTCCTCAATACCTCTTCCCTCCTCCTCGCGTCCCCTCCCCCCTCCCCTGTGATCCCCCCTCCCTCTCGGAGGGGACTCCCACACGCCCAGGGCGCCCCACCCGAGACCTGACCCAGACCAGGCTCTCTCGCGAAGGCCCCGGTCTCTTCCACCGCCCAGCCGCCCAGTGTGACGAAAAGGGAGGGGGGAGAGGCGGAGAGGAGGCAGAGGAAGGCAGAGGAAGGCAGAGGACACCCCCCCAGACATCCGACACGTCTCGACTTTTTCGAGGCACGGGCCCCCGACCTCCCGACCGCTTCTCCGAGACCGGTTGCCCTCCCGAGTCGTTCCTTGATGGCCCCGAGGGGCCAGGCGAGGGCCCCGAGAGGCCCAGGACAGCGACATGCCTCCGTCTCGATGTCTTGTCGAGGCGCCCGATGCCTGGGCCGCCGCCTCCCTGCCCCCCCCCCGCCCCTCTCCGCCAGTCTTGAGTCGTGCCTGTCCCCCTACAGGGAGATTTGCGACGAACAATTAAAAAATACCCCAAAAATAATAGAAAAATAGTCCAAAAATAGTCTGGGGGCTATTTTCTAAAAATTGGTTGGTCTTCTTGGACCATTTTTGGGGGTATTTCTTATTTTTCGTTGAAAATCCCCCTGTAGGGGGACACGCCCGACATAACGCCACTCCGTGGCGGTGCGCTCCTGCTGCAAGCGTCTGCGAGGGCGGCCCCGGACAGGCGCGCACGCGTCCCCCACCCGCCGTCGCCCGCCGTCGCGCCCTGAGCCGCGCGGATGTGGGGAGCCCTGCCGCCCGCGACCCCACGGGGGGGGCCGGGGACGTGATGAAATTAGGGGCCACATGCGAACCCTCCCCCTCAGAAATCGTGGGGGGTAGGGGCAGGGTTCGCATGTGGCCCCCTCGAACTACGAAGGGGCGCCATGAAGTCTGAGGAACCGTCATGGCCCACGCCGTGATATCCCCCCCCGAGTCATCCCCCCCCCATCTCTGCCGCCCCCGAGAGAGCTCAATGGTGGTGCAGGGCGGCAGGCTCGACGCCACCGCGTCCCAACGGGGGTGCCGGGCGCCGCGACGGTGACTGCGAGGACGCCGACGACCACGCTGCGCGGAGCCATACGCCCAGGCGCGCAGGCGAAAGGAGGCTGGGACGCCAGGGCACCGGGCAGCGCGTGCCGTGTGCATAAAAAAGGATCAGTGATGACGATGCGCAGCGTGCATGCGCATGCGACGTAAATGATGACGACGACGGTGGTGTTGGTCAGGGCTCTGGCCTCAGCGCGCAGCGTACAGTCGGGCCCCCAAGAGGAAGCAAGCGCGCAGCGATGTGTGAACGGCGCATTGGCCCATACTGGAGCAATGCTGCAGCACTCATGCTAGGCAGTCCTGGCCAGCCACGCGCCTGACGACGAGGACGACGACGACAAATGATGATGATGGTGGTGGTGGTGGTGATGGTGATGATGATGATGATGATGATGGTGACGGTGATGGTGATGACAAGAATCATCACGATCATGATGACGACGATCGTGATGATGACAATTATGACGACAGGAATGATGGCGAAGATGATATGCTAACGACGATGACAATGGCGGTGATGACGATGATGGTGGTGATGCTGATGACGATGATGACGACAACGGTGATGATGATGATGATAAAGATGACTTTGTTGATAATAGTGACGATGATGATCATGCTGATGATCATGATGATGATGGTGGTGATGGTGATGGTGATGGTGATGGTGATGGTGATGGTGATGGTGATGGTGATGATGCTGATGATGATGATGATGATGATGATGATGATGATGATGATGATGATGATCACATCCTCCGATCAAACTCCTCGCGTGCTGTCTTCCCGCACATCGGCTCCCCCTTGTCGCCACCTCATCGATGCGTCCTCGCCAGGCGCTCCCTCCCTGACCCCCTGGAGAGGGAAGAGAGGTCCCATCCCTCGGCAGGCGGCAACGGGGCGGGAAGGCGCCAGGCACTCTGAGACCACGCGCCACTTCTGCGGCACGAAGTTCTCGGTCGCGGGCGGGGGCCGGGCGCAGCATCGCAAGATGATGACTCGGGAGCGGAAATGCGTGTCAACGGAAGCGCACATCAAGAAACGAAAACTCGCTGCAGGACCACGCCACGCCCACCTCATGAAAGAAGCACCATATGCCGACAACGAGCGCTTGGCACACGAAACAGACGACCCGACGACCGCATCCAATAATATTCCCCAGGGAGGCACCCCCCACCCACCCAACCGAGAAGTTTTCACCACTCGGGGGTGGATGTGCGCATGACATTGCGCCGATCCCCTGGGCCACCCAAGGAAATGCAGGAACGCAGCGACGGCGGCACGCCCAGCAGCGCCCAGGGAAGGCGAGGTCCCTCTGGGCCTGCGCGGGTTGCCATTCCGCTGGGTCCCCCAGGGGAGCAAGAACGCGGCGACTCTTGCACCTCTGGGAGGAGGGCCAGGAAGAGGAGGAGGAGGAGGAGGAGCGAGGCGAGGCGAGGCGAGGCGAGGCGAGGCGAGGCGAGGCGAGGCGAGGCGAGGCGAGGCGAGGCGAGGCGAGGCGAGGCGAGGCGAGGCGAGGCGAGCGCGCGAGTTCGGTCCGGCCGGACCGGCCCTCATAGGGAGGCGCGGGGGGCCGGAGCCCTCAGGAAACGTGTCGGGGGCAGGAGTCGGAGCCGGAGCCGGAGTCGGAGAGATGGATGGGAACCGGAGTCGGAGAGGTGTGAAACGATCAGAGTGGGCAGAACACGTAACGCTGGAGTCGGGAAAGCATTCCAGATCCTATAGGTTGTAGTGGGCGTAGGCGTATTGTATAAAATCATACTCTAGTAGGAGGAGGAGGAGGAAGGAGGAGGGAGGAGGAGGAGGAGGAGGTGGATGATGATGATGATGATGATGATGATGATGATGAGGAGGAGGAGGAGGAGGAGGGAGGAGGAGGAGGAGGAGGAGGAGGAGGAGGAGGAGGGTGGAGGAGGGAGGAGGAGGAGGAGGAGGAGGAGGAGGAGGAGGAGGGAGGAGGGAGGAGGGAAGGCGAGGTCCCGCTGGGTCTGCACGGGTCACCGTCGGGGGCGCCAGAAGAACCCCGTGGCATCTTCACGCTCGGCAGGGCCCAGGGCGGGCGAGGTCCGTCCAGGTCTGCGTGGGTCACCGCTCCGCGGGACCCCCCAGGCAGAGCTGGACCTCAACGTTGCTTTTCGCTGTGTTTCGTTCTGTGCTTCGTGTTGCTCGACCGATGCTCCTGTACCTCCCTCCCCAAACCGAAAAATGATACCGGAGAAAAAAAACAATCAGGGCTATAGGGCTAATTAGGGGGCTATAGGGCTATAGGGCTATTGGCCTTTAGGGCTATAGAGCTATAGGGCTATAGAATTGTAGGGCTATAGGGCTATTGGGCTATTGGGCTATTGGGCTATAGGGCTATAGGGCTATAGGGCACCCCCGGGCAACCCCGGGCACCCCCGGGTACCCCTGGGCACGCCCGGGCACCCGGGCACCCTGGCACCCGGGCACCCCCGGGCACCCCCCGGGCACCCGGGCCCCGGGCACCCCGGGGGACCCGGGCACCCGGGTGTACAGCGAAAATCGGCGACAAACCTAACCTAACCATATGAATCCGCTAGGACCCCTACAGAGGCAAGCTCTGATTGGGGAACAAAGCACAGCCGAAGTCCAGCAAAACAGCGTTCAGGTCCAGCCCTACCCCTCCAGGGACGCAGCAGCGCGGCGGCTGCTGCAAGGTTGGTGGCAGCGATGTTGTTCTTGGGGGTCTGCATGGGTCACCACCCCGCTGACCTCCCCACTGGCCATCGCTCCGACGTCCACTCCCTGTGCTTTTGTTCGGCTTCGTGCGTGGTTTTCTCGCAAGATGGTCCAGGATGCTCCTTCATGATCCCCGCCGAGAAAAAAAGTGCACGCGCCCGAGCGACACCGAGCCCGAGGAGGCGGGAAGGCGGCGGCAGGTGCAGGCCCCGTCGATTGTCCAAGCGACCTCTGCGAGAGAGATGAGTAGGATTGGGTCGGGCATGTCTGAAGGGGCCCCAGGACACACAAATCAATACACACAAATAAAAAAAAGTCCCCATAGTTTCCAATATGTTCTGGGTTTCTGCCTTCCCCCCCACTTCCCATATTTTCCCATATTTTCTGAGGAATCGAAAATTAATTGTGTCTGTGTGTTTGTTCCTCTCCTGAATGTCCTCCTACTGGCGGATTTTGAAGAAAATGAAAAAGTAGACCACAATCAAGAAAAACCGTGACCAGGCTATGTTCTACTCTTCTCGAATACTCCTCCTCTAGGGGGCACGCACGACTGAACAGCAAAACCATCGTGCCCAGGACTGCCCAAGAACGCGCGGGGGGGCCCACGGGGGAGAGCTGTCGTTCACTCGTGTGGGGGGTTTCGCCGGGAAACGTATGTTGCCGACCTCTCCGCGGGGGGGCCAGGCAGAACCGTCGCATCCGAGTCAGCCCGAGCCTCCTCAGGTCTGCGGGGACCTCACGGGAATCAGGCTGAAGGCATGACATCAGAACCATGTGGGACCATGGCTCGGGTGTTGCTAGAAGTGCCCCTGGCCCAAGGTGCCCCCAACTTGTCGCTCCATTTTGGAGCCCCTGGGGCCCTCTGGACCTCGTGAGGGGTGCTCTACAGGCCGTTTGGGCTACTCCGAGAATCCTGGGGGCACCTTGGCCTGGGGGGCATTTCTAGCAACACCCGAATGGTAGAATACGGTGAGGGCATTGGATAAGGAACTCTTAGATAAATCATCCAGGGACTGAAAGACGGTAGAACCCCAATTGAGACTGGGCCACGGGTACCACCGCCGCCCTCATCAGCTGAGGAATCCTCCAGGGTCTGAAGCATCCTGGACACATTCCTGAACCAACGCCCCCACGGTATTCTGGATTGTGGCTGCTTTATCGTGGCTGGGTTCGCACGGTTGCGGGGTTTTGTCATCGGCGTAGTGGGGCGCCCAAAGCTGACAACCATGGCTGGTGTCCATGGCTGCGAAAGCATGAGAACAAGAGGAGGCGTCGAAAAAATGCGTTGCCAATAAGAGAGGGTCGCTCAGCGGTAGGCGCCGGTTCTGATAGACATACGGCCGCAGCCCCTGGACGTTACCAACCCTTCGAAGTCGGTAAACCACGACACGCATTTGGTTCGCAACATGGACACGAAGGGTGACCAGCGTTTGTTACTGATATGGTGCTGCTGGCGCAGAACAATGCGTCGTAGCAAGTACATAAGGCAAAGCTGCGTTGTTCCTCTCCACTCGGCTCTACTATTTCCCTCCGCCCTACAGACCTGATTACACACGCTCGCAGACTTACGTCATGCTTAATGTGCTCGGCGACATGCAGGTGGCTCTGCAAATGGACCACGCCTCCTGCTCGTGCTGCTCGTCCCCTAAACACGATACTGATAGCCTCGGCACCCTCTGCACATGGACGCCTTGGGCCGGGGCGGTGCCGATGCTGGACGTGGCGTCGCCGCATAAGCAGAAAATGGAGGTTGCGGTGACAGCGCCTGAGCCCACCAAGCCAGCAACAAAGGTGGAACAGCAAAGTACATCAAATGACTGGGAAGAGCAGAATTGATGTTAGAATGGCTCGAAGATTGCTCACGAATTGGGCGGCGGTGCCGTGCACCATTCCATCAACCCAGCACCAGTTCCTGGCTTATGCTGCAATATGAGATCCCTCGAAAACAACCACTACCGCGGCGCGCCCGCCCTGTAATCGCGAATCCAGGCTAACAGGGAGTCGCGAAAACTGAACACGCTTTCTGGCTCCTGCAAGAGATCCACAGAAAAAAGCCTCATGAAGTTCTCAAGAGGTGATTTGCTATGTTTTCGAGTGGGAGGATCTGCAGTCACGGGGCCCAAGATCGGCTCAAGAGGCCCCGCAGACCCTTGTACAAAGCCCCAAAGGGGATCCAAGAGGGGGCCAAATCTTCCAGATAAGGCACCAACATGGCGCCATGCAATAGATTTGCGAAGAAGCCCCTCCTCTCCTATTCCCCCTCCTTCTCCTTCCCGTCGTGTTCCTCCTCCTCTTCCTCCTCCTCCTCCTGCTCCTCCTCCTCATCATCATCATCCTCGTGCTCCTCCTCCTCCTGCTCCTCCTCCTCCTCCTCCTCCTCCTCCTCCTCATCATCAGCATCATCATCAGCATCATCATCATCGTCATCATCATCAGCAGCATCATCAGCATCATCAGCATCATCAGCATCATCAGCATCATCAGCATCATCAGCATCATCAGCATCATCACCATCATCAGCATCATCACCATCATCATCATCAGCATCATCATCAGCATCATCAGTATCATCATGATCATCATGATCATCATCATCATCATCATCATCATCATCATCATCATCATCATCATCATCATCATCATCATCATCATCATCATCATCATCATCATCATCATAGTCCACCTCCTCCCCCTCCTGTTCCTCCTTCCTGCTCCTACTCGTGCTCCTGCTCCTCCTCCTCCTCCTCCTCCTCCTCCTCCTCCTCCTTCTCCACCTGCTCCTCCTCCTCCTCCTCCTCCTCCTCCGCCTCCTCCCCCTCCTCCTCATTCTCCTCCTCCTCTTTTCAAACTCTGTCCAGGAGGCCTGCACGAGGCTCGTAAGGCAACTCGCGTGGGCTTCATGTGTGTGGATGGCCTGGTGCGGATACCCGAAGCGCCAAGACTTCCAGCACACTCAATCTATCCTGACGTGCTTGGCCCGGGCGGACCCGGTGCGTCCCATCCCAGACACGGCACGTCTGACGTGCCAGAACCCGCTGCGACCCGCCTTCGGTTTCACGCTGCACAGAACCAACGTGGAGCGACACCCTGTGCCCTGCAGAAGGGCCCTTCTTGCGGACGCTGGGTGCGCAACGGGGCGTCGCTCTCAAGGCCACGACGACGAAGAGCTAGACTCGCCACTGTCAGCCCAGCCATGTCCAGGCCATAGTGTCGGGAGCGGCCAAGAGGGGGGTGTCGAAGAGGGGGGGTGCAAATCATGACCGGCGGCATGTGCGCGGCCCCGCGGGGGGGCCAGGGACGCAATGAAACAAGAAGAGGCGCCATGAAACCTGGGGAAACATCATGGCCCCCGCCATGATATCCTTCCCCCCCCTAGTCATCACCCCCCTCTTTGCCGCCCCCGAGAGTGGCGAGCCCGTGGCCTCGCGAGCACGTGAGGGGTCCTTCGCCTCGCCCGCCCCTGGGCCCTGGCACGGGCGGGCTGCCGCGCCGCCCCCTGGCGCGGCAGAGGCCCCCTGCGGACGCGCTGGCCCACCCAGCCGAAGCCCGCCCTCCACGCCCCTCCCCGCGGCGTCGCCGAGGGCGCCCGCGCGGCCCCTGCAAGCCGAGCTGAAAAGTCGTTGTTTGTTCTGTCCCCCTCTCTTGAGGAGGCAAACTCTACACACCGACGCGTTTTTTTGCCCCGCATTGGCGTTCGCACAGGAAAGCGGATCCTGGTGTATCCGGGATCCTGGTGTATACATTTTGCGTTGTTTCCCTGGGAAGACAGGGACCCCGACGTCGCCCCCAACCCTAAAAAAAAATCCTGGGACTGAAACAGAGCCCCCCGCCTCAGGTAATGTGTACGTTCCAGGTTCCGATCTCTCTCTCTCTCTCTCTCTCTTCCTGCCCGCCCACACCCCCCCCGCGGCACCGCAGCGGGCGGGGCCGCCGCGGGCGCGGGCGCGGCGGGGGCCGCGGGGGGCCGCGGCCGAGGCGGCGGGGGCGCAGCGCCGCCGACGCCCTGCAGCGAGGCGGGCCCTCCTCCTCCTCACTCTCCCCCTTCTCCTCTGTCTCCTCTGTCTCCTCCTCCTGCTCCTCCTCCTCCTCCTCCTCCTCCGCCTCCTCCTCCTCCTCCTCCTCCTCCCCCTCCTGCTCCTCCTCCTCCTCCTCTTCCTCCTCCTCCTCCTCCTCCTCCTCCTCCTCCTCTTGGACGGCTCAGGACTGCACACCGGCCGACTGAAGCACCCGGAGCCCCCTCCGGCAGCACCAGGGGCCGACCTTACCGCACCCGTAGACCGGGGCGCCGACTCCACGTGTCTCACGGCGGCCGCCGTGGACGCCATTAGCGCGCCGCCAGGGTCCGGTACAGCACGGACGACAGCGCGCAGGACACGGCGAAAACAAGAACTCCACCATGCCCTTTAGGGCGCAGGTGGTCTGGGGAGTTTCCTATTCCACCCCCCTTCTCTTCCCTTTAGGGAAGGGGTTTATCACTAGTCCCTACTAGTGTACACCCCCTCCCCCACCCGACCAGCGGCCAACCCAGAACCATGCCAACCCCATGAGGGCCACCCCCCCACCATCCCTAAAAAAACAATACAAAATGCACTCGACCTCCACAGTTGGAGCATGCGCGACGCCCGGCGACCATTTTGTTTTGGTATTTTACAGGGACGGCTGGGGTGCCAGCAGATCCCACCTGCCTTCTGGGAACAGGTGGTCGACCGACTGGTTTGATACATCAGTAGTTGCTCGTTGGGAACCTCCTGTGGCCCTCTTGAGGCTCTCTTGGGAACCTCTTGGGGCCCTCAGGGGCATCTCTTGGGCCGTCTTGGGGCTCTCTTGGGCCGTCTTGGAGACCTCTGGGGCCTTCTTGGAGCCCCCCCGGGCCGTATTAGGGCCGCACCCCAGCCGCATTGGGGGCATCTTGTGCCGTCTTGAGGCGATATTGCAGGCCTCTTGGGCCGTCGTGGAAACTTTCAGACCGAAGAAACGGATGTGCTGAAATTGTATGTGGGCGTCCTTTTGGAGGCGTCGTGCATTGAAAACCTCTTTTGCCATCTCAAGAAAGATCAAAGCCGGGCCCAAGAGTCCCTGTGGGTTCCCAGTGGCTGGCGCACCTGGCGCGGTTGGAGCACAAGGAAGCCTGGGCGCACGTGGAGCACGTGCCGCACCTGGCGCGCCTGGCACGCTTGGGCCTCCAGGGTCTGGAGCATCTGGAACCCGTGGCGTCTGCGGCGTTCTTACGCGATATGCTGGCTCCCAGATGTTACGTATGTAATTAGGGAGCCCACAATGGACGTACGCGCCCAGCTATGTACATGAACACGGCCCCTCGATTCGCGAGACCGGCCGCGTTATACGAACATTTGTGCAATGCGTGCTCTCGAAACAAGCGTGGATTCATGTACATGTACGTCCTTCTTTCGCTCCTGAGTAATGGGAGGGCGGGTGGGAGTGAGCAAGACGGCTTGCGGGCAAGTGTGGAGCTTGACCCCTCCCCCTCCCCCCTCCCCTGGACCTGGACGGGGCGCCCCGCGACGCGTTCGACGCGCTGGAGCGCACAAAGTGACCCAAAACGGCTCCAAGAGGGCCGAAGAGAGCCCAAGATGACCTCCAAGATGGCTCAAGATAGCCCGAGATCAAGATGCTCCAAGGAGGCCCCAAAGCCGCCCCAAGACGGCTCCAAGAGGCCTCCGAGGCGTCCAAGGAGGCTCCCAAAAAGCCAAACTCATTCAAAAACATCCGGAAGTCTATGAGTTGTGCTTTCTCGCCTGTTTGCTTCCGAAGGCCTTCCGAGGCCTCAAAATGGCTCCAAGATGATCCAAGAGGGCTCCAAGAGAGGCCCAAGAGAGCCCCAAGACGGCCCCAAGAGCGTCCAAAAGCGCTCCAAGAGCGCCCCAAGAGGGCCCCAAGAGGCGTGTAGGCCCTCTAGAGGGGCGACGCTAATCAAGTACCCCCCTTGATTGATCGATGTCTTCCAAGATGGCCCCAAGAGGTACCCAGGAAGCCCCAAGAGGCCTCAAGACGGCTCCAAGAGGCCCCCAAGACGACCCCAAGCGGCCCCAAGAGGCCCCCCAGAGGCACCCAAGACGCCCAACAGCCCCCTGGACCGCCAAGGGACCCCCAAGACGCCCCATGAGAGCTCAAAGAGGCGCCCAAGAGACATGCCAAGAGACTCCGAGAGACGTCCAAGAGGCCCCTGGCCCTTTTGCTCGCCCTCCTCCTCATTCCTTTTCCTTCTCCTTCTCCTTCTCCTCATCATATTCATCATCCTTCTGCATCCTCCCCCATCCATCCGTCCATCCATCCTCCTCCTCCTTCGAACGGTTCGGCTGTCCCCCTATTTGCTTCTGGCCTTCCCTGATCATCTCAACTGGCTGGCTGGGCTGGTGGGATACGCGAAACGTCAACAATCTGCGCGTCTACAAAATTCCTACCGTACTTCTAGAAGGGGACACCCGAAAGGAGACCAAATTAACCGACATTCGAACAGAAACTTTTAGCGGCTAGGAAACAGCTGCCACATGATTTACCAAAGACGACTCGAACAGCTTCTTTGTTGAATGCGGAAACGCTTGTAAAGAAACCCCTTACGGGCCCGATGCGGTCTTTGCGAGAACTCTCTGCCACACAAGAGATGGCGAGAGAAAGAGAGAGAGAGAGAGAGAGAAAACACACAAAAAACGTCCCGCCAGGCCCCGCAGACATAATCTTTCCCGATGTACGGGCGAAGGGTACCACATTCAGGTTCCATGAGCACCGTTTCCGCGACCAACCTGCACAGAACGTTGGCATCACACCACATATTGAACACTCAAAAGCAGCAGCGGGTTTCTCCGGCGTGCTCAGCCGAAGTGAGCTTGACTGATGCTACAACATACAGAACTACTCCGATGCATCCAGGACGACCAAACAAAATGTGGGTATGTTCAAAACGATGCCTTTCCGGTGGTTGCGCAACGTTTGTCAAAACATGGACGACGCAGATCAAGACAACCAAACCGACGACCAAAATCGAGGAGCACCCCCCACACACACACACACACACACACACACACACACACACACACACACACACACACGCGCACACACTCCTCCAGCGTTAGGTCGGGCGTGTCCCCCTACAGGCGGATTCTGGACGAAAACTGAAAAATACCCCCAAGGTACTCCAAACCTATTCCTCCTGTAGAAGGACACGCCCGCCTTAACTCCAGCGGCGAGGTGACGGCACCGCCGCGAAGTGCCAAGCCGGGCCACGCTCAGGCGAACCTCCACGTGGCGCAGCAGCTGGGTGGACGGGGCGTGGCAGTCGCACGCAAGAGAGTTCCGAGGCGCGCGTGCACGTTAGGGGACCACATGCGAACCCTATCCCTACCCCCCACGATTTCTGAGGGGGAGGGTGGGGTTCACTTCGCTCGGGAGCTCCCGAACGGAGTGAACCCCACCCTCCCCCTCAGAAATCGTGGGGGGTACGGGTAGGGTTCGCATGTGGCCCCCTACACGTGGCAGATGTCAAAACGCACATGCAGTGAAAGAGCAGGTCTGGCCAACGGCCGGCCGGTATCGGGGCAGAAGGGCGCGCGACAAGAGGAAGATGCCGCAGCACGTGGGCGCGGCTTGTACAGGAACGGACGTGGCAGAGGTAGCAGCGCCAGTCGCCAATCGCCAACAGCGCCTCGGCTGAAGACGACAGAGAAGAGGTGCGCGGAAGCCGGAGGTGTGCCGGGGGCGCCCGAAGAGGCGATCACACATACGTCATGTCGCGAGCATTCGGGGAATCGGTTTACGATGGGCGCGTGTTTGGCGCGTCTCGTCATGTCGCCCCCCTCCCCGTGGTTGTTGGCTTGCGCCAGTCCGCGGCCATGGCTCCTCCTCGCCTGGTGGTGCTGCTTCTCCGCTTTGCTCATCACTCCTCTCTCCCTCGCTCCTCGCTTCTGTTCGGCTTGCCCCACCTCAGGGCTGCGAGGTTGCGGGCGGTGCTCGGCATCTGGCCAGGGCGAACACAAACAACGACGAGGTCCACGGCCACCTCTGAGAGGCGGCTGCGCCTGAGGCCCACCCGCGCCCGACCCGTTTCCCGCTTCACTTCGGGGCGACGGGGTCCTCCCTCGCCGACGCCACCGCATGACGTGGGCAGTCCCACCTCGCGCGTCTGGCGGGCAGGACTTCTGCAACGCGGTGGGCTCTGCATCCACATCCCTCGCAGGGGTCCAGAGAGCTGCCAGAAGCCACTGCAGTACGACATGCCAACGCCTGATCCTGATGATGGTGATCCTCGTCATGCGCACTCTCATCTGTATCCCCCCTCCTCCTCCTCCTCCTCCTCCTCCTCCTCCTCCTCCTCTTCCTCCTCCTCCTCCTCCTCCTCCTCCGCCTCATCCTCCTCCTCCTCCTCATCATCATCAGCATCATCATCATCAGCATCAACATCAGCATCCTCAGTACCATCATCAGCATCATCATCAGCATCAGCATCATCAGTACCATCATCATCATCATCATCATCATCATCATCATCATCATCATCATCATCATCATCATCGTCATCATCATCATCATCATCATCATCATCAGTACCATCATCATCATCAGCATCATCATCATCATCAGCATCATCAGCATCGTCATTCTCATCAGCATCATCATGATCATCAGCATCATCAGCAGCAGCACCATCATCACCACCACCATCATCATCATCAGCAGCATCATCATCATCATCATCATCATCATCATCATCAGCATCATCACCACCACCAACAACAACACCGTCATCATCATCATCATCATCATCATCATCATCATCATCATCATCATCATCATCATCATCATCATCATCATCATCAGCATCAGCATCAGCATCAGCATCAGCATCAGCATCAGCATCAGCATCAGCATCAGCATCAGCATCAGCATCAGCATCATCATCATCATCATCATCATCATCATCATCATCATCATCATCATCATCATCATCATCATCATCATCATCATCATCATCATCATCATCCCGTACCCTCGTCCTCCTCCTCCTCCTCCTCCTCCTCCTCACCCCCCCTCTCTCCTACTCTTGGCTCCTCCGAGCCTCCAGTGACCCCTCCCCCCCCCAGGTGGCAGCATCCCCGGGCGAAAGAAGCCCGTGATTTGCGATGGCGTAGGGTTTCGGGCACTTTCTCAGCGAGGCTACGCCCTGGGTAGAGGAGTCCAGGGCAGCCCAACTCCAGCACTCTGTTGAACACCTCTGTGCGCGCTCTCTCCCTCCCTCCCCCTTCCCATCCCTCCCCCTTCCCCCCCTCTCCCTCCCCCTTGCCCCTTCCCCTGCCCCTGCCCCTCCCCCCCCCCCCCTCCCCCCCTCCCCCCTTCCCCCCCCCCCCCTCCCCCCTCTCTCCCTCCCCCCTTCCCCCCTGCCTGCCCCCCCCCTCCCCCCCTCCGCGGCAGCATCCCCATCGCCATCCTCGTCATCAGCATCGCCCTCCTCCTGCAGCGCGGCGGCGCGGGCCTCGACGCGGCTGGCGCTGAGCGGCGCGGCGCGGCTGCGCCCCGGGGGCGGCCCGGCGGCCTTCCGCGCGGGGCGACGGGGGCCCCGTGACGGCGGCGGCTCGTCGTCGTGGGCGCTGCCATCGCGACGCCTCCCTGCAGCGACGGAAATGCAGGCGCGGCAGTGGATGGGCGGCGCGCACAAGGGGGTTGGGGGGAGGGGGGAAGGCTCCTCAGAAGGAGGCTTCCCAGATTCCTGAAGGCGCCGGCCTCAGATCCATAGTGGAGGCCCCCGCCTTTTGAAGGAGCAGGTGTGCTTCTTAGAAGCCTTGCCCCCTCCCCCTACCCCCTCTGCGCGCGGCAGTAGAGTTTCCCTTGAACGCGACACTGGCAACTCCGCAGACCTTTGGCGACAGCCGAGCGTCTAATCAGCAGCTGGCGCTAACATCTCGATATGTAACACTGTGCAGGCGGCGCGCAATGCCTGCGCCTGACAGGTGGCCCACGGTCATCGCGGCCACCACCATCATCGACATCGCCGTCATCGTCATCGCCATCGTCGTCATCACAACTACCGTCGCCATCACCACCACCACCATCGAGCTAGTTGCGACATGGCTGAATGCCTCTGAAGCGACCACCACCACTAACATCCAAGGCCCTCGAAGAGTTCATGGAAACGGTGGTCCGCAAGAAAGGACTGTCAAGCTTGCTTCATTCATCAGTGTCATTGGAAGCGGCGGGATCCCTGGACAAGTTCGGGGCAGTTCGGGGTCAGCATGCGATGAGCAAAAACACCCAGCACGCAGAAGTAAACAACAAATTTGAAGCGCAGGCGGTCTGCGGCGGTGCGGTCGGCGGTCTAGTCGCGGCGCACCACGGCCGCAGCCGTGATTCAAGCGGGCGCGCCCAGACGCCAGGAAGAAGGCTGACCACCACAACACGAGCGGCTCCGTTACGGCGGAGGGCTTGGGCGGAAAGGGCCACAGACAGGAGAGAGGGAGGAGGGGGAGGAGGAGGAGGAGGAGGAGGAGGAGGAGGAGGAGGAGGAGGAGGAGGAGGAGGAGGAGGAGGAGGAGGAGGAGGGAGGAGGGGGAGAGAGGAGAGGGGGGGGCGGAGGTAGGAGGCAAGGGCTGCTCGCGCACATGCCCGCCGCCGCTGCCGCCACCGCACCCTCGCCGCCGCTGGCGCCGGCAGCCTCCGCTCATCATGGGCCTAAGCCCACCGTGGCGAGGAATATAGGGGAACGAAAAATAGCATAGACATTAAAACTCGGAGGTCCGCGCGGATTTCTCGGATCCGCGCTGGGGCCCCCTGGCGGAGCCTCCGGCGCCGCCCCTGGCGCGCTCCGCGCGCCAGGGAGGGGGGTCCAGCGCGGATCCGAGAAATCCGCGCGGACCTCCGAGATTGTATGTTTATGCCATGTTTCGTTCCCCTGGATTCTGCAGTGCGTTGCATAGGACGCTCCTCCCAGCCTTCCCCCTGCCCCTCTCCTTCCTTCCCGCCCCGCGCTCCAAAACCAGGCTGACGTTGGCATAACACTGCACTGTGCACGTCTGCTCCCGCTCTTGGGGGGGTTCTGCTCGCTCTCGTTGGTCAGACGCCATCCTCAGGCGCGCACGATACAGTCGAACTTGATTGGACAGGATTCCGAAGGCCACATTGCCATAGGAACGTAGGAGGCATTGGTCGCGAGACACAGGACACAAGGGTACCCTTGATTTGGCAGGGTCGACCTACTAATCCAGGCCGAATGTAATCGTTGCGAAGGTTATCGCGGCCCAAGGGCGCTATTTCCCTGCCCGACCAGACGGGCACGCGCTGACCACAAGCTGGTGTTGCCCGGTAAGCGCTCCACGACTCTGAAGCGCGACGAGAGGGAGGGGAAGGCAGGGAAGACGAGGACGGGGACGGGACGGTGCAGGCGGGGGTGGGGGGGAACGGAGCATAAAGGCGAGACTAATCAGGGAGGGAGTAAGGCTCAGAAAGGGAGGAGAAAGAGGCGGAGTGGAACTATGCAGGTAGGCAGGGAAATACGGGGAAGGGAAGCAAACAGAGGGAGAGGAGGGAGTGGTGGCAGGGAAGACCCCTGCTGGGATCCCAGACGTGCGAATCAGTTATTTCGCGTGGACCCCACGTGCGCCTGGAAGTGCCACCTGGAGATGGAGCCCGAGACTTCGGCCTCGGCGCAGCGAGAGGCGGCGGGAGGAAGAGCAGCAAGTGCTCTACCCAATGAAGAAAAGTCAACACACGAGAAATGGGAAATTCAATCGGTACAGCGTGAAAGAGCACATGGTGCCACCGACAGCGAGGCACAGCAATCAACAACGAACACTGGCATCGAGAAACACATGTACCTCCTCATGATCACGGCAAGCGGCTAATCCATACATACCACGCGCCAGCACTGAGTAAGTATCGCCACGGTGCGCTTAGTTTCCAAGGCCGAAATAATTCAACTTGCCAAATTTCAAAGCGCTCCACGGGGTTCCCTCACTCGCCGCGCCGTCTCGCCTGCATTCCACCACCTCCCGAGGCAGTACCCTAGAATGGCCTAATACCCCCCGCAGTTGATCCAAGAGTACCCCAGGAGAGCCCCAGAGAGCTCACAAAGACAGGGCGCCCAGAGAAGCCCGCGAAGGTCGAAGAAGAGTCCACCAAGACGGCCCGAGATGGCAAGAGGGCCCTAGGAGGCGGCCAAGAGTGTCCCATGGCACACCCAAGACGCCCACTGAGGGTCCCAAGGTGCCCCCAAGACGCTCCGAGGAGGCCCAGCAGGCTTCAACCATCATTGCAAACTCTTGCCCCCCCCCCCCCTTCCCTTCCCCGAACCCGTCCATTTCCACTTCCTGTTACGGCCCCATCTCCATTGGAAAAGCGAGCCGTCACGTGTTACGGACCCCATTGAGAAGCAGAGGCGCCACACAGTGCAGCCCCCTTGGCCCTGGGCTTCCCGAGGCGGCGGGAGCGCGTGCCATACGCAGCAGGCCTCGGGAACCTGAAAACGATATCGGTCACATGTTGCGCGCTTGGCTGTTTGGTTTGTCATACTTATGGTGATGGCCGAGATCGCCTGGAGAGGGAGGACCCTGGCCGACAACCGAACCGTTCTCGATCTGGGCGGATGCACTCAGGTCGATTGCACCGCCGACCGTCCTGTGCACACACACACACACACACACACACACACACGCGCACACACACACACAGGCCAGCATGCACCAGAGTGCGCTCCATCCGTACGAGCCCGTGCACACCCCCAAGAGCACGGCCTGCGTGCACCGCAGATCCTGCGCGTTCCACAAGGGAGCCCTCTCGCTTGCAGACCTCCGAGAGCCTCTGGTCCCAGGTCCTGGGCCTTCCGTGGGATTAAGTCGGGCCTGCCCCCCTACAGGGGGAGGTTCGACGACAAATAAAACAAATACCCCAAAAATAATCAAAAACTAATCCAAAAATAGTCTGGGGACTATTTTTTGAGTATGTTTGACCTTCCAGGTCCTGGGCCTTCCCTGGGACCAGCCCTTCCTCCTGAGCGTCTGTTCGACCGTCCCGGACCTTGTGCCGGGCCCTGAGGGCCCAGAGGGCCTGAAAACTGCAAAAACAACTACAGTAGGGCCGTTTAATAGGATGTTAAAACTATCAGATGTTTAATACATGACTAATGTATGAATAAATGTATGCATGAACTCATCGTTGTTTTTCATACTAAATCCCTGCATTTTTAATACATGATCCGCACGCGGGGCATGTATTAAAAACGGCACTGTACAATAGGGGCCCGACCACAAGAACCCTTCCGCACGAGACCCAGCCCTGAGACCCCAGGACGTCCCCTGGATTTCTGGCCCAGGAGCGTCACGCCCTCCATCGCAAAAAGCCATCGAAGCACCACAAAAACCCAGGGCACCCTGGCGGCAAGCAGGGAGTCTCTCGGCGTGGGCCCCCACTGCAATGAACCAGTTCTCTCGGGAACTGCTTGCCGCAGGGCGACCGGCTGCCGCGTGCCTCCGGGCCTCTGGCCGCGGCGCGCCCTCGAGGCATCCCTGACACCATCATTCGGGACTGGACAGAATCGCCTTGGCTCAGTCATCTGGGCTCCCTTCCAGGTTTGCAGATCTCGAGGTATCCTCGGAGAGCAGGAGGAGGAGGAGGAGGAGGAGGAGGAGGAGGAGGAGGAGGAGAAGGAGGAGGAGGGGGAGAAGGAGAAGGAGACGGAGAAGGAAGGGGGGAGGGGGAGGGGGAGGGGGAGGGGGAGGGTGGGAGGGGGAGAGAGGAGGAGGAGGAGGAGGAGGAGGAGGAGGAGGAGGAGGAGGAGGAGGAGGAGGAGGAGGGCTCCCAAATGAGCTCCGAAAAGGTGGGGCAGAGGATCGCGCCGCATCGCCGCAGCGTCGGGGATGCATCGGCGACGGCGGCACGGAGGAGAAGGGGAACCTCAGATCGAGCCGCCTCGACGGTGCGTTCGGGGATGCGGCGCGAGGCCTCCGGCACTACCTGCTCTGATGGGCCTGTTTTCCTCCTCCACCACCACCATCAGTTGAAGGGGGAGGGGGTCCTCCTCCTCCTCCTCCTCCTCCTCCTCCTCCTCCTCCTCCTCCTCCTCTTCGTCTTCCTCCTCGTCCTCTTCCTCCTTCCCCCATCCAACTTGTGGTGGTGGCGGTGGTGGTGGACAACAGGCCCATCACAAAACCAGCCGCGTCGTCTCGAATCACATCCCGAGAGCATAGGCGACAGCGACCCTGGCGAGCCATCTTGGGCCCTGCTGGCCAGGCGGACCGCGCGGGCACCCGCAGAGGGGAACTTTGGGGGAAGCTGATCGAAGCCGTGTCGGGCGTTCGTGAACTGGGAGGGGGGGGGATTTTAGTTGGGGGTGGAAAGAACGCGCACCTTTCCAGCAACGTTTAGGCCCGCGGTAGCTGTTCAGAAGCCGTTCAGGGGCCCTTTAGGGCCACTTTCTCGCAATCCTCGATCCCCTCCCGTTCATCATCCCCCGCCACCGAGCGCCCAACCATTGTGGGCTCTGTGGAGGCCAACTGGGCTGGTCATTGCGACGGCGTCGGCAACAAGCGACAAGGGCAGCTGCGGCAGGCCCGTGGCGTGACGACTTGCGCCCTCGGCCTCACCGCGTGGGTCCTTCCGCCTGGCGAGGCCGCGGCTCTCCGCTGGCGCAGATCGTTCGGCCTCGGACGATCCCGGGCCCGCGGCGGCGCCTAGCCCCGAACGCCCTCGCTGGGATCGCCACCGCGTCCGCGCGGCACGGACCTGCCGTGCGCGGGGCACCACGGGCCTCCAAGGGCCGCTCGCCCCGGGCCGGCGAGAGAGCGGCGGGCGCGGTCCCGGCGCGGCTCGCGCGGGCGGGGGCGGGGGCGGCCCGGGGCTCGTCCGGAGAGTCCGGGGAGATGGCCCACACGGCACCCGGAGACCTGCGCGGATCCAGACGGCAGTCGAGACGCTGCCAGAAGGAGCCCCAAGCAAGGAACGAGGTCCCCGTGTCTCCAGGAGTTACATTCTGACTGCCCGCGGAAAACCCAGGGACAACCTAGGACGGGCTGTAAAACGATCACTCCGAGTTTCTTAGTAAGCGTCGGGGGGGGCCACCACCGTCGACAGCCCCACATCGACCCCCGTCGCGGGCAGCCACCGCGCGCCGAAGGCGCTCCGACCCCCGTCGCGGCGCGACGGCGAGGCGAGGTTGACCCCCGTCGAGGGGGTACCCCCCACGCTTATCCAGAAACCCAGAGCAAGGACAACCTGGGACAAGCTGCAAAACGGTAAGGAGCACTGAGCCCCTCCCCAACGAAAAGGGTTCCTTCTTCGGCGGCCCGACGGCGCCCTCTCGAAGGCAGCAAGGCGGGGGCACAGCGGGGAGCACGGGAGAAGAGGGCGAGCAGGGCCAGAGGGGCGCGGAGGCAGGGGGGGGGGGAGGCGGAGGGGAATGGGGGAGGAAGGGAGGCGCGAGGCGGGGGAGGGGGGAGGAGGGAGTGGGGAATAGGGGGCGAGGCGAGGGAGGGGGAGGGGGGAGGGGGGGCCCTGAGGGGGCGCGAGGCGAGGGAGGGGGGAGGGGGGAGGAGGGCGAGGCGGAGGGGAATGGGGGAAGGGCTGGCCGGAGAAGAGCGAACGGGAGCACTGGCCTGGAGACTGGCCCCGCCGTCACCTAAAGACGTCTCTGGATCGGTTCGCTGTCCCCCCCCCTCCTCCTCGTGCTCCTTCTCCTCCTCGCTATCATGATCAGAATCCTCAGCAGCATCATCATCAGCATCAGCACAATGCCCGCATAACCATGGGAATCGGCATCAGCAGCATCGTCACAGCCATCGTCATCGACATTAGTATCACCATCATCGTCATCATCGTCACCCTCATTATCAGCAGCATCAGCATCCTCAATATCAGCATCATCATCATCATCATCATCATCATCATCATCATTATCATTATCATCATCGTCATCATCATCATCATCATCATCATCATCATCATCATCATCAGCATCATCATCATCATCATCATCAGCAGCAGCATCATCATCAGCATCAGCATCACCACCAGCATCATAAGCATGATCGTCAACATAATCATCATAATCGTCAGCCTCATCATCAGCATAATCAGCATCATCAACATCAATAACATCATCATCAGCATCATCAGCATCATGACTACATTCATCCTAATCCTAATCATCATCACCAGCATCGTCAGCATCATCATCAGCAGCATCAACACCATTAGCACCATAGCCATCATCATCATGATCGCCATCAGCATCAGCAGCAGCAGCATCATCATCACCTCGATCACCTTTCATCAACATCATCATCGTCATCATTATCATCGGCATCATCGTCGTCATCATCAGCAGCATCATCATCAGCACCGGCATCCTCATCATCATCATCATCATCATCATCATCATCAGTAGCATCAATCATCATCATCATCATCATCATCATCATCATCATCATCAGCATCAACATCCTCATCATCACCATCACCAGCACAATCATCACCATCATCAACACCATAATCATCATCAGCAGCATCATCAGCACCGTCATCGAAATCGCCATCGCCGTCAACATCACATTCACAATCGTCGCCATCCGCAGCAACAGCATCAGCGAAATCATCAGCACCATCAGCAGCATCATCATAATCAGCAGCATCACCATCCTCATCAGCATCATCATCATGACCGTCATCATGATCATAATCATCATCATCATCATCACCAGCAGCATCATAATCATCATAATCAGAACCATCCATTCCATCATCACCATCATCCTCATCATCATCGTCGTCATCATCACCAGCAGCAGTATCATCCTCATCAGCATGATCAGCATCATCAGCAGCAGCATGATCCTCATCATCATCGTCATCATCAGCACGGTCATCATCATCACCACCATCATCATCACCGTCACCATCATCTGCATCATCAGCATCAGAGCCATCATCATCAGCATCAGCATGGTAAGTATCATCATCATCAGCATCATCGTCGTCACAGTCATCGTCTTCATCATCGTCATCATCATCATCAGCAGCAGCATCATTAGCCTCATCAGCATCAGCATCATCAAAATAGTCATCATCACCAGCTCTGTCAACATCCTCATCATCATCAGCAACATCAGCACCATTAGTATCATCATCATCTGCATAAGCATTATCAGCATCGCCATTCATCATCATCATCATCATCATCATCATCATCATCAGCAGCATCAGCATCAGCATCAGCATCAGCATCAGCATCAGCATCAGCATCATCATCATCATCATCATCATCATCATCATCATCATCGTCACCCCCATCATCATCTGCATCAGCATGAGCATCATCATCATCATCAGCATCATCATCAGCAGCAGCATGAGCATCATCATCATCACCGTCGTCATCATCATCATCAACAACATCACCATCATCATCATCCAACCCCCGCCTCCCTCCTAGCTGCGGCTCCCTCCTCCCTTCTCCGTTCTCCATTTCCGTCCTTCTCGACGGGCCCGGAGCCGCAGGCGCAAACACCCGCGCGGCAGGCTGGGAGGGGGCGGCGGAGCACCCCCGCTGCGCGAAAGAAGTGGAAGCAAGCATACACGAGCGCGTTCCACTACTCGCACAGTGACTACTCGCAAATGGCCTGGATCCGCCGCGGGGGACATACGATAAATTACATCGACGCAGACATGTGTTCTTCGGACGTTTGCGAGTAGGCACTCTGCGAGTAGCGGAACGCGCTCGGTGAAAGCAGAAGAGGATGAGACGAGGGGGGAGCAGGAGGACGAGGACAATGCAGGAGAAAGAGGAGGGCGCACGAGGAAGGGGATGAGGAGGAAAAGCGGGCGGAAGAGGACGATCGGGGCGAGGGGGCGAGGGAGGACTGGGAGGGGGGCCAATCCCACCAGCCCCCTGGGCGGAGTTGGTTTTTGGGACGGCTCCTCGTGCAGTTCCCTTGTGGTTCCCCTGTCGGGGAGGGGCCACCCCGTGCCCCTTCCCCCCCTGCCTCACCCCCCCCCCCCTTGGGCCTGGACGGCGAGAGGCCGGAGCGTACCCACGATGGCCCACGAGGGCCCCAGCGGGACCCAGCGGGGCCCGCAAGACGGCTCAACGCAGCCCGGAGTGGCTCGAGGCGGCTTCCAGCGTGCGCCCCAGGGCCCGGCGCAAGACGGCCTCAATAACGGAGCCTCCCAAGGGGGCCCCACGCAAGAAATTCACCCAAGGAGGCTTCAAAGGAGGCCCACAGTCCGTCCCAAAACCGAGGGGCCTATGTGCGCTGCGATGTCCCCAAACAGGTGCAGCGTCAGCAATTGCTTGTCTACGGCAGGGTGGTGAGAGCCTCCAAAAACAATGTGCTGACGTGTCGAACATTTTGTCGTTGGATTCTCGTTTCAACCACGTGCCACTATGTGAAGCGGGTGGGCCGCCCCAGAAACGACTAGCCCGAGCAAGTGCAACAGCACGCTGCCAGCGTACTGGCAAGCACTCAGGATTGAAACGCTTGGGCGAGAGGCGTTGCCCAGCATCGTGCATGCCAGACCTGTCCACGCCCTTTTCAGAGTACGACTTGCGAGGCAATGCAGTGCTTCCGATGGGTCTTCGGGGCCCATAGATGGCTACAAGATTGCCTAAGAGGGCCCCGAAAGGGCCGCAAGACGGCCCCAAGAGCGCCCCCAAAAAACCTCTAGAGCACCTCGTGACGCTACTGTGTCGAGCTCCAGAGGGGCAAAACGAGTTGGGGCCCCCCCCTTGTTTGACCGACGTTCTCCAACATGGTTCCAGAAAGGGGCCCAGGGGATTTCAAGGGGGCCCCCAAAGGCCCCAAGGAGAGCCCCAGCTCAATGAAGGATGTCCCCGGCGCCTAGGCGACAGCCACATTTTCAATCCAAGAGCTGGCCAGCGCCAAGGCGAGAACGACATGCTCTATGAAGGATGTCGCTGGCACCTTGGGCAACAGCAACATGTTCAATTCGCCATTTGGCTGGCGCCAAGACGAAAACGACATGTTCAATGAAGGCCGTCGCTGGCGCCTCAGCAGCAGCAGCAGCAGCAACAGTTTCCATCAAAGATGGGGCCCACGCACAGGCGAGAACAACACGCTCAATGAAGAACTTCGCTGGCGCATAGGCGGCAATAACATTTTTAATCAGAGATGTAGCCCACGCATAACCCGGAACATCATTCGGAGACATGCGTGTCGCCAGAATGCACGTGTCGCGCTCATTCCGCGCGGGCCAGGCTCGGTGTCACCGAGGTCCGGGTTACGCTAGGTGGGTAGTCCACGTCAGAGGGTGGGGTTGTACTCCGCGCCGCCCTCTTGTTTGAACGATGTCCCCCAAGATGGCCCCAAGGCCCCACGAAACTCACAAGACACGCCAAAGGTCTCGGGGCAATTCGCCTGGCGATCGTTCCCGGATGGGCTGGGTGGGGATACTTTTTGGTCCGCGGGCGCGCGAAGCAAGTCGAACGCCGAGCCTGCTACGGCGGGCAGCGCTGGTAGCGAAAGGGAAAAGCAGTGCCTGGTGGGGATACGCGAACCGTCAAGACAATGGCCGATGGCACGAATAAGCGAAACAGTCGCTGTCCTCATGATGCGCCTCCGCCTCGCCTTCAGTTCCCCCCCCCCCGGCACGCGGCACGAAGAGAGAGTCCGTGGGAGGGGCGCGCGCCTGCTTCGCCCCCGACTGAGTCGCGGGCCTGCCCAGGCAACCGCAGTCCAGGGCAGCGGCGAGAGAGAGCATCTGCGAAGAGAACGGGCATCAGAGGGAGGCGGAGGAGGGCGACAGAGAGATGGGCGAGTGAACAATGAGGAGGGGGGGAGGAGCAGCATGACGACGACAGGGACGGAGGGAGTGGGAAGGGAGCGGGACGCCAATTTTCTGATGACATCCACGGCCAAAGACCCCTGCGATGGGGGTGTGTGCCCCTCAAAGGACGCCAGCAGTAGACTGCTCACAAGCACCATACCCCCCCCTGGGCCTCAACGCCCCGAACGGGTGCGGCAACAGGGGTGCCTGACACGCGGGCTACACGTGCGACGCACCACG
>CAUYUJ010016785.1:140000-165000 GCA_963575745.1 Prorocentrum cordatum
CTGCTCCTTCTTCATCATTCCGATTCTCCACCCCAACCTCCTCCTCCTCCTCCTCCTCCTCCTCCTCCTCCTCCTCCTCCTCCTCCTCCTCCTCCTCCTCCTCCTCCTCCTCCTCCTCCTCCCTCCTCCTCCTCCCCTCCTCCTCCTCCTCCTCCTCCTCCTCCTCCTCCTCCTCCTCCTCCTCCTCCTCCTCCTCCTCCTCCTCCTCCTCCTCCTCCTCCTCCTCCTTCTCTCTTCCTCCTCCTCTTCTCCCTCCTCCTCCTCCTCCTCCTCCTCCTCCTCCTCCTCCTCCTACTTCACCTGCCTCCCGTCCGCCCCCATCCCCGTTCGTCGTCGCCACCGCCGGAGGGACAGCGTGGCCTCGTCTGGCGCGGAGTCAGAGGATCCGCTGGATCGATCTGGAGAGCCCCACCTGGGCGCCCGCGCCGGCCACCGCTCACTCGGGTCTCGGGTCACTCGCCTGTCCGTCCATGCCTCTCCTCTGCCGGTGGCTCCTCCTCCCAAGGCGGAAAGAGGCATACCAGTGCAAAACCACAGCTCATCAACGATATTGCAGTAAGCCCTCCGCCCTGCAGTAAGCTCATCTACGATATTGCAGGATTCATTTTCACTGAACGAAGTGCCCCGTTGGGAGAGACCTGTTTGAAAGTCCGCAACTGTGCCAAATCACGAATCCTGGGACTTCAACGCTGCGAATCACCGTTACTGTTGCGTCTGGTCGAGCCTGAATCGCGCCAGAACACCATTCCTGAGACTTCAACACCACGAATCAACGTGACTGTTGCGCCCTGACAGTCCGACATCGTACCAAGGCACCTCTTCTGGGACGTGAACCATGAGAATCCTTGCAACTGCTGTAAACTCTTAGAGCGAATGTGCGCGGCGCTAAATCGAGAGCCACATTCCCCAACAAGTGCTCGCACTGAAGTGGTCCTAGCGGATATTGAAAGAGAAGGCGCATGTTTCACGCCGATTTTGGTGGCAGGCTGGGTTCCCGGGTTCCTGGTTCCGGGTTCCCGGTTCCCGCCCCGATTTCGGTGGGCGGCGAGGTTCCCAGGTTCCCAGGTTCCTGGTCGATCTTCTTTGAATCGATGCCTTTGAGTCGATGTTTGGTGGGAATGTCACGCTTCCCCCATAGCAAAACCACCGAAACCACAGAAATCAAGGGCACACTGGAGGCAAGCAGGGAATTTCTCGGCATCGGTTTCCACTGTACACGTCGGTCGGAAGAAGTAGATAAAAACATGAAGTAGGAAGGCGGTTACAGTAGATTGGGTTCAGGCCCTCCCAGAGAATAACAAGACACGGCAAAGCGTATCGATTCTAGAAATATGAAGGCGCTGAAAATAGACTGGGATCTGGGAATCCAGAAAGACCTGCCTTCAACGACCGCCGTGTATGTCCTCTATGGGCTCCCGACTTGCACTGTCCTGCCTACAGTCGGACTTCATTGGACAGGACACGCGAGAGGACAAAAGACCCTTCCAGGGGGCCACATTGCCACAGGAATGCAGGAGGCACGGGTCACGAGACGCAGGACAAAGGGGTACCCTTGATTTGGCAGGCTCGACCCACTGATCAGGGCCGACTGGAGTCTGCTTCCGCTCCTGCCTCGCCGTGGCCGCCTCGAGGGGCCAAGGAAGCACGCGGGCCCCGCCGCCGCGCGTCGGCGAAGGGAGGGGCCCGCCCGCCCCTATCGGGGAAGCTGTCCTCTCCCCCTGGGGTCTGGACGGGGGGCGCCCGAGAGGCACGCCGAGGACAGGATCGGGCGATGGCATCTCTGAGAGGCGATCGGGAGTCTCAGGATTGAAGGGGCCCTTGGACACGCAAATAAATATACACACAAATAAAAGGATTCCCCCTATTTTCCCATGTTTTCTGGGTGTTCGTCTTCCCCCCCACTTCCCATATTTCCCGATATTTTCCTGGGGATCGACGATTAATTGTGTCTGTGTGTTTTTGTTCCCTCCTGAAGGATGTCGGAAGCTGGAACACACATATCACCAGTGGCGGGCTCTCTTTCAATCCCAGGACTTCTTGAGGATCAAGGGCGACGTCGGGGCGGTGTGGTGTATATTTGTTTCCCCCGTTCCCCCAGGGTAAGCAACGAAAAACGTATACACCAGGACCCCATATACACCAAGATCCGCTTTCTTGTGAGAATTTCAGCGCAGGGCCGGAAAAAGCGTTGGTGTATAGAGTTCGGTTCCCTAGGATGTACACGATATGTTATCGAGAATCTCTGAGATCTGGCGGATCTGGGATGTGTCGGGCGCCGCGGCCTTCTCGGAGCGCTCCGGAACGCTCTGAGAGCACTCCGGAACGCTCCAGAACGAATCTATCCTCGTCCCAGCCCCGCCCGAAGGGGCTCCCTCTTGGCCAGAAGAACCTGAAAGATGGCCCACAGGTGCGCCAAGGTAGCCCCCAGCATGGCGGAAGAGACGTGCGGGGAGGAGGAGGAGGAGGAGCACGAGGAGGAGGAGGAGGAGGAGGAGGAGGAGGAGGAGGAGGAGGAGGAGGAGGAGAGGAGGAGGAGGAGGAGGAGGAGGAAGAGGAGGAGGAGCACGAGGAGGAGAGGAGGAGGAGGAGTAGGAGGAGGAGGACGACGACGAGGAGGACTAGGACGAGGAGGACTAGGACGAGGAGGAGGAGGGGGATCCTGAGAGAAAGGGGTCCCGGACCTCGGGGCCTCCCCCCCGAGGCCAGCTCTCTGCATCCCGGGTCGTCTGCGCGAGGGCCCCGAGAGCCCAGGGAGGGGCCCCGACCCGAAAGCGGCGAGATCTAAGCCGGGCCTGTCCTCCTACAGGGGGGGATTGTGGACGAAAAATGGCTTCAACAAAGCAATCGACACATACCTCAGACTCGCCCACAAAGGCGCAAAATATCCTCCCCATAATGTCTTGTGCTATTTTTGACTTTTCCTCCAGTAGAGGGACAGGCCCGACTTGAGGCTAGATGCCTGCCCTGACCCCCTTTGCCTCCAGGACCCCCTTCCTTCACGGCGAGACGAGGAGTGGGCAGTGCCAGGATGCAGTCCTCGTGTTGCGATCGGGGAGACGCAAGACTCGGGTACAGGGGACGGACTCGGGTTGGCCGTACGGGGCCATCATAAAAATGACGAGACGCGAGCTCCAGCTGCAAACATCCCACGAAAACAGGACCGACAAATTTCAGAACGCGCTCGTCACAAAACGACGGCAAACCCGAGTTCCGGCTTACTCGAGTCTTACGTTTCCCCGATACAGTGGACATCGGACATCGGACATCGGACGTGCCGCAATGAGCCGCGAGGGCCTGGGAATGTGGCACCAGAGCGCCAATGTGTCAACAGGTACACCAACATAGTAGGTAGCAATCCGCTGTGCATAAAGGGTCTACGGCGCATGAGCCAACAGGCCCTGCCAAAGCCGATCGATAGGCCTATAATAATAAGTCTATCGGCAGACTGCACTTCGGCCTGCAATAGGTAACAGGCCCATCAATAGGCTATGCATGGGCCTATAGCAGGCCTATTGGCAGGCTATGCAAAGGCCTGCTCGTAGCCTATGTACAGGCCGATGGCTGGCCTGTAGGCATGCTGTGCACAGGCCTGTGGCGGGGCGCAGGCCACTCTATGGGCTCACCAGAGGCCCACCGCAGACCTGTGCGCAGCCCGTGTGCAAGCATGTGATAGACCCATGCGCAGGCTGTGCACAGGCCTATCGCGGAGCGCCGGCACCTCCAGAGGCCCCGCATAGGCCTACCACAGACCTGTGAGCAGCCTATGCTCAGGCCTATGGCAGGCCTCTGCGCAGGCCGTGCATAGGCTGTCGCGGAGCGCCGGTTTCTCTATGGGCCCACCACAGGCTTAGCACAGAACTGTGCATAGCTTACGCGTAGGCATATGGTCGGCATATGCGCACGCTGTGCCTAGGCCCATGGCGAGGCGCCGCCCTCACTGGAAGCTCACTGGAGGCCTACCATAGGTCTACGCACATCTGGTGGACGGGCCTGTAGTAGGTCTATGCGCAGGCTGTGCGTAGACTTATTGCGGGGTCGTTCACAGAGCGCGCAAAGACTGATAGTAGGCTTGTGCATATGCTATAGTAGGCCCTCGGATGCATGGGCCAGCAGGTCATATGAAAGGCTGCCGATCAACCTTAAATAGGCCTATAAGCTGGCTACGCGTACTGGAGGCCCATCAAAAGGCGACCTGTAGACCTATCGTAGGCTTATAGGCAAGCTATGCACCGACCTCTCGCCGGCAATAGGCAGGCTACGCGTGGACCTACAGGAGCCTATCATCGGAAGTGAGGGGGTGAGATCGAAGTGGAACGGAGAGCCCCCCACTGGTAAATCGTTTTCGGTTGCGGGTTCGTGCCGTGCATGCGGGCGAGGCGAAGCTGCGCGGGCGGGTGAGAGGAATAAACGCTCCTCTGGCTAGGCCGCAGCGAGAACAGAAACCAGACCCACCCGGCCGCTTGGCGGACGGTGCCGGGGGTGTCCCGCCGTGGCGCCCCGACAGTGTCCCGTGGTGTCCCGTGGTGTCCCGCGTTGTCTCGATTGGTGTCCCGATGGGGTCCTGGTGGTGCGTCGATGGCGTCCCGCGGTGTCCCGCCGTGGTGTCCCGATGGTGTCCCGTGGTGTCCCGTTGTGCCCCGTGGTGTCCCGCGGTGTCCCGACTGGTGCCCCGATGGTATCCTGGTGGTGTGTCCCGCCGTGGTGTCCCGATGGTGTCCCGTGGTGTCCCATGGTGTCCTGAGCTGTCTCGATTGGTGTCCAGATGGGGTCAGCGTCCCGCGGTGTCCCGCCATGGTGTCCCGATGGTGTCCCGTGGTGTCCCATGGTGTCCCGATTGGTGTCCCGATTGGTGTCCCGATTGGTGTCCCGATGGTATCCTGGTGGTGTCGATGGCGTCCCGCGGTGTCCCGCCGTGGTGTCCCGATGGTGTCTCGTGGTGTCCCGTGGTGTCCCCGCGGTGTCCCGCCGTGTCCCGCAGTGTCCCGTAATGTCCCATGATGGTCCCGCCGTGGTGTCCCGTGGTGTCCCGTGATGGTGTCCCGATGATGTCCCGTGGTGTCCCCTAGTGTCCCGTGGTGTTCCGTGGTGTCCCGCGGTGCCCCGCCGTATCCCGTGGTGTCCCGTGAGATCGATGGTGATATCGATACTGTGATCAATAGCGAGATCGACAGTAGGATCGTTAGTGAGATCGATAGTGAGATCGATGGTGGGATCGCTTGTGAGATCGGTGGTGCGATCGATTGTGCGATCGGAGGTAACATTAACTGTTAAATCGCTAGTGAGATCGATAGTGAGGTCGATAGTAAGGTCGAGTGTGAGCTCGATTGTGAAATCGACAATGAGATCGATAGCGATATCGATAGTGAGATCGATAGTGAGACCGATAGTGCGAACGATTGTGAGATCGATAGTGACATCGACAATAAGATCGTCAGTGAGATCGATGGGATCGATAGTAGGCTCAACAGTGAGATCTATAGTGAGATGGATAGTGAGATCGATAATGAGATCGGCACTGAGACCGATAGTGAGACCGATGGTGAGATCGATAGTGAGATCGATAGTGAGATCAATAGTGAGACAGAAACTGAGAACGACTATGACATAGATAGTGAGACCGACTGCAAGATCTTCAGTGTGATCGATAGTGCAATCGATAGTGAGATCGATAGTGAGACCTTTAGTGAGATCGATAGTGAGACCGATAGTGAGAGGGATAGTGATATCGATAGTAGGATCAATAATGATATTGATTGCGCGATCGATCGCAAACACCTATAGTGATAACGATAGTGGCACCGATAGTGACATCGATAGTGGAACCGATCGAGACAAAAACGAATGTGATATCGATCGTGTGATCGCCAGCGAGATCGATAGTGAGATCGATGGTTAGAGGGATGGTGAGATCGATTGTGAGATCCAGACTGACATTGATTGTGCGATCGATGGTGAAAAACAAGAACAACAGTGATAACGATAGTGAGATCGGTAATCAGATCGATAGTGAGACCGACAGTGAGAACGATGGTAAGACCCACAGTGAGATTGTGAGATCGGCAGGGAGATCGATGGTGCGATCGATTGTGACATCGGCAGCGCGATCGATGGTGAGACCGAGAGTGCGATCGATCGAGTGAGGCGCTGGCTTCTCCCGCCCCGTGCCTCCTTCTCGCACGAGAGGTGGTCGTATAGGTAGGCTACAGGGCAGTTTTTAATACATGGGATGTTTAAAGATATCGGATGTTGAATACATGATTAGTTCATGGATAAATTTGTGCATGAACTCATCGTTGTTTCTAGTACTAAATCCCTGCAATTCTTATACATGATCCGCACGCGGAGCATGTATTAAACACGGCACTGTAGTGCAATACGGGCATATGGCGGCACGGTGCCACGCTAAAGCAGGAACGAAGGAGCTTGTCGGGCCACGGCCTAGCGATCCTCGGCCAAGAATTAGGTTCCCCGACATGGACCCAAGGACCGGCCGCGCACGCCAGAGCCCCTCCTGAGCCGAACATGATTCTGGCCTTTTCGGCCAGGACCAGCTCAGGGGTCCTGCAAATCCCTGCCTGGAACCGACCACGAAGACGCGCCGCGGGTGCCTGAATAGGCTTTCCCGCGGCCTGCACTCCAAAGCCTGGGTTTCATGAGGAGACCAAGAAGTACCGATGCCGCTACTCCCTGGGCCTCTCCCGGGGTGCGTTGCGACCAGAATTTCGAGGCGAATCCAGCGCAATATGGGCACCTTTTCCTGCTCTGATTTCGCGGCCTGTACTGTCACTCTTGCGATGGCGGAAGTCCTTGCAATCCTCCCTTCAGCGTGCTGACTACCTACCAGACCACCCCAACCCAACCCGAAGGCCCGAATTTCGGGTTGGGGGGGGGGGGTATGGGCTCCGTATGTGTGTTTTGTCGATGTTCCCCGAGCCCCCCCCAACTGGAAATGGAGGGCCAATTTGAGGCCTTCGGGTTGTGTTGGGGTGGCTTGGTGGGTGGTGACGTGCTGTGACCGTGGGCTCGTCGTCCCGAGCTTTGCGCTACACCCCGCCGCGGGCACCCCTGGAAAGGGCCCGCCTGAAGGGTGCCCCGCCCGCGCCCGCAGCCGGAGCGGCGCGCCCCCTTCGGGAAGCGCGGGCGCAGGATCCTCCTCGCTGTCGTGGCCCTCCTCCTCCTCCTCCTCCTCCTCCTCCTCCTCCTCCTCCTCCGCCCCTTTTTCACTCGCCTGCTAATGGGGGTCAGACTTCTGGGTGCCAGGGTCAGCGAAGAGCAAACTACAGAAAATTGAGTGTCTGGAAGGAAAAAGTTTCGCCCCTGTTCCTGATGACTACGGTAGAGGCCGGTCCGCAAGAGACCTTCCACAAGAAACCCAACCCTGAGGCCCCAGGGCGTCCATTGATGTTTGGCGTGGGAGCGTCGCGCTTTCCATCGCAAAACCATCGAAACCCAGGAAACCCAGGGCACTCTGGAGGCCCTCCTCCGCCCCTTTTCCCCTCGCCTGCTACTGGGGGGTCAGGCTTCTGGGGGTCAGAGTCAGCGAAGGACAAACTAGAAAGAACTGATTTCCTGAGAGAAAATGCCAGCTTGGGCCAAGCACTTCCAGATGATACTACATTGCCCCGGAAAAAGCAAGGAAGGCATCGCTTCCGATGAAAAACACAGTCCTGAATTCGCCGGCCCAACGGGCCAGAGGCGTGCTAAGATCTCCGGGAACTGGTTAACAATTCTCTAGTTCGCGCGCGCGGGGCGGCCCCTGGGGGTCCCCAGACGAAAAGTACCCCGGGCGGGTCCCGGCTGATCCCCGGGCGACTCCACCAGAGCGCTCCATGAGCGCACCAACAGGGCTCCGAGACGTCCCCGAGAGCCCCAAGAAAGGCCAAGAGGCCCCCAAGAGGCCCCCAAGATGGCACACGAGGGGTCCGACATGCCACAAGATCGCTCCAAGACGCCCAGGATAGCCACCAGACGCCCCAAGAGGCCTCCAAAAGCATTCCCAAGAGGGCCCCAGGAGGCAAAATTCATTGCTTTTCCTTAGGTTTTTGAAAGATTTTGGAGTTTCCACCTTTTCGGCTTCCCGACGCCCCAAGACGGCCCAAGAGGCCCCCAAGATCGCCCCAAGAGGGCCCAAGAGGCCCCCAAGATAGCCCAAGAGGGCTCGAAGACGGCCCAAGAAGCCTCCAAGACGGTCCAAGAGGGCCCCAAGAACGCCCCCAAAGGGGCCCCAGAGAGGGAACACGAAACAGACTCCGAACCACTGACTCCGAAGCCTGGAAATCGCAACAGACTCAAAGACGAAGGGCGGGCCGTCTTCGAAATGTGGCTCTCGCCTTGCGCTGCGCCTGGAAGCCGGATGGGGGGCGGCTGGTTTTCGAAATGTGGCTCTCGCCTGGGCGCCGCGCGGATTCGTCTGAAAAGTTTGCAATCGTTTCCCAGATACAGGCGGTGTCTTTTCAAAATGTCGCTCTCGCCTTGGAGCCGTGCACATTCGGACTCGTATGATTGAAGTCCCAGGCGCGGTGTTATGGAACGAGTTAGAAGTGTCAGTACGCAACATTCACGTGGAATCGCAGCGTTGAAGTCCACGGAAATGACTGCGTTCTGGCACGATGGAAGATTGTCATGCCGCAAGGCTTCGCGGCATTGAAATCCCAGGAGTGGTGTTTTGGCACCAGCGAAGATTCTCAAACGGTTGTCTTCCAATGGGGCACTTCCCGCCATGAGCAAATTATAATGCAGGGACCTATGAAGGGAGAACTTGGATGGAGGGTTTCTTGTAACCTCGTTGACGCGTCTTGGGCTTACTCTTGTCCTCATCCTCCTCCTCCTCCTCCTCCTCCTCCTGCTCCTCCACATGTTCCTTTTTCCTCATTGCTCTCATCCTCCCACTGCTTCTCTTCCGCATCATCCTCCTCATGCTCGTCGTTGGCACCATCCTCGTCCTTCTCCATTCCTTCTCCTTATCAACTCCTCCCTGTCGCACCCCGAGGCTGGTCGGAAGGGCGGGCTGGGCGTTTCGCCTGATACTTTTTTGCCATTTCGATTATTAAGCTTAATAGTTGGCAACACTTTCACAGATGGAGGGCGGTCCATTTTCAAAATGTAACTCTCGCAATAGCGGCGCGCACATTCGTTTCAAAAAACTGCAACGCTTTTACGGATGGAGGGCGGTCCGTTTTAAACATGTGGCTCAAATGTGGCTCTCGCCTGAGCGGCGCGCACATTCTTAAAACAAGTGCAACCGTCTGACAAATAAAGGGCGGTTCCTTTTCAAAATGTGGCTCTCGCATCAGCGCCACGCGCAGTCGGTGCAAAAGAATCCAAGAGTGTCACGGGTCTCATGGTTAACGTACCAGAAACGTTGTTTTGGGACGACGTGATATCGTAAGGGTTAAGCTGATTCGCAGTGCTCGATTCGCAGGAAGTGCGATCTGGCACGATTCAGGATCGTCAGACGTAATACGATTGGCTCTCCCCCTCCTTTGCCCCTCCCCCCAGGTCCAACATCTTGTTTGCGGAGCTCGCTGACGCACCCCCAAAGACTCTAGAGCTTCCAAATCTGCGTCCCGTGGCCTCCAAGACGTTCCAAGGCGCTCCCGAATCGCGGAGCGATTGGCCCAAGACGCTTCCGATGGCTCCAAGACGCCCCAAGACGCCTTCGAGACGCCCCAAGAGCCTTCCCAAGAGGGCCCCGAGAGGCATGGTTGTCCGTAATGTCTCATTGTTTCTAGGGCTATCGTCCTTCCAGCTTCCGACGCTCCAAGACGGCTCAAGAGGCCCCGTGGACTGCCCCAAAACTGCCCAAGAGGCCCCTACGAGGGCGCCAAGGCGGCCCGAGAAGGTTCAAAGACAGCCCAAAGAGGGGCCCAAGACGGCCAAAGCCCCAAGAGGGCCGTAAAAGAGGCAAAGAGGGAGAACACGAACCGAACATCCGATCGTTCCCCCCCAAGAGACCCCCAAGGGCCCGAAGAAGCCGACTGGCGGCCCAAAAAAACAAAAGGCCAAGAAGAGGCCCGAAAACGGACCCCAAGACGCTCGGGAACTACCTCCAAGAGGCTCCGCCAGGCCCCCAAAACAGCTCCCAAGACGCCCACCAGAGTCCCCAAATAGTGCCCAAGAAACCTACGACGCATCAGCCGTGGACACCCCGCCTCTTCTGGGGGTCGGCGGAATGGTGGAAGCCTCTGGAATAAGATTGGCCCGTAGCGTTAGTCACAAGAACGGTGGCTTGGTAAGGTTCAGGATGCTCAAGCGGATCTCCCAATGGGGCAATGCCCTCAATGGAAATGAATCCTGATAGGGGGGTTATAAAGAGAAAGCCTGCAGGGAGGGTGTATTCCACTATCGTCGAGAAGTCTTGGTTTACACTGGTTTTCCTTTTCCTCCTCCTCCTCCTCCTCCGCCCCCTCCTCCTCCTCCTCCTCCTCCTCCTCCTCCTCCTCCTCCTCCTCCTCCTCCTCCTCCTCCTCCTCCTCCTCCTCCTCCTCCTCCTCCTCCCTCTCCTCCTCCTCCTCCTCCTCCTCCTCCTCCTCCTCCTCCTCCTCCCTCCTCTCCTCCTCCTCCTCCCTCCTGCTTTTCCTCCTCCTCCTCCTCCTCCTCCGCCTCCTCCTCCTTTCCGGATCCTCCGCCAGATCCTCCTCCACTTCCTTCTCCTCCCCGAAATCCTCCTCCTCCTCCTCCTCCTCCCCCCTCCTCCTCCTCCTCCTCCTCCTCCTCCTCCTCCTCCTCCTCCTCCTCCTCCTCCTCCTCCTCCTCCTCCTCCTCCTCCTCCTCCTCCTCCTCATCCTCATGCGCCGGCCTGCCGACAGGAGGAGTCCCGAGCACCATGCGCGTGGCCATATCCTTCTGGGGCACCAGGAGGGCGCCCACTTCCGCGAAGGGACAGACCGTGCCGCGAGCCAGTGCACGACACGAATAAAAAGTCTTTAGAATCCCCCCCTTGGGGGATTACAAATTATTTGCTCGGCGGCCTTATTAAAAAATTTGGAGTCCCACCATTAGGGGACAAGTACATATCTTTGTCTACGGCACCCGTCGCGCAACAACGACGACAGCTACGACTACGATTGCGACTACGACTACGACAAGGAGGGGGAGAGGGGGGGGGCGGGGAGGATGAGGAGGAGGCGGAGGAGGAGGAGGAGGAGGAGGAGGAGGACGAGCGCCCCCTTCCGATGAGCCTCTGTGCCCAAACGCGCCCGAACGGCCCGTAGGGAGGAGGAGGAGGAGGAGGAGGAGGAGGAGGACCCGCCTCAACCCATGTCCTTCGGCAGGTCGGCGGCGACAGCGAAGTCCGCGGAGTCATCAGGTTGCCTCCCAGAGGCACGTTCATTTTGTTGCGCATGCAGAATTTGTCGCAGTACTGTTTGAATGTATCGCTCTTCTCAGCTACGTCCACGAACATCTCTAGGCACTTGTTGACGATGCGTTTCTTGATCACCCGCAGGATCTTGTTCTGCTCTAGGGCCTCGGGGGGGAAGTCCGGCGGCACGCCCTCAGGGGCACAGGGCGAGGCCAGGCAGGGGTGAACTCATCAGAATCATCGATGAGGAAGCCGCGCTGGAACTGGAGCTTGATGTCGCTGCGCTTCTTCTTGGCCTCGAACAGGTCGAAGGGTTCGGCAGCCACGACGAGCAAAGAGCGGAACACAAACTGCCCCTCGACGCCGAAGCGCTGCACGCCCAGGGGGCCATCCCACTCATTGGACAGCGAGGGGCTGCAGAAGGAAATATCATTGCGATGCGCCTGCACGTCGCTCGCCTTGGGATTATCTTCGGGCAGCTCGCCTGGAGGGACGAGGAAGTCACGCCTGCGCGAGACGACCCCAAGGCTTTCGTCAATATGATCTTCCATTCTCGCCAGAGAGTGGTCCAAGCACTGATCGAGAGCGGCGGCGATGTCAGCAGGGTCAAGCACGTTCATGCGATGTGAACTGCCGTCGTAGCTGCCGCGGATGCTCCTGTCGACACCGCCGCCGAAGGCGGAGCGACCATCGAAGACCCCGTCAAAGGCGAAGCCGTCGGAGCTGCCGCTGAGGCCGCTGTCGAAGTCGTCACCGAAAGGGAAGCCGCATCTGCAGATGCCATCTTAGTCGAAGCCGTCGGAGCTGCGGGAGAAGCAGTCACCGCTGGCCCCCCCGCGCCGGATTGGACAGGCTGCTCACATTCGGGAAGTGCGGCGACCTGAACCAGACCAGACTGGAAGACTGGAGCCGCAGCGCTTAGCGAAAAGCCAGGTGCTTCACCAGGTGCAAGAGGGCGTTCGGGAGTTTGCCAGCAGCACTCACAGGGCCATTTTGGGCAACACCATTTCCAGGAGAAGGAACATGCCACATGTTCTTCGCCATGGCGGCGCCCACTTCTAGCACAAGCAGAAACAGTCGGGCGCGCGATATGCCGAATGCAGTTGCGCGCGAAATCGACGTTGACCAACTTGTTGGCAAGCCTGTCGTCGAGAGCGCCCACCTTCCCGCAGCGCCTCGCGCCCTGGGCCGGGCCTTCGAAGTGAACGCCAGTCGTCTCAGCAACGTTCCGCAGGAGAGGCGAATGAAGAGAAGCCAGCAGCATATGCATCTCCACAGACATGGGGACAGCCGCGGGGCGCGCCGAGGGGAGCGGAGGGCCACGCAGCCGCGTCGACCCTGAGCCAAAAACGGCCACGGAGGAGGAGGAGGACGACGACGAGGACGAGATTCCATGACCAGTCCCATTCGCCGCCAAGTGACCAGGGGGGGATAAAAACTAAGGACCTCCTGAAGTTACGTGGACAGCATCGCTGTTAGGCGGGGCGGTGTTGCAAATGGCATGCGTCGTTTGCAAAGAGGGGGCCTTCTCGGAACAACTGTCGACGGTGTCCCGTTTCGGCGAATCCAGCGGCGCGGCGCCGCTGGTCGATGTCGAGCTCCACGTCCGCGGGCAACGTCTCACAGTCGTTCCGAAGAACGCCGGCCAGCGTCTGCTGCAGGGGGCGATGCCGATATCATCCTTTCATGTTTCCTGGCATCCCCCTTTGTGCCGTGGCAAGGTCAGATGCCGACGTCGCTTGCGATGCTGAGGGGGCACTGTGGGACGAGCGGCGAGGTGTCGACAATTGAGGGCGGGGCGCGCCTTCACTTTTGTTTTCTTGATGGAGGCCCGCATCGAGCTGCACGCGTTGGGCCATCCCCGCAACCGTTCGAGGGCCCCAGCGCAAAGTTCGCCCGTGCCCAGCCCCGCTGCCCGCAGCTTCTGCACCACATGGCGAGACCAGGTCCAGCTTAGAGCTGCGACTCCAGACCGCCGCCGCGACGACCGGAAGAGAGGCGGAGGCGGCAACGGGGGTGATTGGCAACAAAAGGGCCCAAAATCCTTTGGGAAGGGACCTAAGTTAGGAAAGTCAGGAACATCCGGGATCGCAGGCCCTCTCTGCGGAATGCCTCGAGCGAAGCCGCCCAGAATCCTCGCGTCCCTGGCATGCAGAAACAGGGGGGCCTCGGTGAGGCCACGTCTTCCCTTTGCTGCTAGGGCCAGGGGGTCATTTCCTCTCGAGGAGGGGGCGACGGCGGGCGGGGCGGGGCGGCGGCGCAAGAGGCGGCGGCGAGCGCCGGCGGCGGCAGCGGCGGGGGCTGGCGGGGGGGCGATCGGAGCAGGGACCGCGGCAGTGACCCTGGCCGCGGCAACGAACGGGGCCCGCGGCGGTCGCCGCGGAGGCCACGGCCGCGCACTGGTCCTCGAGCTCGTCCGAGGCCCGCGCGCAGGGGCGGCTCGACGAAGCCAGGGACTCGGCCCGCGCGGAGTTGCCCGGCCGTCAGAAGCACTGGGGATAAAGGGAAGCCCCAGCCCTGATAACACGACGAAGGCGCGGCCTCACAGAGGCCCCCGTCTTCGCACCAGGGACGATGCATCTGGGCAGCTTGGCTCGGTGCGCCTGCAGAAAAGACACCCTTTATCCCTAATGTTCCAGGCCCTCCTAACTCAGGCCCCCCCCCCCAGGGTTGGGGCCCTTTTTTGCTTGATCACAGAAGTGCATGTCTGACAAGGAGCGCCGCGAGGAAGAGAACCTCCAGAAAAATGGCCGCATCCTCGCGGCTGCCACGAAATCGACATGTTCGAGGAGACGCTCTCGAAGCCGTGATCCCGCAGCCCGCCCGCGGGCCAAGTGGGCGCGGGCGGCCGCCGCCGCCCGCCCACCTGGCGTCGCGCGCCCACAGGCGCCGCCGACGCCTCTGGAAGTCCTCTCGCCGGACCAAGCCCCGTGGATCGAGGCCGAACTACAGCGCGAGATGAAGGTCGGAAACGAGCCCCCTGGCGAGCCAAAATGGGGCCCAGCTGAGAGGGCGGTGCAAAAGATTCGGGGCAATCGCATTGCAAGTGCACTGCGCCCGAGAATTGCCTTGCACTGTTTTGCGACGAGCGCGTTGCAAACGAAAACCCACAACGCAGTTGCGCCCGGCAAGGCATTGCACGCCCCAAATCGATTGCAGCACCAGAAATCAACTGCACCAACTCGATTGCACCGCCCCCTCGTCGCTGGACCTCCTCTGGGCCAACCAGATTGTCTGGGCCCTAGTTCGCGCAGGCTGTCATCGCCAAGCTCTCCGAGAAATCCGTCGGGGCTGCCGCGGGCGAACTTTCTGGCGCTACGCGTCTGAGACCCAACTGCCGCGGAACCGGGAAGCCTGGGCCCAGGAGCTCTTCTCCCTAGTGGCCTGCCTGCAGCGACGCCCGCAGTCGCGCAGCTCCCGTTCGCTCTCTTGGCCCTCGTCCTCTTCCACTCCCCAACCGACTCCCAGGTCGTCCAGCCAACCAGAGAAGCGCGCAGTACAGGTTCCATTGAAAAATATTCGTCTGTGGTACGCCGTCGCAGCACTTGTTGCGCGCGCGTTTATTGCAGGGGGATTGCTGGGGACTGGTCGAAGGAGGAGGAGGAGGAAGAGAAGAGAAGAGAAGAGAAGAGAAGAGAAGAGAAGAGAAGAGAAGAGAAGAGAAGAGAAGAGAAGAGAAGAGAAGAGAAGAGAAGAGAAGAGAAGAGAAGAGAAGAGAAGAGAAGAGAAGAGAAGAGAAGAGAAGAGAAGAGAAGAGAAGAGAAGAGAAGAGAAGAGAAGAGAAGAGAAGAGAAGAGAAGAGAAGAGAAGAGAAGAGAAGAGAAGAGAAGAGAAGAGAAGAGAAGAGAAGAGAAGAGAAGAGAAGAGAAGAGAAGAGAAGAGAAGAGAAGAGAAGAGAAGAGAAGAGAAGAGAAGAGAAGAGAAGAGAAGAGAAGAGAAGAGAAGAGAAGAGAAGAGAAGAGAAGAGAAGAGGGCCCCCCCGCATCTGAGGCCACTCCCATTCTCCTGGATTCTCGCCTTCCCCATCATTGTCCTGCCCGGGCCGCGCGGGCACGCGGAGGGCAGAGAGTTTGATTTGGAGTGCTGATGTGTTGGCTCGTTTTCTCTGAAGCTGCGACGACTGGTAGCGCTGGAGACGGCATGCAGGGAAGAGGGTACGAGAGAGTAGCACGCATCACATCCATTTGGGCTAGCAGAAATTGCCAGCGCGGCTTCAGGTCGGCGCTGAAGAGCACCCCAGCACATTGCAGCGTGGCCGCCCAGGGCATGAACATGTCGAGGCATCGGCGCCATCGCATTCTAACATATGTTCATTTGGCGCGGCGCAAGCAGCCCGAACTGCAGCCGTTGGTGCTCTGCGACTAAGGAAGGAGCCCGGCCACTCCCTTCGATGCTTCGTCGAGGGCGATGGCTTCGGCGCCAAAAACACTGCAAGGTGGGTCGAGGAACGCACCGTGGACCATAACAGGCTCAAACACATGACCGGCTGAAGTGCACACCCACGCGCCGATCATCCACGCGGCAGCGGCGCAAGCGCCCTCACGGACGCCACCGTCCGTCTGGAAAACAAGGCTCGCACGTTCAAGTGCGAAGCTGGGCTGAAAAACTTTAGACCAAGAACTGCGCTGTTCCATGGTGTGGTCGGCTAGGCAATCAGCGACCTTATTGAATGTTCTACTCCACCACTGGACCGGATCGTCGTGCAACTGAGGCGGGCACCATCCTAGAGAGAGATGCCCCAAAATCCGGTCCAGCACTCGAGTGAGAAGCGCCTCGTAGCGCGGGTCACGCAACAGCGCGCGGCCGCACACCAGGTTCGCTAAAAGCTGCGAGTCTGTAGTGTACACAAAACGTTGCTCCGACGAGCCCCACAGTATCTCTCGGGCGCAATCGTGTCGAGCAGCTCGTCCTGGGCAGGACTACTTCCTCGGAGTTTCAATATGTCCTTCCCTTCTGGGACTGCGGCTCGGCCTCTCTTACAAATCGGTTCCGCTCCATCGTCTCGCTGGCCAGGGCAGCAGGGTGCCAGCCTCCAGCGGCTACAAGCATCAACGACGAATGCCGACAAGCTGCACTTCCATTCCGCCGGCGTCATCGCGTCGCGTTTTGCGCGCCAATGCAGGCCCAGGGAGGACACCAAGGGGTCTTCCCACGCTGCCTTTCTTCCGCCAGATCTTTGGAGAACCCCTTTCGACTCTGAGTCATTTCCCGGAGAAGTCTTCCACCATGTCCCAGCTATTCCGGTCGTTGAATCGCCTTGCCCTGCAGACCGCGGCATTGTAACGCTCGTGGAACGCTTCATTGTAGACTGCCTGAAGCGCTGCAACATGCAATGGTTTTCTCCCAGTTTGCACAAATATCTGCTAGATTCGGCTTGAGGACCGTTCCAAGTACTCATGGTGTGCCTCATTGGGGCGCCGCCGTAATCGGAAACATTTGCGAAACCATTTGAGTTCCCAGGACCACAGCTTCTGTAAGAGCTCTGCAGTCAAGTGCCACGTCGCCGCTCCGTGTAATGCAGAAGCCCGCGGCCCCCAGCACCAGGCACAGAGTTTCTGATGCAATGGGGCGGGTGCAGTAAAAAACTTCGCATGAGCCCAATAGTTCCCTTCCGCTTTGGTCATCCTGTAGTTGATGCTGCGCAGCGTACTCCCACGACTGTCCATGCATTCTCCCAGGATGAACATGCATGCCACGACCTCGAACGGCAGCACATCGCCGGATATACCAATACAAGTAATGTCTTGAATGACGTCTGGCCCCACATCTCCTCCAGCCATGAGACCTGTAACGAAGATGGCTTCCAACAAAATCCATCCTCGAATATGGCAGCGGTGGTTTCCGCGATCATTGTCAGCAGGCCCTAGCGGGAAGACGCCAATAGCCACACATTGTCACACCAGATAAGGTGCGATACCGGCTCGCCCGCGACCAAGGTTGTGCCAAGACCGCGAGACGCCCAAGATCTCACGACGCCGTCCAGAAGATACTCAACAACAACATTGAACAAATCTGGAGTGTCCACCCCACCCTGCTTGCCACCCTCGGTGAAAACGAACGGGTCTGTGACCTTGCACCTTGCATTCTAAAATACTCCTCCTCCTCCTCCTCCTCCTCCTCCTCCTCCTGCTCCTCCTCCTCCTCCTCCTCCTCCTCCTCCTCCTCCTCCTCCTCCTCCTAGCCCTCCTCCGCCTCTTCCTCCTCCTACTCTTCACTATCCTCCTCGTGATTATCGTCCTCATCCTCTTCATCTTCTTCTTAATAATCATCATCCTCATCATCCTCAGCATCATCAGCATCATCGTCATCATCATTCCCATCCGCATCCACATGTTCATCATCGTCATCATGAACATCAACATGATCAACCTCATCAACATCATCAACGTCATAATCATAACCGGCATCATCATCAACATCAGCATCAGCAGCAGCAGCAGCATCATCACCGTCGCCATTATCAGAAGCAACACCATCAATACTGCCAGCATCGCCATAAGCGAGCGCCCCTTCTTATCATCACCACGATTGACGACACCATCGTCACACACATGAGGATCAACACCCACCATCATCATCACAACAACCACCATCAGTATCAACATCATCGTCGTCGCTGTCGTGGCAAATTGTCGTAATACTATAATTTGCACCAGCTCATCCAGCGTCCAAAATCTGGCTCATGTCTTGCGCGATCGAACATTCACTGGCACAGCGAGTACCGGCATTACGTGCCTCGTCTGGACACTGGCGGTTTTCTGTGGCAAGGCCGGGCGTAATGATATGTGTCAGTATGATATTGCCTGTCTCGTTTGACACAGTCCTTGAACTCATCAGGCTACGGATAATAGGGCGTGCAAAGGCGGCAGTCTAAGGCAGTGCGGTCACTCAAGTGGCTACGGATGTTCCGCCTCATCGACCTCTCCTCTTTCTCCCCGCGCTTCTACAATTAATCGGCCTACGGCCTACGCTTCGCTACCATCGAAGTATCCATTCTCCTACTGTGGTCACGCCGCCTCCCCTTCCATCTTCATCCGCCTCCTCACCTCCCTTCGCCTTCTCCTCGTCCTCCTCATCATCATCATCATCATCATCATCATCATCATAATCAGCACCATCACCAGCATCACCAGCATGACCATCATCATCACGCTTATCATCATTGTTCTTCACCTGTGTCACTGGAGTCGCATTCCGCGGAGGCCAGACCAGCGGGTACAGTGGTAACCTACTCTGCCCCCTGGGTTCCCATTTTGGTTTGGTTTGTGCCTATGTGTGGGAGGGCGCTATCCACCGCTGCTGGCGTGAAAAAAATGTGTAAGGATGGAGGCCAGGAACCAGAACCACCTCCCCACTGACCCCTTTCTTTACTCTCCCCCCCCGTTCCTGGCAAAGAATCGGGCGGTCCGGAAGCTCCCCCCACCCCCCACCCCTGGAAAATGATGCAACGGGGTCCAGGATACCCCCCCCAGGACAATTAGTCGCACGGGTCCACAACCCCTCCCCAGCTCCCACGGGAATTATTTTGAAGGATTCAGATACCCCGCTGCGGCAACGACGACGACCAAAACCACGTCGCCTCCGCTGGCAACAGTTGCGACGACGACGCCGACGACAGACGACGACCACGACGACCACGCCGACGCCGATGCCGACGCCGAAGACAACGACAACGACGACGACGAAAACGACGACGAAGACGACGAAGACCACATCGACGACGAAAGCGAACACGAACACGTCGACGACGAAGTCAAGAAAATTATTCTGACTGGTCCAACACCCCCCCCCCCCCCGAAAATTACTGAGACGAGTCCACAATCCCCCCTCAAAAAAAGAATCAGGCTCGAAAGGTCTAGAAGCCGCCCCCCCCAAAAAAACCTCTCCGGGCGACAACGACGAGAACAACGAACCACAGACGAAGACCACGACAACGACAAAGACGACGACGACGACGACAACGCCGACGACCACGACCACGACCACGACCACGACCACGACGAAGACGACGGACGACGACGACGACGACGACGACGACGACGACGACGACGACGACGACGACGAAGACGACGACGACGACGGACGACGACGACGACGGCGACGGCGACGGCGACGGCGACGGCGACGGCGACGGCGACGGCGACGGCGACGGCGACGGCGACGACGATGACGGCCACCACCACGAAAACGACGACGACGACGGAAACAAAAGCTGTGAAGGCGATGATGACAACGACGCGTTCGACGACGCCGACGACGGCGACAACGTCAGCGGCGGAGGCGGCGCACACCTGCCGCCGGCGCCCGCGCCCACGGCCAGATCCGATAGAATGCTACTAGGGCCCAGTCCAGCTCGAATAGAAGCCTGTTTCGGGGATGGACAGACCTCCCTTTAGTAAAATGCGGTTTAGTGAAAACGACCTGAGGCCCAAACCTGGCGGGCGCAAGCCTGGAAAATCACGGCCGCGGCGCCCTCTCGAGAACCGAAAAAGGACAATTCACTAATCGACGCGTCACTGTTGGGGGTTCTGTCCGCCTGGAACTCGTGCCGCTTCTGTCAGAAACTTCTTGGTTTGGGATCTAGCTCGGATCTAATTCTACGGGGGCGCAGTCCAGCTCTGATAGAATCCGGCGATGGCTTGATCCAGCTCTGACAGCATTCTGCTACCAGGCCTGGATCGAGCTCTACTGGATCGGACTCTAAGGGGTCCTACTAAAGCTCAACCCAGCTATGATACAATCGTATTCGGTTGAAACAACAGTAGAACCCTGGGACGGCTCGATCCAGCTCTACTACATTCCTATTATATTTGAAGCCAGCTCTAAAATAATCTCACCTGGGGGAGATCCTGACCTCGAAGAATTCCAACGAGGCTAGGTCTAGTTCTATTAGATCTCTTATGGGGTTGGACCCAGCCCTCATTAAATGCTATCTGGGCACGATCCATCTCGAACACAATCCTGCGAGGGCTCCATCCAGCTCTAAAATTTATCTTTCTACGCGTCGATCCAGCTCTCTCAGAATCCTACTCGGGTTTGACAAGGCTGATAAACTCCTACTTGGGCTCGAACAAGCTCTCAAGAAAATCCGATGAGGTTTGGATCCAGCTCTAATAACATCCTTCCAGACATCGACCCACCTCGAATAGAATCCTACCACGGCTGGGTCCAGTTCTGTTAGTATCATATAAGGACTGGATCTGCTTGAATTCTGCCAAGGCCCGGTCCGGCATCCATGACACATCACTCTAGGAATGGGTCCAGCCCCAACACAATCCAACGGAGGCTCAATGCATCTTTAAAAAATGCTACGAGGGCTGGAACCAGCTCTAAAAGGATCCTATCAGACCCCAATCCAGCGTTCATCGCCTCCCACTGAGGCTCGATCGTCGTCGTCGGCGTCGTGGTAGGCGTCCTCGTCTTCGTCGTGGACGTGGTTTCGTCGTCATCGTCGTAGTCGTAGTCGTTGTTGTTGTCTCCGTTGTCTTTGCCGTCGGCGTCGGCGTCGGCGTCGGCACCGGCACCGTCGTCGTGGTCGTCGTCTGTCGTCGGCGTCGTCGGCGTTGTCCGTCGTCGGCGTCGTCGTCCTCGTCGCATCTGTAGCCGGCGGCGGCGACGTGGTCGTCGTCGTCGTCGTCGTCGTCGTCGTCGGTGCCGCAGCGGGGTGTCTGAATCCCTCAAATCAAGTTGCCTGGGAGCTGGGGAAGAGTTCTGGACCCGTCAGAATAATTTTCCTGGGGGGGATATTCTCGACGCCTCCGAATAATTTCCCAGAGGGGGATGGGAGGGCGGGTTCCGACACCCCCCCCATCCCGCCTGGTTTTGGGGGATGGGGGGGTGGCGGGTTAACCCCCCCCCCCCTGGCAGCAGCGGCAGAAAGCGTTCTTCCTGTGTTGTTTTACATGGTGGCTTGTTCGAAATGGTACGTACTGCCTGGTGTAATCGGTTAGTGGTAGACTCTAGTCTGGCAGCATAGAACACACACACACACACACACACACACACGCACGCACGCACGCACGCACGCACTCTCACACACACACACACACACACACACACACACACACACACACACGCAATGGTCTGATGTTGCGTGATCTGACATGGTCCCATGTAACCTGGCATTGAGAGGAACAGCGGGGAGAAAAGCAGGAGGAGCAGGCGAAGCAGCCACACCATGCGGAGAGTCGAAAACAGCGGTGTGGCACCAGCAGTGGGCGGCACTCGCCAGCCTCTTAGAGCCCTACTGCGCCAAGGCCAAGCCAGTGCACCTAGCTGGTCCCCTAGGCGGCAGCCCCACCAGGCGGGAACCCGACGCGATGGCGCCACGGCTCAGCTCCGAACCCTCGGCCATGGCGCAGACATTGGTCCCCCCCCACGCCGCTGTCGCCCAGCCCGCAGCGCACACTCGACCATACGAGGCGCCCAACGCGTCAGCACCACCTCCTCATCGCCCCTTTGAACCACTCGGCAGACCACCCCGGCGGCGCGCGTCATCTTTCCCCGCACTGGCCCCCTCCCGGCTCCGTTTCCCTCTCCTTTGACGCCCCGGCCGCGTGCTGTCCACCCCGGCAGCGTGCGGCTCCCTCGGCCTCGGCCGCTTCAGCTCAACAGCTCCCGCACCGATTAGGTGCCCCTTGACTCGGCCCGCACTGTCCACCCCGGCAGCGCGCGGCCTGTCGGCCTCGGCCGCAGCTTTGACAGGCTTGGCGCCGTGGCCGCGTGCTGGCCACCCCGGCAGCAAGCGGCCCCGCCCAGCCTCAGCCGACTCCCTCACTTGTTCCGCACCGACTAGGTACCCTCAGTCTTGGCCTGCACAGTCCACCCCGGCAGCGCACGGCCCCGCGGCCTTGGCCACAGTTTTGATACAGGCACGGCCTCAACTCCCCCTTGCTGGCAGCCCTGGGCGTGCCTCAGCTGCCCTGGCCCGCCGACCGGGGCAGCGCGCAGAGGACTGCAGCAGCACGGTGCGCGGGCCGCCTGCCCACCACCCCACCCGCCGGCGCTGGCGCCGGCGCTACCGCCCCGCACTGCGGGGATCACCCTGCAGGCGGGGCGCTCCTCTTCCTCGCCCTTCACCCCCCCCCTTCGCCGTTCTTTTCCTCCCCCCCTCCACGCGCCGCCATGGCGCTCGCGAGGCTGCCGCAGCTCGCAGCTTCCCCACGTGGTCGGGCACCTGGGTCCGGTTTTGCCGCCTGTCCCCCTCCGCGGGCCCAGCATTTTGCTGGCTGTAATTGCCGAACCCTGTCACGTGCCACCCACCTGGGCGGCCTGCGGTCCTCGCTCTGTCGACCCAGCACCCCGTGTACTACTTCGGCGACGTCGCTGCAGCGTGCACTTGCTTTACCCGCACTGGGCCCCGTCAGCGCCCGTGGGTGCCTCGGCGCCGCGGCCTGGCAGCTGCAATGGATCCCGCTGGCGGGGCTGGCCGCGCCAGCACACTCAGGTGAGAACTCTTCCAAATCTGAGTGGCCCTCCCCCCCCGCGGCCGCCCGCTCTGCCCTCTTCCCACTCTTGCATGATGCTGGCCAATTCGCTTGTCGGTGTCCCCGTCTAGCTCTGTCGCTGGTGCAGCCAACTCTGCCTCGCCGCCGACGGAAACAAATTGCTCGAAGTGGTACGTACTGTCTGGTATTATCGGTTAGTGGTAGCGTCTGGTCTGGCATCATAAAACACGCACGCACGCACGCACGCACGCACGCACGCACGCACGCACACACACGATGGTCTGATGTTGCGTGATCTGACCTGGTCCGATGTAAACGGGCTTGAGAGGAACAGCGGGGAGAAGAGCAGGAGGAGCGGGCGAAAGAGCCACACCATGAGAGTCGAAGGCAGCAGTGTGGCACCAGCGTTGGGCGGCACTCGCCAGCCTCTCAGGGCCCTACTCGGCCGCCTTTCCAGGGGAATCTTACGCAGTCCTGGGCGTATCTCAAGGATGTGGACTTCTCTGGGGGGCGTCTGTGGAACGTTGCAGTCTCGTCATGGAATCCTCTTGGGGCCCCCCTCGACCGTCGTAGCGGCGTCATGTGCGCCCCTGGGAATGTTCCTGGGACGTGGGATCAGAGTCGCCTCCAGAGAGGCTCCCATATGGCTTCGTAGATGCCTCCTGGCGTCTCAAGGGCTACTCAGGCCACCTTGGGATTCTACTAAGAAGGGGTGTCTGCGCAACATCAGATCCGTTGGAGGCCCCCTTAGAGGTTAAACGTTGCTACGCCATGTGGCTGCAAAATTTTGATTACACGTCGGCGACTTCGATCTTAGAGTCGACGAATCAGGCCTCAGGACCCAGAGATCCGCCAAAATTGGGCGCTGGGGGGGGTCGGTACAGCAAGGACTGGAGGCACGAGCTCAGGGAACGATTCTATGCCACCAGCGGCCGAGACGGACGAGACGGCTGGCGGGACGAGCTTCAGGCTTGTCGCCGTGCATGGGCTGCAGTACGCTTCCGCATGGTCCAGGAGGCACTCTGAAGGGCACGGGTGACCAGGACCTCCTTACTAGATGGGCGGTGGCTCAGTTTCGAAATCATGCGCTCACTGCGGCGCTGCGCACGATTCCTCGATCGAAGCTTATACCAACTGCATGGCCGGAACGCGTTCATTCGCAATACACGAATGAATCGCAGAGCTACGTGGTCGAGTCTTGATGTGGTCGTCGATGCGCACTGCAAAATCGAAAATGTCATCACCGTTCCAATTACGGGCCGAGGATGCATGGATGAAAGAGTGCCATTGGAAAGCTACTCATCCTTACGTTGCTGCTGCGTCTTCGAGATGTGTTAACCCTCAAAATCCAGAATGTTTGACAAGCTCACGGGAACCCCTGGTGCTCGCCGCAGTAAGAGCGAACACCCATGCTGACATATCAGGATGCATTCTCGGACAGGAGGCTGTATTGCAACATCGATAACTTGTACTGTGGATGCTCAGGCACCTCTCCTCCCTCCTCCTCCTCCTCTTCCTCCTCCCCCTCCGCCTCATCGTTTTCACCACCACCACCATCACCATCACCGTCCCTCGCCATCCCATCATCCTCCCCTCGCCCGTGGCAGTAAGGAGGCACCTCCTAGGAGGCTGCGGCGGCGTCATCAGCTTCTGCTTGGATGCCCGGGCTGGGACGCTTCTGCTCCGGGCTGGCGACGCGGGCTGCGGGTCGGGAGGGCGTTGGGGGCTGAGAGGGTCATCGTCGCTGTCGTCGCCGTCGTGGCAAGAGGAGCAGAAGAAGCATGAGGGGGAGAAGATAGCACGCCCCCTCAACAACAGCCGCCATCGCGCATCACCATCCTGTTCGCCCTCCCCCCGCCCCCGAATCTCTTCCGTCCCACTCCCCATTCCGCCTTCTTCCACACACCCTTCACCCTCCCTCCCAGCCACTCCCACCACCACCTCCACCACCGTGTCCCTGCCCCTTCCCTCCCCACGCCAGCCACAGGAGGAGGAGGAGGACGACGGCGACCGCCACCACCACGGCGACCACGGCCACCACCACGGCGACCACGAAGACAACCATGTCGACGACGACGACGACGACGACGACGACGACGACGACGACGACGACGACGACGACGACGACGACGACGACGACGACGACGACGACGACGACGACGACGACGGCGGCGGCGGCGGCGGCGGCGCGGCGGCGGCGGCGGCGGCGGCGGCGGCGGCGGCGGCGGCGGCGGCGAGGGCGAGCACGGCG
>CAUYUJ010016785.1:170000-172500 GCA_963575745.1 Prorocentrum cordatum
GGGCGGCGGACCGCCTCGCCTCGCCTCGCCTCGCCTCGCCCGGCCTCGGCCCCGCCTCCGCCCAGGAAGGGTCGCCGGCGGAGAGGGAGGCGGGGGCCGCCCGGGGCAGCTCCTCGCTGGGGCGCGGCGCGGCGGGCTTCTCCTCCTCCCCGGTCGTGTCGACCACGGACCTGCGGAGGAGGCGGGGGAGAGGGAGGGAGGGATCGAGGCGGTGCCACCCGGCCAGGCCGCACGGGTCGCCGACCCAGGCAGCGTCTGCGGCGGGGCCCAGGGCGCCACCCCAGCTCTGAGCCCCCCCCCCCCCGAGGACGCCCCCTGGAGTGAGGTCGGGCATGTCTTCCTACGGGCGAAGAACAATGAAAACATTGTCAGAAGAAAATCAATACACAAAAATGCGAAGAAACGTCACCAGCCTGATTTTCTGCTGTTCTTGAACATTCCTCATGTAGAGCTGTACAAAAACATGCTCGACTTAATCCTGAGTTGGATGCGGCCAGGGGACCTGAACGGGTTTGGACCCCCAGAAATCGGTCAGGCGGGGGGGATGAAGCCAAATCCCCTCAGATCGGTCCCGGGACCCCTCCGGGGGTCCACCTGATGCAATTTGTCACCCCAGATTCGTTTTTCACGGTCCAGGGGCCCCGGAAAACGGCCCCTGAAGGCAAAAAGCAAAAAAAACAAAAATATCAGTAAAAAACACACACGAAAAAAACGGCACACGATAAAACCTTCCAGAACCCAGAGCCTCGAACGTGCCCGCCCTTCCTGCTGGCTGGAACTGGTGCTGGGGCACCCCAGCCAGCTCCAACCCTGGGAGCCGAAACCCCATCGCGTGCCCCTCAAAGTCTGGACCCCTTCCCGGGGACCGTTTTTTCTTCCTGAATCGTTTTTTGGACGGCCCCGAGACCCGGGAAGGGCCCCAGGAGGCCCCCCCCCAAAAAAAAAAACTTCCCGTCGCGATTTTTGCCAACAGCGCGAGTGCGAGGCGGGGATTCATCCATATTCACCGCCTGGGAACCGACGTCCTGGTGCCCCAGCGGGCGGTGGATATGGATACATTTGGGCCCCCGCCGGGGGCCCGAAGATGTCCATATCCACCGCCTGCCGAGGTCCCCGAAGATTGATCCTCCAGGCGGTGGTCATGTATAAATTCCCGCCTCGGAGCGAGGGTCTGGGGAGGTTGGCGGCGCGCAGAGGGGGGTAGGGGGAGGGGGGAAGGCTTCTTAGAAGCACCCCTGTTTCTCAGAAGGCGCGGGCCTTGTCTACAGCTGGAAGGCCCAGCCGTTCCAAGAAGCAGGGCTGCTTCTAAGAAGCCTTCCCCCTTCCCCCTACCCTTAGGTCGGGCCTGTCCCCCTACATGGTGATTTTGGGCGAAAAATTCAAAATAGTCAATGATACCAGAGAAAAAACAAATCAGGGCTATAGGGCTAGGGGGCTATAGGGCTATAGGGCTATTGAGCTATAGGGCTACAGAGCTTCAGGGCTATAACGTTGTAGGGCTATAGGGCTATTGGGTTATTGGGCTATAGGGCTATAGGGCTTAGGGCTATAGGGCTATAGGGCACCCCCGGGCACCCCTGGGCACCCCGGGCACGCCCGGGCACCCGGGCACCCGGGCACCCGGGCACCCCCGGGCACCCCCCGAGCACCCGGGCCCCGGGCACCCCTGGGCACCCTTGCTCCCGGGCGTGCAGCGAAAATCGGCAACAAACCTAACTTAACCATATGAGTCCGCTAGGACCCCTACAGAGGCAAGCTCTGACTGGGGAAGAACTGCCCAAAAATGAACAAAAATACTCGGAAAAAAACGTCCCCATACTATTTTTGAGTTATTTTTGAATGTTCCTCCTGTAGAGGGGCAGGCCCGACTTAACCCTACCCCCTTGTGCGCGCCGCCAGGGAGGCCAAAATCCCTGAAGCCCAAGGTGCCGAAGTGCGGCCTGCCTTCCTCGCCTTTCCGCGCCCCATCATATTCAATGAGCTTAGCCTTTTCCACCTTTGTTCTCAATAATTATTCGAGGCACATTTTTTTTTTTTTTTTTTTTTTTTTTAAAAAAAAAAAAAAAAAAAAAAAAAAAAAAAAAAAAAAAAAAAAAAAAAAAAAAAAAAAAAAAAAAAAAATGAATGATGCGCTGGCTTGTGAACCTCGAAAATCCAAAACGTATTGTGATTCACCTTTTGCAGATTCAAGCCTCGAAAATCCATCGAAACGGCATTTCAGATTTTACCCTTTGCCATCCACCCAAAGAAAGTACTCGGTATACAGTAGGGGGCCCTCCACGAGAAACCGTCCAGAAGAAACCCAACCCTGAGACCCCAGGGCGTCCATCGGTGTTTGGTGCGGGAACGCCACGCTTTCCACCGCAGAACCGTCGAAGCCCGAAAAAAACAAGGGCTCCCTGGAGGCAAGCAGGGTGTTTCTTGGCATGGGCCTCCACTGTAGGGGGACTGGCACAGGGGGGGCAGATCGACCTGGATTAATTGTGTCTGTGTGTTTTTC
>CAUYUJ010016785.1:177500-180000 GCA_963575745.1 Prorocentrum cordatum
ATGGTTACGGTAATGATAGTGGTAACGGGGTAGCGAGGCAATGACAATGGCAATGGCAATGGCAACGGTAATGGTAATGGCAATGGCAATGGGAATGGGAATGACAATGACAATGGCAATGGCAATGGTAATGGCCATGGCAATGGTAATGGTAAGGGTAGAGGTAAAGGTAGAGTTAAAGGTAATGGTAATGGTAATGGTAATGGTAATGGTAATGGTAATGGTAATGGTAATGGTAATGGCAATGGCAGTGGCAGTGGTAATGGTAATGGTAATGGGAATGGAAGTGGGACTGGGAACGGGAACGGGAATGGAAATGATAGTGGTAGTGGTAATGGTAATGGCACTGGAAATGGTAATGGTAATGGTAATGGCAATGGAAATTGTAATAGTATTGGAAATGGGAATGAGAATTCTAATGGTAATGGCAGCGGTAGTCTCATGGTAATGGTAATGCTAGTGGTAATGGGAATGGGAGTGGAAATGGTACTGGCAATGGTAATGGTAGTGACGAATGGCAATGGCAATGGTGATGGTAATGGTAATGACAGAGGTACTGGTAATGGTACTGGTAATGGTAATGGTAACGGTAATTGTAAGGGGGTAGCGATTGGCAATGGCAATGACAATGGCAACGGTAATGGTAATGACAATGGCAATGGGATTGGCAATGACAATGACAATGATAATGGCCATGGCAATGGCAACGGCAATGGTAAATGCAATGGTAATGGTAATGGGAATGGGAACGGGAATGGGAATGTGAATGGGAGAAAGAACGGGAACGGGAATGGAAATGGTAGTGGTAGTGGTAACGGAAATGGGAATGATAAGGGTAAGGGTACAGGTAAAGGTAGAGGTAAAGGTAATGGTGGCAATGGAAATGATAATGATAATGGTAATGGTAAAGGTAATGGTCATGAGAATGGGAATGGCAATGGAAATGGTACTGGCAATGGTAATGGTAGTGGCTAATGGCAATGGCAATGGCAATGCGAATGGTAATGGTAATGACAGAGGTAATGGTAATGGTACTGGTAATGGTAACGGTAATGATAGTGGTAACGGGGTGGCGACTGGCAATGGCAATGGCAATGACAACGGCAACGGTAATGGCAATGGCAATGGCAATGGCAATGGTAATGGCCATGGCAATGGCAATGGTAATGGTAATGGCAATGGTAATGTGAATGGGAATGGGAACGGGAATGGGAATGTGAATGGGAATGGGAACGGGCATGGAAATGGCAGTGGTAGTGGTAACGGAAATGGGAATGGTAAGGGTAAGGGTAAATGTAAAGGTAGAGGTAAAGGTAAAGGTAAGGTAATGGTAATGGCAATGGCAGTTGTAATGGTAATGGTAATGGTAATGGTATTGGGAATGGGAATGTTAATCGGAATGGTAATGGTACTGGCAACGGTAATGGTAGTGGCGAAGGGCAATGGCAATGGCAATGGTAATGGTAATGGTAGTGGCGAATGGCAATGGTAATGGTAGTGGCGAATGGCAATGGCAATGGCAATGGTAATGGTAATGGCAATGACAGTGGTGATGATAATGGTACTGGGAATGGTAATGGTGACGATAACGGTAATGGTAATGGTTATGGCAATGGTAACGGGGTGGCGACTGGCAATGGCAATGCTGGTAACGTTAATTCGAATGGCAATGGTGATGGGAATGGGAATTGTAATAGTGATGGCAGCGGTAGTCTCATGGTAATGGTAATCGCAATTGTGTTGGTAATGCTAATGATAATGGCAATGGTAATGGTAGTGGCGAATGGTAATGGCAATGGGAATGGTAATGGTAATGGTAACGGTAATGGTAACGGGGTGGCGACTGGCAATGGCAATACCATGGCAATGGCAACGGCAATGGCAATGATAATGGCAATTGGAATGGCAATGGTAATGGCACTGGCAATTGTAATGGCAATGGTAATGGTAATGGTAAAGGTGAAGATAAAGATAAAGGTAAAGGTAATGGTAATGGTAACGGTAATGTGAATGGGAATGGGAATGGGAATGGGGATGGTAATGGTAATGGTATTGGGAATGGGAATGGAATGGGAATGGGAGTGGGAGAGATTGAGAGAGAGAGAGAAAACGAGAAAGGAAACATCAGCAGAATGATGAGGAACAACGTGAAATATCGTAAATTTTCGTCTAAAACCCACAGCGACTCCACAATCCCCCGGCCTCTCCTCCTCCTCCTCCTCCTCCTCCTCCTCCTCCCCCTCCTCCAGCTCGTCCTCCTCCTCCCTCCTCCTCCTCCTCCTCCTCCTCCTCCTCATCATCATCATCATCATCAGCATCATCATCATCATCATCAGCATCATCATCATCCTCATCATCCTCATCATCATCTCTCCTCCTCCAATCTTCTCTTCCTCCTCCTCCTCCTCCCCCTCCTCCTCTTCGTCCTCTTCCTCCTCATCATCCTGCTCCTCCTCCCGCTCCTCCTCCTCCTCCTCCTCCTCCTCCTCCTCCGCATCCT
>CAUYUJ010016785.1:185000-211676 GCA_963575745.1 Prorocentrum cordatum
AGCCACAGACATGCTGGCTGGTCGTCCCCTTGAGCGGTGTCCACCAGGTCCTCTGTTGCCGGAATGAGGGGGTGGTCGGCCTGGAACAGGAGCGGACACCCCCAGAACTTGTGATAGTCATCGCAGTGATGGTATCCACACAACGGGCACACCGAGTCATCTGCCAGGCCCGCCTCGAAACGTCTCCTGGGGCTCCAGGCTGAACAGGCGCCGACTGCCTTGAGCGCCTTCGCGAGGTTCTTCTGCCCGTCGCGATACATCCGCTCGATCTGCCACCATGAGCTCTTGATGTCGACTCCATCCTGCACCCCTCCTGCTGCGTGTCCCCCTTGGGCCCCACTCCAGACTCGATGGTGGAGAAACTGCTGGAATCTGCACATGAAATAGTCTTGCTCCTGGAGATTCCCAGGTCGGACTCGTAAAACCTGGCCGGATGGGCTTGTCCAAGCCCAAGCTGAGTTGGGCTGCCACCCCAGGTCGAGTAGGGTGGCCACCACCGCGCTGAGATGGCTGACAACATTGTTCCACCGCCTGGGCCGCTGGAGCTTGGTGACCACCTTGGGCCAGGCGAGCTCAATCCCATTCCTGAGGCGCGGCTGGCTCTCCACCAGCTCGAACCACATCTCGAGAAGATTGATGCGATGAAAGATGGCGGGGTCCAGGGCCTCTGGCGGCAACTTCGACTGGTGGAGCCCTGCGGTGAGACAGCTTCCTGGTTTGCTGGTCCCCAGGGCCGCCCCTGCTGCTCTCCTGTGCTGGCTGAGCTCTGTCGGGGAGACCCCGTGGCCCTCGAGTCCCCAATGGAGCTGTGGCTGAGCCCCTGCACGGTATAGACGATGAGCACTCTTGGTCACCCTCAGGAGCCTCTTACTGTTCTTGTGCCTCTTGAACCCAAGACGCTGCCGAGCCCTGCGAACCTTTAGGTACCTGCGCTTGCCTACCGTGGAGTCCAACCCGAGGTCCCTGGTGCCCAGCTTGGTCTGCAGGGGGATCCCGTGGAGCTTGCAGGAGTCCTGAACCTGGTTCCTGATGCCATTGTCATTCGACAGGAGCGCCGACTTCGGAGATAACCTGCACCCAAGATCTACGAGCCCTGCTTTGATAAACTTCATAGCCTCGGGGAAGGACTGGAGCAGGGATGTGGTCGAGCCGACCATGCGGGCCCGCAGGTCGTCCACCCAGGTCCTGAGGGTGAGACGGCTGAACCTGAGATGCGCCTGATGGAGGAGGTCGTGCAAAAGAACTCGCGTCCAAGCCACGCTTTGGCCGCATCCTGCTAGAACACTGCGCTGGGGAATGATCGGCTGGCTGACCCCCATCTCCGTGGTGAGATACCGAACGGCGAGGTGGGTCATGATCCCCAAACTTAGACAGATACTTGGGTACCCCATTTCGTTGGCTTTCGCCGCTAGCACGTGGGTGAGGATGGTGTCATAGAATTTCTCTAAATCCAAGAGCCCTTCGACAACCTTGATCTGAAGTTCTGTCCCCACCTCCGCAAAAAGCTCTGAAACGATGCCTGCGCGCAGACAGCTGGATCCTTTGATTGCTGCGTCCCAGTGTCCTGCCTTGGCCGCCTCCCACTTGCCGATCTCCCCCCTCCTCATCCTCATGAGCAGCCTGTAGAGCGAGGTAGTGAGCGTGATCGGCCTATCCGCCGTCACGGTCTTCGGCTTGAGTGCTACGAGGTTCCCTAAGCACTGGGCGGGCATCGACTGCTTCTCTTCGATGGTGTTTAGCATGCTCGTGAGCTCGACGCGCCCTGGGCCTGGGAGTCGAGCGAAGTCTCGAACAGCCACTGGTCCATGCCTGTGGCTGAGTGTCCTGGGAACGATCTGATGGCCTTCAGAACCTCCTCCTCCGTCCAGGGGGCCTCCAGAGCCTTGTCCCCCATCGCCTCCTCCCGTATCTCCTGGATCCACGGGGCCGAGATGGGGTTCTTGGTCTGGATCTTCCGTGGGTTCCAGTACTGCTGCCAGAAATCGCTTTTTGCCTCAAGGATGTCGCCGGGGTCCATGAGGACCTCTTCTTCCAGGACCAGGTTGTCTGCCTCTTCGGGGTTGACCTCTACTTCCATCTCTCTGGTGAAGGCGTGGGCGGCTCCACCCCCTCGCTTGATGCTGGTCTCCAACCAGTCCGCAAAACCGTCCTGGGCCTGCTTCAGCGCGCGGGTCTCGTAAAACTGCACTTGCTGCTCTAGCAGGTCGTGCAAAGGGAAAGGCTCGCTGGACCTCTCCTTCAGGCTGTGCCAGAGCGCCCACTGCTGGTCATCCGCGAGGTTAGAGTCCCAATTTAGGTTGACGACGGTAGCCTCGATAAGCCTCTGGAGCCTGCGATGGCTGGGGCCTGTGGGGTCACGCTTCCTGGCAAGATCCCGTTCCCGAACTCTCTGCTGGATGGTACTCCACCTTCTACTTTCTGGCCCCCCCCCTTGGTTCTGGAGGGTTGGGCTTGAAGGCCGCCCGCTTCTCCAGGCGAAAGGGCTGGGCCCGCGTTGGCCCTCCGAGTTCAGGAACTGAGCACCACCACTCCAGGGCCTGCGAGAGGACGGCAAACCTATGAGTGAGGGTCTCGTCGACATGCTCTGGTGCGACAGGATGAAGGACCTCTGGAGCCTTGGGGAACTTCTGGAGTGCCAAGACCTGGAGCTCGTCCCACGGCCACGGGGCCGCACCTGGGACGTTGACATCTGGGGCCTCCTCGGGGTACGTGCTGTGCTTGCTGAGAACTTCTACTTGCAGTTCTCCTCGTAACCCAAGATGTGGCCTCCATGGACTTGTGCGATCTAGGGTGACCTGCAGGAGCCTACCTAGCTTCTCAAACACCACGTAAAAGTCAATCACCCGCCCGTTGCAGGTGGAGTCTACCTTCGGCTCGATGGGGACCCCACCTATGGTCTTCACCCAGAGGCCCCCCTCCATGAGCTCCTTCCCTGTCATGCTCCAGTCCCCCCCCGATGATAAAGGGCAACTTGTGGGCTCTGAGGAAGGTGGCGATCTGGCTGGTCACTTGCGTATTGTACTCGTTATACCCTGCATCACTTTGAAGATATGTTGAAACCAAAATCAGGCTATGCCCTCGGAGACGGAGGTGGCAGGCTGTCCACCCTTGTCCTCCGTAGAGGGGCTGGTCACGTCCTTTTGCCCCCATGATGCGGGCGTGGGAGCAGAGGCTGCGCAAGACGAAAAGGCCTACCCCTCCATGTGAACCCGTCGCTGAGGTCCTGACAGCTGGGCAGACGTAGGACCTGTACCCCTGCTTCTTCATGAATTTATGCACGTCACGCACTTTGTCTCGTTGAACGTGCATCTCACTAAACATAGTGACATGCGGCCGCGCAAAATCGCTGGACTGAACGTAGTCCCTGGCCTTCTTGTGCCAGCTAGTGATGTTGGCAAGATACAGCATGAGAGGCCCCCCTCCTTGTTCTCCCCTCCCATCCTGGTCATCCTGGCGTCCTGCATCTCCCATGGCACTGACACTGGCAACGGACGGGTCAAAATTGACAAGGTCACTCTCACTGCTGTCGCTGAGGCTAAAGATGTCATCCGACTGGCTGATGACGAGACTAGTGAAACTCCCTATCGACTGGTCGTTGGTGAAAATATGCTGTGTCCCATCTGCGGGGGGGCTGCTGGGCGCGTCCGTGCGCCCTGCTGGTGGCCCGGGGAGACGGTCAGTCCCTCTGGCTCCCGCGTGCAGCCCCCCCACGGCCCCTGGGCTCACTGCGGCTGCGGTGGGGAACGGGCGACTTGTCGGTCTTGCGGCCACGCCTGCTCTCGTCATCCGCTCCTCCTGCTGCGTTGGCTGCTGTCCCGCCAGCGGCGCCCTGGCGCTTGGGCGGTGGCCGCTTCGGCGGTGGAGCCTTCCCCGCCTTGGTCGCCGCCTCGAGCTGCTGCACGAAAGCCTGGGCCTGCTCGGCGTCCTCCCCCTGCAGGCCGCTGACGGCGGCACGCAGCCCTGGCGGCAGCTCGGGGACGCTGGCCTTGGGCTGCTCGGCCGCGGGGGCCTCCTTGGGCTTCGCCTCCTGGTCCTCCTCCATGGCGTCCTCGGCCGCGGTGGCGGTGCCCCACTGGGCTGTGGCCTGCTGGCTGACCGCCTCGAACTGCTGCCGCGCCTCCTGTAACTCCATGGTTACCTTGGCACGGTCGTCCTTGGCGGCCTGGAGCTGGGTCTCTAACTCCTGCACGTGGATACCAAGCTCTGTGACTTTCTTCTCGTGCTGCCGCACTCGCTGGAGCGCTGCCACCGCGGCCACGGCGGGGGCGGGCTTCTTCTCCGTGACGAACGCTGCTGCTGACTGGGCTGCGGGCCCGAGCTCTTGCTTCTGGGCGTCACTGAGCACCCCAAGGATCGCTGTGAGGATGGACTTCATATCCTGGTCCTGCTGCGGCGCGCCCTTCTCGCTCACCTGACTGGCCTGGGTGCTTTTGTCGCCAGCGTCGGGAATGTGGAAGGGTTCTCCGCACTTGCACCAGACTTTCTTCTTGGCCTTGGAAGTGTACTGCCAGGCGCCGCAGGACGTGCAAACCACATATGGGCGGCAGATCTTGGGGCGTGACTGGGTCTGATTCCAAGTCCACCCCATCTGTGGGGCGAGCGTCTGGTGGACTTGGCGTTCAAAAAGGAAAGGTTTGGGCCCTAGCTCCTCGGACCTGACCGAGAAGGCAATGGCGCTTGAGCCCTCCTCCTCCTCCTCCTCCTTTTCCTTCTCCTCCGCCTCCTCCTCCTCCCTCCTCATCCCACTCCCCCTGCCCCTCGTCCTCTCCTTCCACCGCAGGCTCCCGCCCCTCCTCCAACACCTCATGCTCCACAGCATGTCATCCCTTCCCTCCCCCCTCCTCCTGCTCGGCCTCCTCCTCCTCCTTCTCCTCCTCCTCCTCCTCCTCCTCCTCTTCCTCCTGCTCCTCCGCATCATCCTCCTCATCCTCCGTATCCTCTTCCCCCGTCTCATCCTCATCATCCGTTTCCTGCTGCTCACCCGCACATCATCAGCAGCATCAGCATCACCATCAGCAGCAGCAGCATCATCACTAGTATCATCGTCATCAGCATCATCAGCATCATCAGCATCGTTATCATCAGCAGCAGCATCGTCATCAGCATCAGCATCATCAGCATCATCAGCATCGTCATCACCAACAGCATCATGTTCACCATCATCGGCAACAGCAACAGCAACAGCAACAGCTGCAGCAGCAACATCAATCAGTTTCAATATGGTCGCTCTTACCTGGTCGCGTGCCATTCAACCCGTATACCCCAAACCATCGGTATCCGCCCTTTTCCTCGATCTTACCCCCCTCGGGATATGTCTTATTTACCTGTCACGTGCGATTGATTGGTGCAGCCCCTGGAACTGGGAGGAGAGGACGGATGGAAGGGGAAGGGGGAAGGATGGAGCACGGGATTAGCAAGAGGGGGCTAGAAGCAGAAAACACGTAACACAAACAGGCGGGCCCATCGGGCGGGCAGACCCTAGCGGGCGGGTCGGAAAGGCAGGCCCAGGCGGCCAGGTCGAGCAGGCGGGTTGCTGAAGCGTGAATCCTACATGCATCGCGAGGAGAGGTCGAGCCGTAGCGCCATTCCCAAGTAAATCGTGAGAAAGGCCAACGCGAGAGCACGCGAATCCTAAGTGTCGACGGCGCGCCGTTTGAAAAAGCTGCGGGGAAACCTCGCGCGAGAGCGCGATTTCTGCACAACGTCTGAGTAAATCCCGCGCGAGAGTGCGAGTTTGGAACACATTGGGAGGAAGTATCACGCGGGAGCCGTTGTTGTAACTCGGCGGCCAGGGGCCCAATTTGGTGACCCCTCGCTTTCCCATATAAATAACACGGCGCCAGCCCTGGGAGGAGCAGTTTGATTGAAAAACACGAGGTGCCCTGGAGGGGGGAACCAACAATAATTAATATCGAGAACGAGAATTCAACACCACCAACAACAACTTCAATAACAGCCACAACAGCAACTACAACAACAACAGCAGCAGCAGCAACAGCAACAACAAGAACAGCCGCAACAACAGCAACAACAACAACAACCACCTCACCAACAACAACAACAACAACAACAACAACAACAACAACAACAATCATGTTGAGAGTGCTCGCTCTTATCTGCTCGAGTGTCGTTCAACGTGTATTTCCCAAACCCTCGATACCCGACCTCTTCGCCTTCGATTGTACCCCTCTGGGGGGCATCTCGTTTTTACCTGCAGGCCGGGCCCCCGCAAGCGGCGGGACGGCAGCGGACCGTCGGCCTGGCCAGCGGCAGCGCTGATCGGCGGCAACCCGACCCCAAGAGGGACGGACAGGGGCCAGACCCAGACGACGACGACGACGACGACGACGACGACGACGACGACGGCGGCGGCGGCGGCGGCGGCGGCGGCGGCGACGGCGATGGCGACGGCGACGGCGACGGCGACGGCGACGAGCGAAAGCGAGAGCGAGAGCGAGAGGGAGAGCGAGCGGGGCCGCGACGGGCTGGAAGGGGGCCACGAAGGGCGACAGCGGGGCCACGAAGGGCATGCGTATGGGGCCACGACGGGCGCGAACGAGCGGGCTCTTGGGCCGCAGAGGGCAAGGACGGGGCCACTGAGGGAAGCAACGGGGCCACGCAGGGCAGCGAGGGGGCCACGAAGGGCTGGCCACGAAGGGCAGCGAGGGGGCCACGAAGAGCTGCAACGGGGCCACGACGGGCAGCGAGGGGGCCACGAAGGGCTCCAACAAAGCCACGAAGGGCAGCGAGGGGGCCACGAAGGGCTGCAACGGGGCCACGACGGGATGCCACGGGGCCACGAAGGGCAGCGACGGGCGCCACGATGGGCTCAAACGAAGCCAAGAAGGGCAGCGAGGAGGCCACGAAGGGCTGCAAGGGGGCCACGACGAGCAGCAAGGGGGCCACGAAGGGATGCCACGGGGCCACGCAGGGCAGCGAGGGGGCCACGAAGGGCAGAAGGGGGTCCACGAAGGGCAGCGAGGGGGCCACGAATGGCAGCGAGGGGTCCGCGAAGGGCAGCGAGGGGGACACGAAGGGCTGCAGCGCAAGGCGCCACGATGGGCTCCAACGAAGCCACGAAGGGCAGCGAGGAGGCCACGAATGACTGCAACGGGGCCACGAAGGGCAGCGAGCATCGATTCCTAAGTAAACTGTGAGGGAGTCCTAAGCGTGAGCGCGAGTCCTGGGTGCCTAAGTGTCGGGAGAGCGGCGCTTGAGTAAATTGTAGGGAATTCCAGCGCAAGGGCGCGATTCTTGAGAAAATTGCAAGCAAGTCCCCAGCGAGAGCGCGACTCCAGAGGGCCGATAAAGCGATTCCTTAATACATTGTAAGGAAGTTCGGAAATCCCAAGCGAGAGCGCGATTCTGGAGTAAAATGCGAGGGAGTCTCAGGCGGGAGCGGGGGTCCTGGCTAAATTGTGAAGACGTCTCAGGCGGGAGCCGTGGTTGTTGTAATCGGGGGGGCAGGGGCTCAGTTTGAGCCTAATGACTGTCCCTGCTAATAAACAAGGTACGAGCCCCGGGGGAGGCACTTCAATTGAAACACAGAATGGTCACCGGCGGGGGGATCAACAATAATGATTCTTCAGCAGTGAGAATTCAACAATCATTTTAAGACTGTTCGCTCCTCTCTGCTCACGTGACATATCCCCAACCCTCGGTACCCGCCCTCGTCGTCTGCGATCGTACCCCCTTGGAGGTGTATCTTCCGTACCTGCCACGTGGATTTGATGCAGCCCCTAAAAACAGGAAAGAGAAGACGGATGGAAGGGGAAGGGATAAGGATGGAGCACGAGAGAAATTAGCAGGAGGGGGCAAGGAGCAGAAAACAAGCTGAAGTGTGGGCCCTGCATGAATCTCGAGAAAGTCTCGAGCGATAGCGCGATTCCCCAGTAAATCGTAAGAAGAGCCTAAGCGAGAACGTGATTCCAGACAGCCAAGGGAGCATCGTCTGAATACATTGCGAGGAAGTCCCACGCGAGAGCGCGAATCGTATACAAATTGTGAAGAAGTCCCGCGCGAGAGCGCGACTTGGGAATACATTGTGAGGAAGTATCAGGCGGGAGCCGTTGCTGTTGTTGTTGTAAACCGGGGGCGAGCAACCCAGTTTGAGCCGACTTCCCCTTATAAAAAAAACAGGGTGCGAGCACCGGGGGAAGCACTTCAATTGAAAAAATACAACGGTCATCGGAAAGGAGGGATCAACAATAGTTGTTCTTCTGCATGGGGTTTCAACAACTACAACAACGACGACGACGACAACGACGACATCAACACGAACAACAACAACAACCACAACAGTAACAACAACAACAACAACAACAACAACAACAACAACAACAACAATCATTTTACCCGAACGCTCAGTGTTCTCCCCAGTGCCAGGGTTTTCTTGCGACACCAGCCAATACCCCCACTTCGTGGGGGGGCCGTTCAAGCTCTACCAAATATCCAAACGACTCTTCGAGACCACCCACACCCAGCTTCCCGCCCTATGACGTTGGGACACTTCACTTCGTGGCGTGCGGACGACCCTGGCTACTACACTGGCGTGGGGTACACACCCACAGAGGTTGATCACATCTGTGACAAAATGTTTAAAAAGTGGTGTGTTTCCTATGAATCCGCAAGAGCGCGCGGAAGGACATTTTGACAATTTTTTCTTAAAAAAACCATTGGGTTTTTGATGTTTTTATGTTAAAATCGCTACGAAACCTAAGGTTTTGGAAGGATTTCGTCTTGCGAGCGCGAATGTCCACTTTACCTTATTTTTTGCAAGGGATTCTTGAAATTTGATCAACTAAGAACAAGAATTTTCATTTTCTATTGTTTTTTGCAAGGGAAAACGAGCGTCAACAAAAAACCGGATCCGGGGGTAATCCACTTTTCTGAAGCTTTCGCAGAAAAATGATGAAAATGTAGCTGCGGCCTAGGTTTTGGGCGGGGGGCGTGCACCAGGGGGTCCAACAATAATAATTCTTTAGAAGTAATAGTGTTCAACAACAATTACTAGCACACTGGGGACACTCCGTTCTCACCAGTGCCAGGGTTTTCATAGGAGGCGGGCAATACCCCCACTTTGTGGGGGGGCCGGTTCAAGCTCTACCAAATTTCCAAACGACTCTTCGCCACCACCCACACCCAGCTTCCCGCCCTATGACGTTCGGACACTTCACTTCGTGGCATGCGGACGACCGTGGCTACTATTCAGGGCCCCGCGGCCGACGACGACGGCGTGCGCGCGCGAAGAAAAAACGAATGTGTCCCGCATGGTATTATTTGACAGGGATGATGGCCCTGGCAGGTGCGCAACCGTTGTCGCAGAAGTTCGAAAAAGTTGCTCGCAAAAGCCCGTTTGACAGAAATGTTTAAAAAGTGTTGGGTTTCCTACGAATCCGCAAGAGCGCGCGGGATGAGATTTTGACATTTTTTGTTGAAAAACCATTGGTTTTTTGATGTTTTTATGTTAAAATCGCTCCGAACACTAAGTTTTGGAAGGATTTCGTCTTGCGCGCGCGAATGTCCACTTTACCTTATTTTTTGCAAGGGATTCTTGAAATTTGATTATATTAGAACAAGAAATGTCATTTTCTATTGTTTTTTGCAAGGGAAAGCGGATTACAACAAAACAACCGGATCCTGTACACACCCTCTTTTCTGAGGCTTCCTCACGAAAATGATGAAAATGTAGCTGCGGCCTAGGCGGCGCAGGGGGGGCGCGCACCAGGGGGCCCAACAATAATTATTCTTTAGAATAAATAATGTTCAACAACAACAACAACAACAACAACAACAACAACAACAACAACAATTACTAGCCGAACACTCCGTTCTCACCAGTGCCAGGGTTTTCATACGACGCCCGCCAATACCCCCACTTTGTGGGGGGGCCGGTTCAAGCTCTACCACATTTCCAAACGACTCTTCGCCACCACCCACACCCAGCTTCCCGCCCTATGACGTTCGGACACTTCACTTCGTGGCCTGCGGACGACCGTGGCTACTACACTGGCGCATGGGTACAGTGACTTGTTGTGGTAACATTTTCTGGACGCTAGCTTAGTATACGACTTTCCCCCTGTTCCAACACTGGACACCTATACTGGTTTTTGGAAAAACCATTGTTTTTTTTAGGATTCGGACAGCGCGCGCGGGTAGAAATTTTGAAAAGTCGTGCAGGTGTTTTTCGAGGACCTACGGTGCGATTCGTGTGATTTTATGATGCGCGGTGCTAAAATTCTTAAGAACCCAATGGTTTTTGGAGATTTCGGCGTGCGCGCGCGAAGAAAAAACGAATGTGTCCCGCATGGTATTATTTGACAGGGATGATGGCCCTGGCAGGTGCGCAACCGTTGTCGCAGAAGTTCGAAAAAGTTGCTCGCAAAAGCCCGTTTGACAGAAATGTTTAAAAAGTGTTGGGTTTCCTACGAATCCGCAAGAGCGCGCGGGATGAGATTTTGACATTTTTTTGTTGAAAAACCATTGGTTTTTTGATGTTTTTATGTTAAAATCGCTCCGAACACTAAGCTTTTGGAAGGATTTCGTCTTGCGCGCGCGAATGTCCACTTTACCTTATTTTTTGCAAGGGATTCTTGAAATTTGATTATATTAGAACAAGAAATGTCATTTTATAGTGTTTTTTGCAAGGGAAAACGGATTACAACAAAACAACCGGATCTTGATGACATCGTATTACCTGAGGCTTCCTCACGAAAATGATGAAAATGTAGCTGCGGCCTAGGCGGCGCAGGGGGGGCGCGCACCAGGGGGCCCAACAATAATTATTCTTTAGAATTAATAATGTTCAACAACAACAATACAACAATAATAGTAAGACTGTTCGCTCAGATCTGCTCGCGTGCCAGTCAACACCTGTATCCCAAACCCTCGATACCAGCCCTCTTCGTCTTCGATCGTACCCCCTTAGGGGCATATGTTTCTTACCTGCAACGTGGATGTCGTGCAGCTCCTAAGGCAGGGAGGGGAGGCGAGGACGGATGGAAGGACGGGACAAGGGGCAGGCGGGTTGCTGAAGCGCGCGTCTTGCATGAATCGCGAGGAGAGCTCGAGCGATAGCGCGATTCCCAAATCAATCGTGAGAGGTCCACCGCGAGAGCGTGATTCCTGAGTGTCGAGGGCGCGGCGTCTGAATACATTGCGAGGAAGTCCCACGCGAGAGCGCGATTCCTGCATACATTGTGAGGAAGTCCCGCGCGAGAGCGCGATTTGGTAATGAATGTGAGAACGTATCACGCGGTAGCCGTTGTTGTTGTAAACTAGAGGCCAAGGGCCAAATTTGGTGACCCCTCGCTTTCCCTTGTAAAAAACAGGGTGTGAACCGCAGGGGAAACAGCTCAACTGAAAAAAAAAACACCATGTGCCCTGGAGGAGGGGGACTAACAAAATCATTCTCTAAACATAGGAATTCAACCATCATTTTAAGACTGGTCGCTCCTATCTGCTTGCGTGCCATTCAACACGAATATCCCAAACCAAACCCTCGGTACCCGCCCTCATCGTCTTCGATCGTACCCCCTTGGGGGTATATCTTCCTTGCTTGCCACGTGCATGTGATGCAGCCCTTAGAACAGGGGAAGAGAGGACGGATGGAAAGGGGAGGGAGACGGGTGGAGCACAAGAGTAAAGTTAGCAATTGGGGGGGGGCTAGAAGCAGAAAGCACGTGGTAGAACCAGACGGGCAGATCGGGCGGGTCGGAAAGGCAGGCCCAGGCGGCCAGGTCGAGCAGGCGCGTTGCTGAAGCGTGAACCCTACATGAATCGCGAGGAAGTCTCCAACGATAGCGCGATTCACAAGAAAATCGTGAGAAAAGCCAACGCGAGAGCATGATTCCTGAATGTCGTGGGCGTGGTGTTTGAATAAATTGCGAGGTCCCACGCGAGAGCGCGAGTCCTGCACACAGTGTGAGGAGGTCCACCCGCCCTCTCTTCCCTTGTTCCAGGGGCTGCACTACAAGCACGTGGCAGGTAAGGAAGATATACATCCAAGGGGGGATGGTCGGAGACGACGAGGGCGGGTACCGAGGGTTGGGGAAATACATATGTATTGGCACGTGAGCAGATGGGAGCAAACAGTCTTTAAAAAAGTGTTGGTGCTGCTGTTGCAAACTGGGGGCCTGTGGCCCAGTCTGAGACTCAAGACTTTCTCCTGTAAAAAGGAATGCAGTCACTGGGAGGAGCACTTCAATCGAAAAGACATAAGGTGCACTAGAAGAGGTAATGAACAATATTCTGGAGATATGATAATCCACGAGAACAAACACATGAGCGTCATCATCGTCCTCATCCTCGTCCTCAGCATCATCGCCATCGTCAGCGCAATCATCATTACCATCATCAGCATCACCATCATCAGCAGCATTATCATCATCCCCACCGGCATCATCCATCAACGCCAGCATTAGCATGATCGTCGTCGTCACCACCAGCATCAGCATGAGCATGAGCATGAGGATCAGCGTCAGCATCATCATCGTCATCATCATTACCATCATCAACATCACCACCAGCTTGATCACCATCATTGTCAGCAGCAGCAAAATCATCATGATACTCATCAGCAGCAACATCGACATCGTCATAGTCATCGTCATCGTGATCGTCGTCATCATGATCATGATCATTACCATACTCGCCATCATCATCATCAGCAGCATCATCTCACCATCATCATCATCATCATCATCATCTGCAGCAGTAGCATCATCCTCATCATCATCATCAACATCATCATCCGCATCATGATCAACATCGTCGTTGTCATCGTCGTCATCTTCATCGTCCTCAGCATCAAACGCATCATCGTCGTAATCAGCATCATCATCAGCAGCAGCAGTAGCAACATCATGAGCATGATCAGCATCATCATCAGCAGCATCGTATCATCATCAGCAGCTTCATCAGCATCGTTATCATCATCAACAACAGCATCATCATCATCATAACCAGCATCAGCATAGTCATCAGCATCATAATCATCAGCCTCATCATAAGCATCATCACCATAAGCATCATCATCATCATCATCATCAACAGCATCATCATCAACAGCACCATCATCGCCATCTTCATCAGCATAACCGTCTCCTTCTCCAGCCGAATCATCATCCGCAACCCAATCCTCAGCATCGTCGTCCTCGTCCTCGTCCTCGGCATGGCCATCAGAATCACCCTCATCGTCAGCATGTTCATCGTCCTGCTCGTCATCGACATCATCGTCATCACCACCATAATCGTTATCAGCATCGACAGTAGCATTAGCATAATCTTCAAAATCATCAGCAGCAGCCGCCTCAGCAGCAGCAACATCATCAGACTCATCAGCATCAGCAGCATCGTCGTCACCAGCAGCATCATCAGCATCAGCATCATCATCATCATCGGCAGCAGCATCATCGTCACCATCATCAGCATCATCATCCTCATCAGTAGCATGAGCAGCATCATCATCATCATCGTCGTCATCATCGACAGCATCAGCATCAGCATCATCAGCGTCCGCATCATCATCCTCATCAGCAGCATCATCGCCAGCATCATCATCATAATCAGCATCGTCGTAGACGTCGTCATCGTCTCAGTCACCATCGGCATCATCATCGTCATCATCAGCATCACCATCATCGTCATATTGAACAGCATCATCATCAGCAGAATCGTAACCATCATCGTAGCGGTCATAGACATAGTCATCATCAGCAAGATCAAAATCCGCATGATCATCACCACCATCGTCAGTCATCAGCACCATCAGCACCACGATCGGCATCATCAACAGCATCTTGATAAAAATCATATGCAGAAACATCATCATCGTTATCATCAGCATCGGCATCATCATCAGCGGCAAAATCAGCATCGCCGTCATCAGCATCAGCATCATCATCCTCATCGGCATCATCATCATCAGCATCATAAGCATTAACATAACCATACTCATCATCATCATCATCATCATCATCATCATCATCATCACGGCATCAGCATCATCATGAACATGATCGTCAGCGCAATCAGCATCATCGCAAGCGCCAGCACCAGCAGCATCATCATCCGTAGCATCATGACCAGCATTGTCATTATCATCATCATCATCATCATCAGCAGCAGCATCATCATCGTCATCTTCGGCATCTTCGGCATCAGCATCAGCATCATCATCGTCATCGCCAGCGTCATCATCGTCATCAGAATCGTCATCAGCATCATCATCATCATCGTCTTCATTCTCATTCGTAATCATCATCCGTATCCTCCCCTTCCTCCTCATCCTCCTCATCCTCCGCCTCGTCCTCGTGCTCGTCCTCCTCCTCCACCTTCACCTCCTTCTGCTCCTCCTCTTCCTCCTCCTCCTTCTCCTCTGCCGCATCCCCCGCCCGCCCAGGAGAGACCCCAGCCTGCGCTGGCGGGTTGGCGCGAGGCCGCCTGAGCGCGCGGGGTCCGTGAAGGGAAGAAGGGATGGTGGAGGGGGGGGGAGAGAGGGAGAGGTTGACGAGAGAGGGGGGACAGGGAGGAGAAGCACGAAGAGGAGAACAGGGAGGATCAGGAGGAGGAGGAAGTGGAGGACAAAGACGATGAGGAGGGAGCGGAGGAGATGGCGGAGACGGATAAGGAGCAAGGAGAATGAATCTGCGGAGACGGAGGAGCGAGGCAGGGGAAAGGGCTGGAGCAAGAGAGAACAGAAGGAAGGGAAGGAAGAAGGAGGAGTGGCCAATGTAAACCCAAGAAACATCAACGATCTTGCAATAAACCGTCCATTCAAGTTCCCTCTTCACGAGTCCCTACCATGATGTATGGTCATTGCGAGGAGTGTCCAATTGGAAGACGACCGCCTGAGAATCCACCATCGTTCCAGGAAACCCTTCTCTGGAACTTCAGCACCACGAATCAACGTGACTGCTTCGTCCTCACAATACACAATCGTACCAGAACGCAGTTCCTGGGATGTCAACGAACCCTTGAATTAGCTATAGCTGTCAATACGAATATGGAAAATGCACGGCGCTAAGGCGAGAGCCACACTCTGAAAAGGAGCGGCCCTCCATGCTTTACACTGTTGACACGAATGAACGCGGCGCTAAAACGAGATCCACTGTTTGAAGACCACCCGCCCGACTGCTGCAAACGTTTGAAACGAACGTGCGCGGCACTTAAAGAAGACCCACAATGTGAAAACCACCCGCCCTTCATCCGTGACACTGTTGCAGATGTCAAGCTTCGGGGTGACAAATCAAGAGGAAGTCTCAGGCGAAGCGCCCGGCCCGCCCTATCAATATGCCTGGGGGTGCGAGTGGAGATGTTAGTTATCAGGAAAGGGGATGGAGGGCGCCTGGGGCGATGATCATCGCGCGATTTGGGGAGGCGCGCCAAGTTTGGTGCACGCCGAAGGGCTTGTATCTCGTTTGGGAGTGGGCAGGCCTCGCCTGCTACCGTGTTGTGAAATCTAGTAGCCACCCACCTTCCCTGTCTCTTTGAGAGGAGCACGATCGGAACGAGTACAAATTCTGAAAGCTAGGGGTCAAAGGGGTACTAATCAGTCGCCCGCTGCTAGCGACTAAGATATCAATCATTCGCGTTTGACGTTGGCGGCATCTACATCTAAGCCTAGTTACGAACCCAGTTCGCATTGGCATGGAACTCCTCGGCAATACACCGAGATCTCAAAGTGTGGGACCAAGGAAACCTAATTCAACAGGCAACGCCTGTGAGGATGCGGCAAGGCCTCAACTCATTTACGGAACCATTCGCTACAAGCGAGAACAACTGAATATAGAAGGAAGCGGTGCATACAGCTCTAAGGCAGTGCCAAAGATGGCAACTGCTACGACGTGTCCCATCCTGCTCGGCCGAGGCTCTGACCATCATAAGCATCGTCATCACCATCACCATCACTATCGTCATCACCATCATCAGCATCAGCATCAACATCAGCATCCTCAACCTCGTCATCATCATCATCATCATCATCATTAGGATCATCATCAGCAGCATCATCATTACCAGCATCATCATGATCAACGACAGCAACACCAACATAAGCATCATCATCATCATCAGCATCATCATCACCCTCATCCTCATCCTCATCATCATCCTCATCGCCCTCATCCCCCTCTTCGGCATCGTCCGGCAGATTCACCCTCAAACGAGTTGACGTCGTCGTCCTCATCCTCCACCCCCCGCCTCATCGACCTCGTCAACCAGCCTCATCGACCTCCTCGTCCTGATCGAAATCACCGTCTCCATCCTCACCGTCCTCATCCGTCCCCTCCCTCCTCCTCGCTCCTCGTCGGGACGAGGGCGACGGGGCGCGGGAAGGCCGAGAGGAGGGGGGAGGGCCCAGGGGGGGGGGGGCCGAGGCAGACGGCCAGCCAGCCAACGACGGGCACACCGCGGGCGAGAGAGCCCTGGGCGACCGACACCCTCCGGCCTCCTCCTCACCCTGGGCCTCCTCCTCCGCCCTCCTCCCCCTCCTCCACCTCCTCCCCGGCCTACTTCTTCTGGCCCAGCCCTCCTCCCCTCCCCACCTCGCCTTCCATGCCCTCCTTCTCTTCTCTTCTCTCATCCCCTTCTTTCGTCACTTCCTTCCCATCTCCCATCCATCCATCCATCCACCCACCCATCCATCCATCCATCCACTCCACTCTGCCCCTGGACGTCAATCACTACATCCCCCTTCCAATGCTGCTGCTCTCCCACCACCCCGCCCCTCCCTCCTGTGTCCTGTGCCCTCACCCATCCTTCCACCTCCGCCCTGGACTCAGAGGAGGGAGGGCTGAACCCTGCTCCGGGGAAGACCCCGTGCCGAACCCACGCCAGACCGGCCATGAGATGGGGAGCAGAGCAGCGGCGTGGCCTCACGGGCCGCCCGGCAGCGGGAGCGAGGGCCGCACGCTATCCTCCAACGGCGCCCCGCCCTCGCTCCCTTCGCGTGGCTCGCCGCACGTCGCGCTCCGCGCGCTGCGCGAGGCGCACACAGCGCGGCCACCCGCGCGCCCCCGCGCCGCCCCCCCGGAGCAGCGCGGCAGCCTCCCGGCCCGGACCGCGCGGCGCGAGGCGCGGCTAGCCCTCCCCCGCCCCACCGACCAGCCACAACCGGGGGAGCTGTGGTCCCTACCCCCGTGGGGGAACCCATCGCATCGGCGGTCCGCGGGGCGCGCCGGCTCAAGCTGCACCGTCGCCCGCGCGTCGGTCGCGCGCCGCGCTGGAGCCGGGGCAGAGCCCTCCCTGGGTCGGGAGCGGACCGAGGCGGGCCCGTGCAGGGAGGGCCGGCAGAGAGCAGGAGACCGTGCGGTTGGACAGGCCCACGCGTCGCAGCGTCGCGCAGACTGCCCACCCCGTCCGTTGAACAGGAACGGACCGTCCATGTATTCCTGTAGGCCTACCATGAAAGATTTTTAGAACGGAAGAACGTAATTACTGAGAACCGAATCCGTTCTCTTAGAACACACAGCCGACGCATGAAGGCATATCAGCCAGAGATGCTCTTAGAACACATCGAACAAACCACAGAAGGTTCTTAGAACATTCTGCGGTGGGCCTATTGGGGAGACCAACGAGGTACCGATACCCCTACTCCCTCGGCCTCTCAGGGGGTGCGTTCTGACCAGAGCTCCGAGGCGAATCCCACGGTGGCGACGAGTGCCTCCCAGGAAATCAGAAAAGGCGAAACGAGGGAAGGGTAGCAGTATAGGTACCTTTTGAACATGACATATGAACTTTTGGCGCTCCGCGCGGATTTCTTGGATCTGCGCTGGAACCCCCATCCCTGGCGCGCGGCGCGCGCCAGGGGCGGCGCCAGAGGCGCCGCTGGGGGGCCCAGCGCGGAACCAAATAATCCGCGCGGAGCGCCAAAAGCTTCTGTTTATGAGCAGGTTTCTTCTTCGATATGAGCATACCAGGACGCCTCGCCACTGCTCGAGTCCGCCCGCCCGCCCCTGGCGAGGCCGCCTTGGCGGCGGGGGTCGCGCTGGCCGGCGCAGCAGGCGGGGGCTCCGTGGGCGTCTCGTCGCTGCCTGCCGCCAGGGGAGGGATGGCGGAGGCGCGCGCTAGGCGCTGTCCTTGCAGCTAGCGCAACATATCCTTCCCTGTCATTGCTCTTCCAGCATGCACAACAGATCCTACCCTGTTGCTTCTTTCCTTGCTGTTCGCTCTCTCTTTCTCTCTTCCTCTGTCTCTGCTCCATAGTCATTGTGGTTCAATGTCTTGCGCTCCCCTGCGAACACACACGATAAGGCCGGTTCGCGGCCAGCTTCGGTGCTCTCTGTGCAGACAGCTCGACCCGAGGAGATTGCCAACACCCTCAAGCAGCTGGGCAGTTGCAGCGAGCCATGCGTGGTAGCGCTCAAGCAGAACCTTGCCCAGGGAGCGGGACCGCATACGCGAGCAGCTGGTGGCACACAAGCCGTACTCGGCCCAGGTGCACCACTTTACGTCGCAGGTTGATGGCTTGGCCAAGCAGCGCCACTCCCACGAGGCGAAGCTGGCGGACCTCGAGCAAAAGACGATTGAGATCAAGGATCCGATTGCCAACGAGCGCTGCAGCAGCAGCGCAGGCAGGCGTCGGCTCAGGCTCCACAGCCGGCAGCCGGCACGGCCTCGCTCGATTCCGTGGTGCCCGCGCCGGGCATGCCCATCGGCAAGCTGGGGGAGTTTCTCACGTCTAGGGGGCCACATGCGAACCCTACCCCTACCCCCCACGATTTCTGAGGGGGAGGGTGGGGGTTTGCTTGGCTTGGGAGCTCCCGAACGAAGTGAACCCCAGCCTCCCCCTCAGAAATCGTGGGGGGGTAGGGGGCAGGGTTCGCACGTGGCCCCCTAGACGTCAAAGAGAGCGGACGACGCCCTCGCCACAAAACGCCACGTGCTGCTCTGACGCGCTCGGGAAGCTGCAGGCGCAGACGGAGGCCAGCGCGGCGGTGGAGGCTCAGAAGCAGACGACTCCGAGCGGCAAGCCACCCGACAAGCCACCGTCAGCGTGGGCAGTCCCGGGGGGGCGAGGCCGCCCAATCCGAGGCGAAGGCCACGCCAGTCCCCATGGACACAGACGGCATGGAGGAGGTGCGCCAGCGTTATCGTGATGCCACTGGCGAACCACCAGAAGAAAAAAACGTCGCGCGAGAAGCAGTCAAGCGATACGTCGAGGCTGCTGACAAGCACGCTGACAGGCGTGGCAAAGGTACTGGATCTGGACATAAGATGGGTTGGGTCACAGCCGACTTCTGCCTGGAGAAGTGCTTGCAGTACCTCCTCACCACGTGGAGCCCGATGCGGCTAACAAAAATGCATGGTCAGGATCTTCGAAGTGATGATAGTGAAATAAAGTTTGGCAGGCAACACCACGCCAGCGACGGCGACGTGCGCATGCCCATCCGCAAGGTCGGCCACCAAGTCGGCGAGATTCACTACAACGAATACACCGATGGTAACAACGTGTACATTGAAAGCTCCAGCCGCGAGGGCACGTTTGGCAGCCCCGATGACCTGTCGTACGAGGCGACGGGCTTGGGGCTGGCACGTTGTTCTTGAGTTGTGCTGTTTCGCGGTGCGTTCTACGGCGACATGGGTAACACAACAAGTGGCACCAGCAGTGCAATCGAGCTTGGGCCCCACACGATCACTGGGACGCGAGATGCAGAGAGTCTACTCTACTGTCACGGCAAATGTGCCCTCCCATGGGCCTCCCAGTGGCTCATCAAAGATGTGGTGGAGCTGGTCGTGCATTTTCTATATACAGCAGCACCGCGCTGAGGCTTCGCGACCAGAGGGGTCCAGCACCAACCAGCTAGGGCAGGTTTGGTGGAGTTTGGGCAGCTGCGCCACCGTCGGACACTGGAGGAACCTTTGGAGGATTGGCGATACTTGCAGCATCCAGGATAAGAGTCACGCTGGCGCCAGGGCAGAAGGGGCCTGAGCTTGTCCCAGGACGCGCCCTAGCAGCAAATGCGCATTGGGGACCCAAAGGTGGAATAGCGATGCTGCCCATATATATATATATATATATACATACATACATACATACATACATACATACATACATACATACATACATACATATATATATATACACGCATACCTAATTATACATATATGATAGCGAAGGACTCGCGGATAGGAGTTGCGAGATCCTCAAAGAGGTGGCGAGCTATGTTTGCAGGCCAAGCTCAACGCTACGCAGCAACAACGGATTACCGCTAAAGATCGGAGTATGGATGCGAGTAGGCTAAAAGCGTATTTCAACCCAGTGGTTGGCGTCCTGGTGCACCCAGGCTGCCCACTGCCGTCGAAGCATGGCACCATGCTGCACTACGTGTGCATGTCATCGGCACTTGGCCTCACAGTGGATACCTGTGCGCCGCATGAAGATGCAGACCGCTTTACTCGCTTACCTGTATCGGGCGTTGACAGAACTGGGTTTAGTGGGACAGGGTTTAGTGATGTGTAGGGGGACGCCCCCCCGCCCCGTTCCACTAACCGGAACTGCCGTCACCCGGAAAAAACACCAGCTACGGCAGACCCGGTCTAGTGATTCTGGCCCATTTAGGGGCTCCAGGGCCCTACCACTAATACGGTACCCTTACCTGGGGTCCTGGCTATACCCGACTGTACGTGCCCACCTACACCAGGACGACAACGAGATGTGGGTGCGGGCTCCTGTGTGGCCTGCTCCTCTCGGACATGATCCCACGACCTGGATGTGCCAGGTATCCGCCGCATCGGGCATTGAATGTGGCAAGGAGCATGATCCAGGAGGCAAGCGACAGCACAACTTTAGCACTTGCCTGGGACGCGGGCGTAGTGGACGAACTTTTGGACAGGCATGACGCGGCGGGAGGAGACCGAGCAATGTGCCAGGGACGTGCAGGACAGCCCAGAGGGAAACGGCAGAAGGTCACAGCTCCAGAGGAGAAGCCCACGAAGCGAATTCAGGCGCACAAGTTGCTCGGGAGGTGGCTTCGCCACACAAGGTCAATGAAGTTGAGGACGATTTTGTGTGGCACGAATACAATAAGAGGTGAAAATTGATTTCTCAAGAAGGTTCCCCGAGCACACGCTGCAAGTCAGTATGCTGTCGGACTCGGCGTCGGGAGAGTAGGCGCGAGCGCTGTCTACCTCTGGCGCGTGCAAGCAGGACATGGCGCTGTGCGCTGGTTTGACTAATGTTGCCAAGGAAATGACAAATCTTGATGATGCCGAGCAGCAGGCGTTGTCAGACTTGCTTGCGTTCTTCTGCAAGGCGAGCTTCTTGGATTGCGTTCAGCGGACACTGGACAAGATCGAACGAGGCATCGAGGCGATTGGGCAATTCAGTGCTGCTAAGTGGGCGGACTGGGCCAAGAAGTCCATCGTCCTCCTCCTCCTTCTCCGCCTCCTCCTCCGCCTCCTCCTAAGTCGGGGAAGGAGCGAAACAGGCACAACGCTTCACGAAGGTGCGAGACCTGCGGGGAGGTGACCGAGTTCACCCAGCGTCGGCGGCCGTTGCGAATGTCAGACGCTTGCACGGATGCACGGGCTGAGATACGGGCGGAGCTGCCAGAGCTTCGGCTTCGGGATGTGCGAAGAGTAGAACGCAAATTCCCAAGTTTTGCGGCCGTTGGACATGTGAATATGCATCCGAAGGCCCTCGACGTCGTATCCGACTGTGGACCAACCCAACCCGAAGACCTGAATTTCGGGTTGGGGGGGTACGGGTTCCACATGTGTTTTTTCTATATGTCCCGACCCCTCCACCACAATGGGAATGGAGGGGCAAATTGGGGCCTTCGGGGTTGGGGTGGTTTGGTGGGTGGTGATAATGTTGCCACAGCGATGTGAAAAATTGTGTACGCGGCCCGATGGCAGGTTGCAAACACGAATGGCAAGATTGCCCAATTCAAATGGAGGGCCCATATTGGTGGCTCAAGCTGATACTATCGTGAGAATATGGAGTAGACTGAGCAGGCCCACTTCCAGGCAATGGAAGATGGAACACCATAACACGTCGCTCTGGGGAGCCAGACCAGGGGCCACCTCGGCCGACTCAGCTGTCTCCCACAACTTGAAATCGGAGGTTGCGCCGCTCCAAGGCAAGATATCAGTGACGGCACCCAAAGACATGTACAAGTGCTTCGAGGCGATACAGCTTGACAGACTGGTGGACCCGCCGCACGCGTTTCGGTGCCCAATGATGCTGATATGGCCTTTATTGGCCAACTATCAAGCCCCGATGATTGTGCGAGCTAGGGATGCACCATCATACTATGACACCACCAACCAAGGCGCCTTTTCAGGATGCTCGAATGCGTCGACGATGGTCCATTTACTTCTACATCGCGTACGACAACAACTACAACGTACATACGCTTCGGTCATTCCGAGAATTACTACGGAGGATGCTGGTTCTCAATGGGTAGGGAAGAACTCCAGAAAGTCGCAGGTGCTGTTTGAGGCAGTGCGGTGGTTCACGCTGCAGGTTCTTGAGCTGGGACTCATCATGCAAGCATCGAAAAAAAGATGTGTTGCGACGACATACCCTGCCAGAAGGAAAGTGGCTGGCATGGCGAGAAGGATGAAGGTGAGCAATTATACACATATGCGCATTCTTGGGCATGAGCTTAGTGGTAGTAGAGTCAGGTGCATTGTGGAAGGAAAGCGGATGTCAAACCTCATGGTGGAAAACCAAAAATGCGAACACTCGTACGAGGAGCTCCACAAAATGTAAGGCGACTATGGCGCACAGGTTTGCTAGCAGCTGCTGCATATGGCTCCCGAGTCAGCGCTACCACTGACGCCACCCTCAACACTTTGAGGAGCAGTGCCAGCATCTTGGCAGAAGCCAGGGGACACTGTTTGGTCACGGCGTGGCTGCGCAAACAAGCTGACGAACAGTAGGACCCCATTTTCGACGTGACGGCGCCGATTGTTGTGAGGTACGCTGCCACGGTCTGGGAAAGCCTGCGTACCTGGCAATGGTCAGCAAGCTCGGTGACCAGCCAACCTGGGCGAAATGCTTGGGGCCAATGATTGCATTGTACCTGTCACTTTTGAGAGTAGGGTGGAGGCTAGCAGCAGCGCATGTGATGGTCGATGATCTTGGGATGGAGATTTCGATGCTTACCACGCCTCCTATGGTACTCAAGCAGATCCTGGTGGAATCGATTGGGAGATGGCAAGTTGAACGCATAGGGCGGGTTCGTGCGGCGTCGGTGCGCGCAAAGGCTTTTGACACCGCGTCGATCGTTCAACCTTGAAACGATCGCGCCACCGATCGTTCCAGGTTGAATTCCGTCGGGTCCAGCGGCGTCACCGTGTCCCGCGGTGCTTCCGCGTCGCATGAACGCCTTCGCGGCGTCGCCGGCGCGCCAACGCCGCATGAACCTACCGCATGGAGTCATGTCCCTGAGGCGTTCGGGCGCAAACCGACATGGAGACGTGGACTACGAGCTGCTAACCCCATGCTCACGATAATAAACACTAGGGGATAATAAAGTTCGGGGTTCAGGGGGAGATAATCAAAGTAGCCCACCACACCTCAGCATAATCTCGAAGTAAGAGATGATCAAGAGGAGACCAAACCGAGCACGTTTTGAGACATCCTTGGCGTTTAGTCTTCATTACAATATCCTCAACAATGGCTTATCTCGCTGGAGACATCCTCGACAAATCCCTTGTTTCGCTTGAGACATCCACAAACTATTGCTTATTTCGCTTGAGACACCGTCAAACTATTGCTTATTTCGCTTGAGACATCCTCGAAATAATTGTGTTTTCGCTTGAAACATCATCAAACTATTGCTGATTTCGCCTGAACATCCTGAAACTATTGCGTATTTCGCTTGAGACATCCTGAAACTATTGCTTATTTCGCTTGAGACACCGTCAAACTATTGCTTATTTCGCTTGAGACATCCTCGAAATAATTGTGTTTTTTTATTCTCGAAGGTCTCATTGTCTGGTTCTGCTCTCTGAGCAGCCATCTGCTTGAGCAGCTCTGCTTCAGCAGCTCACCTTGAGCAGAGAGAGATAGTGAGAGAAAGAGGAGAGAGGGAGGGAGAGAGAGAGAGAGAGAGAGCGGTGAGACTCTCTCTCTCTCTCTCTCTCTCCCGCCGTGCGCTCCTCTGAGGTTTATTATCGTCGGCAGATTTTTATCATCGGCTGAGGTTTATTATCGTCGGCAGTTTTTTATCATCGGCAGCGGTCAATCGCAACTCCTGAGCTCTCCCGGAAGACGGCGGCACGCAAATGATACGCATGTTTTGAAAAACTTCATTTTGAAGAAAAACAACTTTTTAAATTGCGAATTCCATTGTAATCCTTTCAAAATTGCGAAATCGAGCCGTCAGGCGCTTGAATGCCACATTGCGTTCGAGATTTATGCACGCGACGCATTTATGAGAAATTTGCGTCGCACGCGCTTTCGCCCGAATATCGAACGCAGTGTGGCATTCAGGCGCGTGCGGGCTCGAATTCGCAATTTCGAAAGGATTTCAATGGAATTCGCAACCAAATATAATATGTTTTGTCAAAATAAGGTTTTTTTTTAAAATAAAAAATAAAAAATAATATATTTTTTTTTTTTTTAAAAAAAAAAAAAAAAAAAAAAAAAAAAAAAAAAAAAAAAAATGCGTGTCATGAGAAAATGTCGTCGCACACGCTTTCGCCTAAATCTCGAACGCAGTGCGGCATTCAAGCGCCTGACGGCTCGATTTCGCAAAGTCGAAAAGATTCCAATGGAATTCGCAATTAAATAAAATATATATATTTTCAAAATGAAGTTTTTCAAAAACATGCGTATCATTTGCGTGCCGCCGTGTTCCCGGAGAGCTCAGGAGTTGCTATCGACCACTGCCGATGACAAAAAACTGCCGACGATAATAAACCTCAAGAGGTTGTGCTGAGGGGTTGTGCTGCAGGGTTGTGCTGGAGGGTTGTGCTGGAGGGTTGTGCTGGAGGGTTGTGCTGGAGGGTGGAGCTGGAGGGTTGTGCTGGAGGGTTGCGCTGGGGGGGTTGTGCTGAGAGAGAGAGAGAGAAGGAAAGAAAAAGAATATAAACATAACTATATTTTTAAAAACTATTTAAAACAAAAAATCGCAGAAATATATATATATATATATTAAGAATCTTATAATAAAGAAGAAGAATAATAAGAATAATAATAAGAAGAAAAGAAAATATATATAAAGAAAGACAGACAGAGGAGGAGGAGGAAGAGCAAACATTTCAAGTTTCAAATCCATCAGATTTTATTTAGAAACGCTTTATGAAAATTGAGAAAAAGAGAGAGAGAGAGAGAGAGAGCAGAAGAGGAGATAATGAAAAGCAAGAGAGGAAGGAGAGGAGGAGAGGAAAGGAGAAGACAGGAGAGGAGCAAGAGGAGAGAGAGAGATAGAGAAACAGAGAGAGAAAAAAGACAGAGAGGAAATAATAATAAAAAACCTATCAGATTTTCCATGGATAATCAACCCCAGGGATAAACAAGTTCAGGGGGGCATGGGGGGAGAGAGACAAAGAGATAGAAAGAGAGAGAGAGAAGAAATAATGAAAATGAAGAGTAGAAGAAAAATTCAAGAGGAGAAGTAGAAGAGGAGAGGAAGAGGAAAAGCAAAAATTTCAAGTTATAAATCTATTATATTTAATTTACAAGCGCTTTATGAAAATTGTTTTTTAAGTGCTCGTGTAGGAGCTCATGTGCCTCACTTTCCGTGGATAATCAACCCCAGGGATAAACAAGTTCAGGGGCGCATGGGGAAAGAGAAAGATATAAAGAGAGAAATAAAGAAAACAAAGAAAGAGTTGAGGGAAATACATAAAAGAAATATTTAGAAGGAAAAGGACAAGAAGAAATGAGGAGGAGAAGTAGAAGAGGAAAGGAGGATAAAACAAAAAATCTGAAGATTCAAATGTATTAAATTGTTATTTACAAACGCTTTATGAAAATTAGAATTTTTAAGTGCTCGTGTCGGGTAGCTCATGTGTCTCACTTTCCGTGGATAATCAACACCAGGGGTAAACAAGTTCAGGGGGGCATGGGGAGAGAGAGGAAAAAAATAAAGAAATAAAGAAATATATAAAGAAATAAAATATAAATTAAGAAAAAAAGAAGAAGAAGAGAAGAGGAAGAAAAAGAGCAAAAACATCAAGTTCCAAATCTATTATATTTATTTTACAAAGGCTTTCTGAAAATTGATGTTTTGAGTGCTCGTGTAGGGTAGCTCATGTGCCTCACTTGCCATGGATAATCAACACCAGGGATAAGCAAGTTCAGGGGGGCATGGGGAGAGAGAGGAAAAAAAGAAAGAAATAAAGAAAAGAAATAAAAATATAAGAAAAAAGAAGGAGAAGAGAAGGGGAAGAAAAAGAGCAATCCTCGAGTATCTGTTTGTTTCGCTTGAGACATCCTCGACAAGCTTCTCGAATCGCTTGAGACGTCCTCGCAGAATTGCTGGTTTCGCTTGAGGCATCCTTGAAACAGTGCTCGTTTCGTTTGAGCCTGCCTCCCAAAATTCTTGGTTTCGCTTGAGACATCCTCACAGAATTGTTGTTTTCGCTTGAGACATCCTTGAGGAACGTATCGTTTCGCTTGAGAAATCCTTCAGTATATGCTTGTTTCGCTTGAGACATCCTCGAGTATATGCTTGTTTCGCTTGAGACATCCTCGACAAGCTTCCCGAATCGCTCGAG